>CM037032.1:117188853-117788853 GCA_020882235.1 Schizaphis graminum | reverse complement strand
TATACCTATAGGGCTATAGATCATACTCATTACTCATCGTTCTCATCAGCCTCGCCGGCAATAATAATAAATATTATAACTTATAAGAGTATTACCATTACCTATACAATTGCTGTCGAGCGTTGGTAGCCAAAACGAGAGTAAACTGATGAAACTTTGTTAGCAAATCATAGAAGATAATATTATTATAACGTAGTATAGCTAATATAGCTAATAATGTTTTAATAACATATATGGATATATGGCATGTAATGAGCGCTTGTTTATACCTACGTTATATGTATAATATATATAGGTACCACTGGTATGAACTTTTTATTATGATTTATGAACTATTGGGCTACTAATTATATTGATCATTATTTGGTAATATTAATATTAATAATATTAAGCGAAGTATTAATAAATGCCAAAAAAATTATATTTTGTTTTTCTAAAAATATTTGTTTCATTTTCAATGTGTAACACGATATAATATGTTTCAATAACAGTTAAGTACAAAGTAAAACAATTCTGGTTGTTAATTTTCTTTTATTGTTGTCTGTTAAAAATGAAATCAAAGTTAATGAACATTTCAGTTTTTTTTATCTACCCTATTTAGAGGTATATATTATATATTATTAAATAACAAGTCTGTTTCTGTATTCGGTTAGGATTTTTACGTTTTGTTTTATTATGATGATAGTATTATTGATATGCTATTCAGTGTATTCTACGGAAATCGATATAGTATATTAGCTCAATTTTTGTAATATAATATGACAAAAACATAGAAAAAAATAATTTAATATCATTGCTATGAAAAGTTATATTTCCGTGTATTATATTATTTGTATAAAACCTGTTCTATATTATGATGATATGTGATCTACAAGATGTAAGATAAATGATATTTTTAAACAGTTTTTAAAATTGTCTAAACCTTATTTATGTTTATTACTTATAATAGGTTTACCGTGTGTCGTTTTTTTAATTTTTATGTTCAACTATAAATCAACTTTGCCACACGACGGATGTGATTTTTACCAGGAATTTGATTCGAGAAAAATAGTTTCATACAATTATAGCACAAATAAAAGGAATAAGTTAATGATTTTTCGTGCTCATGCTACATACACGATGTAGACGATTTTTGCATTACCATAAAAGAGAGTTTCCTAAAAAGGTTTGGTAGATTAGGTTAGGAACCAGAAATGGAGCCATCGGATTTCCTGCCTGCCCCCGCCATCTATATACTATATATTTTTTTATTAAAATATGAGTATCTATTACACTAACTTACTAATGTTAATAAATTTAAATAAAATATTCTTATTAAGAATCGACGATGTATCCACACTAAAAATTAATTGACGTGCGGTTTATTATTTTCATTTTGCTTTTCATATTCGCTGTTGCCAATTAAAACTGTCGAATCGTCTTAAGTTTTTCTCGAGTTTTTATTTCGTCACGAATATTTTTCAACAATATGTACGCAGCTTTGAATTTTGATTTATTTATATTTACAAATTATAAATATACGCCAACGCGAATTAGAAACCAAAATAATATAACCATTCACTTTCGTCATAACACGTTTAAAAGCAGTACCTATATAGTCATTCCAGCACAAAATGTGAACCTAAAGTCAGAATATTAAAATTAAAACGTATTTACTATTTTCATTATACATAATACATACATACAAATTATTATAATTAATGGTATGTAATTTTGATCCTTACAAATATATGGGTAAAGCTCAACGGTAAACTTAATACGACATATCGAGTAAATTAATAATTTCGAGACTCGAGATATTTCATAAGTCGCGATGTTGTCGTATTTTAAAACGCGCTGTCTTATCGAACCCGTACAAAATTTAACATATCGTAATACACATAATATTATAATGCGAACAACGATAAATTACCATATATTCCTACTTTGTTTCCCCCGTAATTTTAGCAAAGCAATTCTGCGAATTCATAAATATATTTATATAGGTACTTACTACTTACGTACATTATTTTAATGTATGCATTATTGTTAATGTTATTATTCACTTACCATTCATATATATGAAACGACGGATTTACGCTTTACTACAGGTGTAGTAAAACCTTATATTATGATCATCGACATTATAAAATTATTATGTCACGGTTAATATTGTATTATTACGACCGTTTTCAATATATATTAAGTTTCCACGGATGCAGTGTGGTATACAGCCGGTTCTGAACATTATTTCTACTCCATATTCATTATTTGTATAGTATAAAACGATGTAGAGCACACGGGATGATTCATTTCAAATTAAACACTCATCTCGAAAAATATTAGGTAGGGGACGTTTTTGGAAACATTATAATATCATACACAATTTAAAGTCATAACAAAAAAAAAGCGGGTAAGTGGGTATCGCTCTGCTGTATATTAGGGGGTGGGGTGGACCTCAGACTATGGAAGGTTAAATTTGAATGCAATGATAGGTATCATTGTATACGAAAAACGATTCTGAACGAAGATGATTTGTCAGTTTAGGATATATTATATTTAAATATTGTCAAATATTCTATTTTGAAACAAATAGTATAGTTTTTATATTATGTTACTATGGTTACTATGGCCAACATTCGCATTATGAGCGTATGAAATTTAATTTAAATTTTGACATATTTCGTATAAATTCGAACTTTAAACACTTATAAAAAAAAATTGTGACTAACGATTTCGGATTTTTTTTTATCACTTTAAGAACAACTTATAAGAAACCTTGTATTAAATTTTCAAGATTTTCTGGCCACCCAAAAAATTTTTATCGGCATTTGAAGAAAAAAAAACTTAGAAAAGTCGAAAATTTCAATTGTCTATTAGTAGCTTAAAAATGGTCAAAATATTTTGAAAAATTAACTGTAAAGAGATAACCATAATATAAACATTTGGTGAAAATTTCAAGTATTTACAATAATTCGTTTTTGAGTTACAGCAAAATCAAAAAATCGATTTTGTCGAAAAGTGGTTTTTCCGTAAAATTTCCATTTATCTGTCATTTTTTTTTTTGTTTTTCTCGATTTTTTTGAAAACTATTAGAAAATTTTAATTTTGACCCCCTTAAAGTACCAACTAGATTCAATTCCCTATTCAAAGAGGGGCTGAAGTCAAAAATCGGAGCATTATTACTGCTCCAAATGTTGTCGTCAGACACAAAAAAAAAAAAAAAAAAAAAAAAAAAACACACATCATAGTAAAAGCAATACATTCATCACTTCGTTCAGAATCTAATATGTGTACTTATTTACTATAATGAATATATATAGTATTAATTACGTATAGAAATATAAATATAGGTACATGGATAACGCGAAATTATATAGGCACATAAATCTCCTCTCCTCGTAGAGTTTACTTGCCGTTGACTTGGCGATAATAAACTTCACCGATGTACATAGATTGCAGTGTTTATGCTTGTGACCATCGATTACCTATACTGCAATTTTACACGGAGAGATAATTATAATAATATTAAATGCGTGTAACATCGATTATAAACGGAAGCTCCTGATGGTTTGAAATCAAAACTCGGAAGGAGTGCCAGGCAAATGTATTTATCAATACGACAATCTATCCTATAAATTATAATGAACTCGGGTGAGTGACATGTATAGCGAGTGAGCAATACGCTTTACGCAATTAATACGTTAATATATTTATATACACTAATAACCTTTGAGGCGACATCGTACTACACATGTTAGGTATATCATTATAATATATAATATTGCATTGACGACAAAAACACTCTTTCGCGTCTGTAAAATCATACGACATAATATTATATGCACATAATAATCTGTTATTATCTGTTTATATTATATACTGCAGTGGTCTGTGGCGGTCGGTCGGACGTAAGTGCATTTAAAAATATCGATATTGCAAATTTTCCGTAGTACGTATAAACTGTAATCATATTCTTTTGACGAATCCATTATTATAAAACTATATAACATATTAACATACATTGTACATGTAGCCAATTACCTGTTTGGCTGTGTATCTTTATATATTGTGTACGACTATACATATGTCCAGCCCCCGGGAATTAATTTTCAATCCGTATAATAGCGTAATAATTATATATTTCTCTGCGGAAAATTTCGCACCGAATTCGTTGTGCTCGGACGTTGTAATTTAAAATGATATGCTGTATTATATATACATATGAGTACATAATATTATCTTTATGAATCTCTAATAAATACTCAAATATTCTTTTATTAGCTGATGACGCAAACATTTTTATATACATAAGCAATGCTGCTGGTGCTGAATTACTTCAATATGATTTAACAAACTTTTAAAATTGGCGCATCTTAAATGGTATGTCACTTAATATTAATAAATGTCAGTGTATCACTTTTTCTAAAAAACGTGGTAATTTAATTTCCCATGAATACATGTTCTCTAACAAAAATGTTTTTCGCTCAACTCAAGTTAAAGATCTCGGAATAATCTTTGATTCCAAACTTTTATTTAATCTCCAAAATATTAGCTGTAAAAAAGAAAGCCCTTTTTTAATTGACATGATTAAACGAAATTACTCTAGATTTAATAATCTATTTACACTAAAATGCCTACATAATATTTCAGTTGTTCGTCCTATAATGTAATATGCACCAATCATTTGGGAAGTATATTTAAACATTAAAATTTAAAAGATAGAAAAAAAAATTTATAGAACCTTCCTATTCAAACACCTTAATAATAAAATAGACGTTTCTTCTCTCCTAAGTAACATTATTTTAAAAACAACTAATACAAACACTCGAAATAAAGAATTATTTTATATAAATCTCTATACACTCAAAATTATATGTCTTGTACTCCAACAAATATTTTATTGTCTAGTGGAAATTCAATAGATAAATTAGAATTTTTTTCTCTATTACTTAATATCTCAATACTTATTATTATAAACTTTTATATTTTATCTTTATTTCTTTTTATTGTACAAATACTTAAACATGTTATAATCTTATATTTATGTATTTCTAATATTAATCATTTTTTTTTCAAATGTATACCCTATGTACTATGTAAATATTGGACTAATGTCCGTTAAATAAATAAATAAATATATACATACAGTTTACACACGCACACACATACGTATAAATGCATATAGGTACTTCGGATATACGTGTACGACATTATACCTACATAGTATTGCAGTAAATGCACAAAAAGTGCATCTTATAGTCGGCGGAATACCGCGCGGTATTATATAACATATATATATTATAGGTGTATATTTTATGTACGTTTTCACTGAACCATAAATACTCGTCCTACGTACGCACGAGCATAATACTATATGTATGATAGCCGATACTTGTTTCGGAATGTTTACAGTCACGCGTGCAAGGTACCTATTATACATCATAAAGTTTGCAATGTCGGGAAAACATATTGCATAGGTAATATAATATTATTATGACGTCTGTCTGGCGAGATTTCATTTTTGGCCTCGTCGACTGTTATAATATTATATTAATCGACGTTCGAAAGCCATTTCGACAACGACGTCGGCGATATCCGATAATCACGCGCGGCGCATTGAATAATAACAATAATACATAATATACGCCAAGTATGCTCGTGTATGTAGAATTCAAAGCGTGGGTGATTATCAACTCGAAACTATAGTATAATATTTTGCAGGTACCTAATATCGTTGAAATATCGTACGTCGGTGAATCTCATCAAAAAAACAAGCGAATACACGGGGTATTCGGATGTATCGGTATATATCATCATATTATATTTGCGCGTAAATGCATAATGCATAATATTCATGATTCATATTATATTTATAATGTAATAAAATGCGCGTTTTATATTTTAGACCTACTACTGAATTGTTGCTACGCCCACCGCATGCGCAGATGGGGTATACAAATGTAAAACAGCTCGGAATTGGTTTAACAAACGGTGAGATGCGCTTTCATTTTTAACGGAAAAAATGAAAACATTTTTTTTTCTTCTTAAATTAATTCATCCAGGAATAAACCAATCAGTTTTATTTGAATGATCTATTGCAGTATAATATATGCATGTGATACATTAACTTATTATAAATAGTGATTAGAAATGCACTAAGCGCAAAAATATGTTATTCATTAATCCTTTCTCAAAATTATTTTCTGATTACTCATTTAGATATCTTACTCATATTATACTGGTTGCAATAAATGTATTTGTTTATTCGTATGACATCTTAACTTATAATTTATTATTATTGTAAATAACTAATTTGTTTGAGACTTGAACCATGGGGTAATTTTTTAGTTGATATTTGTACATTCAATCAGCACCATTTTTATAAGTTATGACTAAAAATAATAATTAAGTAATTCTTGACCGTTCTGTACCTAGTACCTATACGATTTCCCATTCATTATATAGGTAGGTACATAGAAATGTTTAAAATACTTTATTATTACACGCAGTAATTAAAATATATTATCGAACGTTCGTATCATCGTAAAATAATAATTCTTTCTTAATGTGTATAAACTTCCCAATAATTTATTATAATTATTGAGCAGGTAAATGTGAATGCGGCTTATATATTTTTTATTTCCTAACATTCAATGATTTTTTTTATATTTAATTTTCCTGTCTTATCTGAATATTATCGCAAATACAAATTGGTTAACATTTTAAGATAGTGATTGGTATAAAATAAAAACCAATAAAATATTTAAAGTTAATAAATTATAATATGAATGTGGACAGGTGTATGTACACCATGTAACTGTACCTATACCAATATATACCTATGTATATTGTATGTGTATAACACACACACACACACACACACATATGTATATATTATATATATAGAGAAAGAGAGATAGAGAGACATATATAGTATACATAAGAAATATATTATATACATATCGTTTGATTATTTAATGCAGGTAATAAATGCCTTTAAAAATAATTGACAAATTGATAGACAGTTCAATGTTTTTTTTCCATCAATTAAATTTATAGATTTAACATTTAGAAAAAAAAAATGAATAAATTTAAATAAAACCGTCAAACCGTCCAACTACGACGTGGTTATAATTTATATATTATATATATATAGGTATTACGTTCTATCTTATTCCTCTACGTTTGATCAATTAATAATCGACATTTTATGCTATACCTATACAATATGGGTACATGTTTTTTTATAAAGATAAAAAATAGAATATTGATAAATATGTTAATTTTCAAATGTGTCAGTGTTCAATTTGTCATTTATTATCAGATTGCTATGCGTATACTGTGCGAATTGTAATACACAATAAAGTCAATAACATTTCGGTCTCAGTGCAAATATTTCGTTGAACAGCTGCAAGGTCAGTTAAGGTTTCATAATGTTATTCTGGACGCCTTCGATGACCAATTTTGATTTGGCCGAGCTATATTATTATATAAAAAGCAAGATTTTTTCTCAATATAATATATAATGACGTATAGAAAAATTGTTGCAAATAAAATGTATTGTAAACGGCGAGTGGTTTTGATATATCTACTGACGTGACAAAGCTGAAAATAAACGATGTGACGTTTTTTAACGAGCGTAGGTATACTACAGAGTGTCCCACGAAGATTTACTATTTTTAAGTGTCGTCCGGTGGGATATTTACACCATTATAATACCTACCACCGTTTTGATAATTATATTTAAATCTTTGTGAGATTAACCTATACTCTGTATAGGTACGTAATATATAATTTCAATTCGATAGAACACTCCAGTATTCAGAGTTTTCGTGATATCAATAATCCGTGTATCGCGTGTATGAGCAGGACTTCCGTAGGATTAAGGTGTGCGAAACGATATTAATTAAAGTATTAAACGATCGATTAAAATTTTTATTCATTCGTTAAGTCCACATAAAAATGTATTCGACCCCGTCCTTCTGTTTCAAAAAGTTTTAACCAATTTCGAAAACACAATCAATGCGTGACGGCCGGTTATTGATAGGGGCATTGACGAACGATCGAGTTATAGATCTCTTTAGAATGATAATAGGAACACTCCTTCGTACAAACGTTGTTCAAAGTATTTTTAATTTAGAAAATAAACACGTTTTATTGGTCGTTTGTCTCAATTATTATAGACGATCGATAGATTTAATTACGGTTTTTATCCTAATGTATTTTTAATTAGTCTGAACACAATTAGCTGAAACGTTTTGGGACCATAAACTCTATGATTATAACTTGATAAAATTCATTCCTCGTACTGTAAATTATAATATATTCACATAAGTATATAATATCCGTTACACTATCGACAAATACTAAAAGTGTATATTATAGTATACAAACATTTGTATTGTATGTCGTATAGTTGTGTGCCTGTACTCTATAGAGTAATATAATGTATAGGTTAGGTATATAATTATTTATTATTAGTAGTATTATTAGTGTTTATTACCGCCATACTTAATAAATACTCGTAAATAAACGAGTATATAATATTGTAAATACTTAATACACAATATGGTCACATTACGTACATCGTACGTGTAGTATTTGTACAATTTTAGTGATAGTTTGAACACGAGACAATCATATTTTACATTTTACGTTTGTGTGCATCGAAATAGTATCTACGTATAATATATTAGAATAATACGACGAAGAGGAATTGACCGCACAGATTAAATTCGTACCGGTTTGCAAACTGCCACGTGTTTTCACGTGTGTGGCACGTAAAACTAATAACATATAAGATTGGGTTTTCGAATTGTTATAATATTATTATAATTTATTAAAGTAATTGGCAATTGCACAGCATAATGAAGAATAAAAAAAAAGTATACAACACGTGAGTTCAAAGTTATTGTCATAATTGTATGACCTGTAAATACAATACAGAGTGTTGATATAAATTATTTAAATGTAATTCTTGTACAATGTGATATGGACCGTATGGGGTTACAACTGATTATATACTGATCAGCCAACGTGGTTTAAAGTTGCGATGGACCGTTAACATGAAAGGGGTTTGCTAATAATATTATACTAAATTATATGTTTAACAGGAAAGGTTAAAAATGACATTTTTATTTTTCTTAAGACGCGACTTACGTACCAATATCAATATGCGTAAAGAACACGCGATGCAACTAGTGTAACAGTATGATTATGGTATGGCTGTTGGGTAAACTATTACTATCTACCTAAAATTCTGGTTTTTGAGTTAAGTTCTGAAATTATGGTTTTATATCAATTGGGTTCTAAATTTATTTTATTAATGTAATGATTAGGTTAGTATATGATTATTAATGTTTAAAATGTATTCATCGTACAGTGGCAACGACGAAATGTCTAAATGTGTTTTGCGTTTAACTGACCGATGTTTAAATAATACGATACCATGTAATTACTACAGAAAAACATTTGGGAACTTTACAAGCATACAATCTGTAATTATCTGTAACCTTAGTGTCTAGGGCTAAATTCAAATGTGTCAGTTTAGAGTGGGAGGTCCCGAATTACCGATAATGGACATAAATCATTTAAAATCAATAATAAATCATAATGTATCCAATTAAATGATTTTCAGGAGTAGAGTTTTTGGTATAATGTGTAAAAGTTGGATATAATAATATGTTATAAGTATATTAAAATGTTTAAAATTACATAATAAGAGCAAACGTAGAAATAAATTTAATATAATTGAAATTGTAAGAACCTGTAAATCTAAAATGTCCATTAAGAATCAGAGAAATTCCAAAAAAAATATTGATAATTTTATTACCATCAATATAGTACGGAATTATGTATTTGGTGTAAATTTCGGAATCTAAGAATTATTGATTTTTGGAATGTATAATGAAATTATGTTTTCCTGTTATTTTTCTACAAATATTTCCCCATATAATCGTTTAGAAAAATAGAAAAAAAATTTCAAAAAATGATCTCTCAAAAGTATCAATAAAATCAAATTTGCCACCAGAAAATGAGTATTTACATAATACTCAATTCGACATGTACAAATGGGATTAAGTATTCTGTTTAAAAAGTTGTTGACAGACAAAAAATAAGACATTGTTGTAAAACCAATATATAAAAAAGGTAGGCAAGTGGATACTGCTCTGTTGTACAATAGGTGTCTAACCTAACCGTCCTAACCATGGCGGAAACGGTCTGTTAACTTATATTAGTTAAGTACATTTCATATGATATGTTTTTTGATATTTCAATGACTAATTTTATTATAAGTAGGTTGATGAAATACTTATAAGAAAACGTGTATTAAATTTTCAAATCTTAGATATAAAAAAAAAAGTTTTCATGAACTCTAACTACAAAAAAGTTTGCAATGTTTTGCAATTTTGTCGAAATTTTAACTAAATTCTAAAAAAATATGCTTATATAATAAAATATTTTACATTTTTATACACATAATATATAGAAATATTTATGTGAGATTTTGTATTATATTTTCAAGAATTTTGATCCAATGAAAACATTTTTATTGACATTAAAAAGAAAATCGAACATCTCCATTATTGTCAATAAAAATAGCTCCAAAAGAGTATTTTGAAAACTATACTATGCATAAATAATTTAAAATAATATGTCATCATGATTTCATATGGTTTTTGAAGAATAAAAAAATAAAAAAATCAATTTTGCCGAAAACTTTTTTAGCGTAAAAATTATTGATTTTTCCGATAACTAAAAAAAGTATTGATAGGTATTTTTTTACTCTTAACCTCTTAAAGTATTAACTAGATCTAATTTTCGACCATAAACCCCCCCCAACGTTGAAAACCAAATCATTTTTATTGCTTTGAATGGTGATTATAGACACATAAAAAAATATAATATTAATTGAAAACAGTTTTAAATATTTATATATTACATGTTTATTGTTTATAATATGATATAATACAATATAATAATATATACAATGTAAATATATCTGGTAAAAAATATAAAAATGTTTATTATTATTATAATTTATTACTCAAATCAGATTGTATAAATATTATATTTTTGTAACAATCGCTTACTATCAAAAAAACGACATTCGCTCATAGTCCTTCGCCTATAAAACACCTAACTTTTGACTTCGTATTCTAAATAATAAAACCTCTACACTGCGCGCATACAATGGCTAAATCTCACGAAAAGGACCGATAACAGAACTACAGGAGCAACGATACGTCGCAATCCAAAAGTTATTAATAGAATATTGAACTGTTCAATGCAAACGAGTAGTCGCTAAAGTTTGGCACTATCGACGTTCACAACAGACGTTACATTTGGTTGAAAAACAACGTAAAGCGGGAACTGCGTAGTGCTGGTGACGGGGACGTCGTAAAACCTCCGGAAAAAGTCTGCGCCCTGCGTTATGGAGAAGTCGATTAATCTGAAATTAAGACATGCGTGAACTGGCCACGTATGCGATTTGATATCGCGATTTTAAAATTAACTCATTTAGGTATAATATTATTATAGTTCTCTTAATAATAAATAACAAATAATGTTTTTAACTGTGTTCCGTAATACGCGCACCGTAATCGGTGAACCACTATTTATTGGGTACATTGTGTGAAATGTCCGATAATAGATGCTGTGGACTGTATATGGGCCATTAGTTGTTATTTGATCGTAAAAACATTAAAGTAATATTTGTGAATTTTATTTAGCGATATTGTCTAAGGGAAAACCGACCGATGACCGTTGACGACTTCGAGTGATTCGATTAACTTCGATTAACATGTAAACGACGCGTCCAGTCTTGCTGATTTTGAAATCCAAGCATTTTTACTGCCCTAGAAGATACACACAACCGACAAGAACAACAAAAAATATCCTAATAATTATATACCGCCTTCGAATAAAATTATTGGAATAATGGAATGTACTACGACACGATAACGGTATATTAAAATACGAATTTAAATAATATATTTTACAAACAACTACCATTTATTATATTATTAATATTATAGTATAATATTCGACATCTGATAAAAGTAGTATGTAAAATAATACGGCGTAAACAAAATATAAGACGTTTTTACGTAAAAATGATATTAAAATCTCTTCTTTGTAATTTATATAATAAAATTTAAAATTATAATATTTTCTGCTCGACAGCGAAATTTTTTTTATTATTATTATTACTCAGAAGTATAAGCTACACGTGCTAGTACAATGATTAATTGTACAGAACGAATTGTTGAGAAAACATTTTAAAAATATTTTGTATAAACAAGTAAAACTAGAAAGAAGATTAGAATTTAACGTGAAACACAACACTATAATATAATAATATACTCTGCAGCATATTGAAATACACAATAATAACCACTCGTATTCGTTCGCATTATAATAATATATAGCGTTTTTGTAACGCCTAATGAACGGCGTGCATAGTTACACGGGAATCGGAAGGTATACAAACCGTGTAAAATAGCGCGTCGCATTAATAGCAGCGGAGCCCGAAAAGCGTATAATATTATTCCGAATACAGCGCGCCCGCGAGAGAGAAGGACCGAGCGAGAGAGGACCACACACTGTCCACCTTCGCGATCTCAGGTCCGTTCGGCGGTCGTCGTCGTCGTCGTTCGTCCGGCTCGTAAATAATAAAATGTTTTATAGAAAAAAAAAAAAAAAGAAAAATACACTATATTATACGCTTATAATATTATGTATACATATTATAATATTATCATATATATATATATATACACACACAAACAGCTAGTGACAGTGTGCTCAGCGCGCGTTCAAATAATAATAATAATAATAATAGAATAAAAAACGGTAGGTATACATACATATATAATAATATACAAATAATATATAATACGAACGAGTTATATTCAAAACACGAGTAATAGTGCTGTGTACCTACATGTGTATAGGACCGAGTACGCGTGCGCGATAGAGGTGGATATATAATATAGGTAGGTATCAATGGAGATAGAGAGAGACGGGTGGACCGAATCGTATTATTCAAATATTGTGTAGTGAATAAATGGCTACCGGTCCTGCAGGGCCGTCCACATATTGTGTGAGAGCGCGCGCGCGAGCGCCGGAGGACTTCCCATTGTGAGATTCGCCTCATTAGAGTGCGTTTCAAAGGCGAACATATATCATAAACGCAAACTAAACGTCGACCTGACCTGTCGTAATTAATATTAATTATGTTTCAAAATATAATATAATACACACATACACACACACACACACACACACACACACACACACACACACACACACACACACACACACACACACACACATTACTTATATACTTGTGTAGTAGATACGCGTACAATATTATATATATATATATGATATCGTTTTTATAATGCGCTTACATATTATTATCATACACTCGCGTCGGACGATAATAGAATATCGTACTTAATTTTTCGGGATGAACCTCATCTCCTCGCTATAATATACGTCAAGGTACCTACGCCGCCGCAGAACGGTAAATTATGTTTCATAATATGGTCCGGTGACATAAACGCCCCACGCGATGCCACTCGCTCTCTCTCTCTCTCTCTCTCTCTCTCTCTCTCTCTCTCTCTCTCCCTCTCTCTCTCTCTCTCTCTTTGTCGTGTCTCGTTCTACCCCGTTGATATCGTTGCACACCCGTTTATGCTGTCCGTGCATAATTACTATCGTAATGAGCTTTCAACGCTCAAAACCCGTCATATCAAGTAAACCATTGTAAACTGCTTTTTCGTACCATGAACGGTGTGGGGGGGAATGATGGGATGATAAATCATCTCACTCATAAGATTTATTCAAATCGCGAAATCACACGACCATACCACCAAAAAATTGACTGAATTCCGTGATATTAAATTATATTTGTCCAAATAGCGTGCACTGCAGAAAGGCGTATATGAAATATCTTACATTATAATTTATAGGTAATTATATATATGTACGAGTTAGGTTGATAGGATATACTATATAATATATCCCATTTTGTATTTATCAAAAGGTTATTTGTTAAGATTATTATAAAACACATTTACGTTGATTTATTATAGTTAAATTAAATGAATAAAACTTATTTAATGTGATATAAATTAATATGTATTATATTACTTTATGGAGTATATATTTTTTTCGAAGCAATTTCGATGCTGAACAAATTTGAATATATAATATTATCCATTTTTATATTTATAAAAATTGTTGGTACATAATAGTAAATATGTATATATTTATACAAATCATTGCTGATATATTTTTCTTTTTTTTATCGTTTCATATTTAAATATTACTTATATAATGATGTAGGCTTCAAACCAAATTTTAGAACACCTCCAACACAATATTACAACTTAATATGAAAATGAATTGACCAATTATCAAAATTATAAGTAAGAATATTTATTTACCCTAGTTTTTTCGATATTTTAATTCTTAATTGAGATAATATATGTCATATGATAATTGTATTATCATAACACACAATCGATTCTGTATAATATCCGATGTCGACCGATTTTAAGGAGTTAAATAAAGGCAATTTTGTATGTGTCTCTGCGTGGGTAATGTAAATGCGCACATTATAAGTGATTATTGGTGTTAATTACTTCACTTAAAATTATTAATATTTTAAATTTCTTCATATTTCAATTTTTATTATTTTTTTAAATTTATTAGAATACATACAATCTGTAATTAATAATTACAATAAGTATCATATGGGCGTGGACAAAAATAAATAATTTATACTTGTCCTGAAATCTTGAGTAGAGTAGTTACCCAGCAGCAACACCTAGAAACGATAAATTTCTTAGGCTATTATTTTATTTGCAAATTTTAAGAGTTTATTATTATCATTATTATTATTATTTTTTTTTATTTCAATTTAAAATAATTTGAATATAATTTTTTCTAAAATATTTGTTACTTGTTATTTATTAATTTATTGTAAAACATATTGCAAGTAATACAAACATGAATCAATATTTTATGTGTACACCTCTTTTAAGAATAACAACACTGATAAACTAAAAATTTGAACGATTGAAAAATGGAGTAACAAATGCTTAATAGGTAGAATTCTCTTATAAGTGAACTATAACAACAGTGCTTGTAATATTGGTATAAAAATATATGGATTTAATTAAGTAGTATCAAAAAAACGTTATCAAAGTATTATAAGTTTAAGTATTGAACACAAGTTTGTATATATAAAGCACAAAGTGCATATATAATATTAAATAATTATACTCAATATTAAGAAAATGTTACTATATTTCAGACATTTATTTTATTTTGCATTTATACTTCAATAGTAGCAACTAACATTTATGTATTTAAAGTTATTTTTCTAAATATTATTTTCGATTTCTTCTACCCGTGATGGCATAAAATGACCTATTAAAAATTAAATGGTAAGGAATGCGAACATATAAATTTAAACATTTTATAGCAAGGAGTTTCGTAAACTTAATGTACCTATAATATTATTATTTTTTTTCACTATATGGATACTAAATAATATTTGGCTGAAATCTATTCGCTTAGGCCTGTACGTGATTGATTTTGAAAACAACATTTATTTTTTGTAATAAAAACAGATTCCGTTGTATAAATAAAAAAAATACAAACGCATTATATTATTGATTATTAACATTAAACTAAGCAGAACTATTTTATGATATTATATGAATATACTACCTAATGTAGTAATGTAGAGTAATAAAAATCGAAAAACGTGATTTTTAAATAAAAATAAAAATTATAGTAAAGATAATGTGATATGAGGTGATACATTTAAGTGTCTACAGTAAAAACTTAATATTCAGAAAATGTTAAATATTTTTTTTTCTTTTGTCTATATAATTATTATATTCAAAAATAACATTTTTGAAAAAAATATTGTTAATAATTTGCTATTTTTATAATTTTTAAAAAGTGCAAATATTTAGCTATATCTATATTTAGAATTTAAAAGAGTAGAGCAGAGTGGCGCAGAGGAACTTATAATAATTTTATATCATATATTTTTTTTTAAATTTTAAATAGGTACATAAATATAATATTATACATTTATAATTAATGACTTATTCGTTCAAATTGAAATTTATATGTGTTGAAGTATTTAGAAAAATATCCTACATCAGTTATAGCAGCGGTTCCCAAACTTTCTTAGCCTCTGAGTCTTTTTTTAAGTAGAAGTTTGCGTGGAGCACCAAGAAATATTTAACGTTAATTGTTATCTGTCTGTGTTCTGTGTACATTTATTGTGGTATTACGAATGGAGACCTTGATGAGCCATTGCAGAGCACCAAGGGCTCCACGGAGCACAGTTTGGGAACCTAACCGCTGAGTTATGAGACATAAAAAATGTTTATTTCAATTTCTAAAAGTAATAGAATAATTACAAAATAAATTGTAAAATATAGAATTTTTTATGAAAAACGTTGCTCTACTATGACATAAAAATTATGAAGAAATAATATTTTTAAAAAGTTAACACTTTTTGAAATATTTAATATGATCACTTAAATGGATTACCTTATCTATAGTAGGTACCACGTATAACTACCACCTATCGTCGGTTACTCAATAAAATATTTTCAAGTTTTTTTGCATAATATAAATATTATCGATCCTTAAATATTATAATATATTGTTAAACGAGTATATAATATATTATTATCATCATATTATTAACCGTATATAAACGCGCCATGTGTTACAGAACGATTAAAAGTAATTTTAATGTTTATGACTTTATGTTATATAAATAATAATATAAATGTAATAGATAATAATGATTATTATTGTTGCTATAGAAACAACTACTGTAATATGTTTGCGGCGCGTAGGTATATACATATAATATTATAATCGGCTGTAATAACAAGTAGCTATTAAAAATCTAGTTAATTTTAAATGGACGCGTTTAAAAATTAAATTACACCGGTCACCGGGTCTTCTACTTTATCTATTATAAATGTGTTTTAAAATTACGATTTTTAAAATAAAAAAAACCATAATAAAATATTATGTACCTACATAGGTATTTGAATATACATATATACCGCACCACGTCAATAATAATAATTTTAACGCTAAACGCGTTACACTATATTATGATATTATAATATTATTATAATTTTTTCATGTCCAGTTTTGATATTTTTGGTGAAATTTCATTTTCCGTCGCACCGATTTAATTATATTATACGGTCTTTTACATATCACATATAGAGCCACATCATATCATTATAATCCACAGTAATGTATTCTAATCCGATCCGTTTACGGTTCGACATTTGACACTAAAACACCGCGTTTATTTCGGAATAATTAACACCTATCAGTACCTATATATTGGAATCTAACGGTGTAACACGTTTTGCGATCGATGACGGTTTTAATTTTTCGTTACAAATTTCAAGATCAAGATAAAAATTTCCGTCGAGATATCGGTACTCGCATTTGCATAATATTATTCAGTGTTCTTATTATGCGTCTTTAATCGGTAACCATCATCGACCAACATTCTCAGTCTACTCACATTTATTATACTCTCTGCTGTTAACTTCTACCCGACATGTGATCTCCGTCAATTGTATCTCAAATAAACATTTAAAACTGTTGAAGCGTGTACATTACATTGTACAGTATCTATAAGTAGTTATGTATATAACACGAAATGTATTCAGGGTTAGTCATTTAGTGTTTTCTCTATTGATTATAATTAGACTCAGACAAGGCAGCTGTGTGTTCTACAGATTTTTCTCGGTGTTATTTGAAATCAAATATTTAAGCGGACCACAACATAATCAGTCATTAGGTATCATACCTACACTCAGCAATATTTATACTTACGTAAATAATAATTGTGCCAAAAATGTCCATAACAATGTGATTCGATTTATTAATTCATTAATCATTATGTTTGTTAACTTTTGGTACGGTTTTATTCAAGACTTATGTGGGTGGGCCAATAATTCATTCACGTGCAACCGCCCTACATTCAAAAGGATATATATAAAGAAAATAAACTACTGTCGACCATTAATAGCGAACACACACACATACATACATACATACATATAGGTATATTTAATATTATTATAACACGTATATAAGAGCAGTAAACATTATATAATAAATAATTATTATTTAAGACACACGCGTGGAATGCGTATTCGGATGCGAACGGGTACCAAGTCTATTAATCGCCATGGCGGCTAAAACGGTTTGATTAAGAATATGATATTATAATATTATACGTTTATTAGGTATATATACCTACTAATATAAAAACGACTACCCAATCGCAGTAGCCTTCCGCCGGCCAGGTGGTCATTAAATTGCTAACAATTTACCGATAATTCTATATCGATAAACGGATAAATGGATTTTTACGTCAACGTGGTCAGCAATTTATTGGTCCATTATTAAATACCGGGAGCACGCAAATGTGCCTATTTATTAATATATAGGTACGTCCAGCATATTATTACTTTATATTATTACTAAACGCGTACACAATGACATTATTTTAATATTATATTATGATAGTGATGTACCGAAATACCGTTGTGGATATATTTTCGCTAACAATTTAAACTGACGACAGAATACAATTTCATCTGTATTATTATCAAAGATAATTTTTATTTTTTTTTTTCGGGGGAAAAGAGTTGAGCGAACTCGATAGATCCACCCAGTTACGCTTAGGTTTACGACTAATAAACTTGGATTGCTCATAATATGTGATTTTCCTTACACGATAAAAAGTTAAAAATTGTTAAAATTTAATTTATATTATATGACGAGATAATATAATATGATATTTTCGTATTTTCATTATCTAAAAAAATTGATTTTATTATTAAGATATCGAAGTATAGTTTTTTTATAACCCTTTCCACAATCGATCTGCAATGACCTACACCAACTCACATCCAAAATAAATTGTTTTTGTTTATTTCCATTATTGAATTCTAGTAGTAGTTGTGTAATGTCCAACTTATCAGTATTTACTATATATTTTTATTTTTAAAGCGATCTAAGTCTATCTTATTACTTACATACAAATTAACAACATAATATATCATACTAAATTGTTATTACACGAATATATTGAACTCACTTTAAAATAGATATTGTATTATCCAGCCTAGTGCAACGTTCACCCCGTGAAATAAAGAACTTATATGAGTTGTAAATGTCTTTACAATGTCTTGACCTTAATATTATGATGGCTGATAACGAGGCAATCGTCGTGTGTACGAGTGTATTGCGACATTTCGTCGAACAAGCTGTAATAACTGTTGATGTGATGGTTCCTCTGTATTCTTATGTATACTGTATAGGTATATATATTCAGTTTATTTTAATAGTGTTCTTCTATTTTTCATATTTTAATACAACTTATAAAATCATAACGTATAATGATATACACAATAATTGTTTTTATATACGAGGCATAGAATTTATAGCAGTAAACCATATTTTTATTCTTAATTTATTCTTTTATTCATATCGAATCTCTATCACAGTAATATTATGCCGCATAATATATGCGTGATATTAACTATGAATATAATAAATAATAATAATGTAACGTGTGCCTGCCACCGGTTTTTCGTTAAAGAGAAAAATATATTGTATCGGTTTGGACTGGATGGGATAACCTTCATATTAATTTTTGGATACGGATTTCTAAAACAATAATTTTTGCTTATCATTAACAAACAACCTTAGTTTGTATAACATTTAAAAATAATATATACAAAATACAAACGTATATTATAATCAATCACGGACTTGTTAGGTTCCTATCCGTCGCCCTAAAATGTATTTCCTCCGTTGGAATATCTATATCTTAATTAATCTCTTTGAAACTAATGTGAATTTATAATAAAAAAAAGTATTATTTATTAAATAACTGCAGCAATAATCATTAGTCATAAAGAATATATTCATGATATCCAGTAAGGATAAATAAATAAGCTAATCAGTTTCAGCAGATATTTTGTTTATTTTATTTTACTTTATTTATGTATTAATATTATTTTGTTATTTTCCTTAAAATCATATAGTCATTTTTCACCAGTTCACGTCAGTACTCTAATCATATACAAATGTGTAAGATATTATATAAATATATATACATAATATATACATTTGTAAATGTTATAAGAAATTTATTTTTAACTTTTAGTATAACAAACATTACATATAGGTACGGTATATAATATATATGTATAGTATATAATATTGTTATATCTCATTTCCTGTTTTCTGAAACTATCATACATTGTGAACAAGACGTGGTCATCGGTCAATATAAGTTAAAATAGAATGTCTACAAATTTGTTTTTTATAACCGTGTGAATAATTATATAATTATATAACTTACGTTATAATCGTTATATAATCGAATAGTAAATAATATTACTAATATTTATATTCTTTAATGTTCTATAAAATATAAAATGCATCCTATTGTGGTAATTTATAATACGGTAAGGTATCTGTATTATTGTATGTCGTTAAATTGTTACTTTTTTTAAAACTATGATATTATATATGGTTCAAACCATTAAGCCAAATCTTAAAAGAAATAAAATAAACTTTATTTGTCGCAAAATGTAGCAATTTACTGTGTAGTAATTCATGATGTATCATCTAATAGTTTTTGTTTAATGCACTATTATAGTATAATATAGGTATTTATTTGTTTATTATGTATTAAAGCCATTAGGCCTAACACGCAATATTAAAGGGAGACATACTGAAATGCGTGTAATATAATGATATAGGTGCACATATATTGTATATTGTACATAGGTAATATAATATCATAATGGTGACACCAACGCTGAACAATAAATTATTATTGTGCGTTTTTTCGACACTCATTACCCAATATAATGACAGAGTAGGCGGTTTTTGAGGAAATTGCATTTTTAAGGACATCGCTTGTATAATTTTACCCGTCATGTGGTACACATAGTTCGGAGCACAACCATGACCGTATACGTTTTTCGTCGTATGAAAAATACCTGTTTGAATTGTACCTTATTAATATTATAGTACTATAAACATTATACAAGTACAATACGAATGTCAATACATATATTCTGAACGTTGAATAATAATTTAAAGATATATCATTTTATTTGTATAATCAATTTGAAAAACAAATAACAATTTAAAAAAAAATAATAATAATAATAATTTAAAAAAAAATTAAAACGCTTATTTTCCAAAACCATTGGGCTGTGATAATAAATGTACAAATACTTACTACAACTGAACCGTCTGCACCGCATTGCATTTATAATGCAAACTAAAATACTGTCGATGAGTACACTCTCATAATTTTATATTGATTTAATTTGCATTCAGGCACTAATGTCACATCAAAATATTGCTTAAAAGTAATTTCTAACAAGTATTTTTAGACGCATTGACCTATATTTTGGTCGCACTATGTGTTACGCGCGTTATTATATCTGTACATTAATCTATTACCTAATAACATACTTTACGCGAGGACCTTCTCTTTTCATTGTCATATAAGTACAAATTAGCTATTGAGATTGGTATAGGTATAATATAGGTTAAGTATTTAAAATGTAAACATTGTTGTATAAATAATAAACTTGCCAATATTATACCGCCATATTGTTATACACTTAATATACCTAAGTATATGATTTTATTGCTGCACCCAAAGACGTCAGTCCGCTACTTAATTACCCAAAGTCCAAGCCGTGTTGTGAAATACCGAGGTCTTTATTCCTGCACTGGCGGGTAATAACGGATTAGCCAGTAGCTAATGTAATATTTTAACGTTTTCCCATACAAAACGTATACCGTATATAAACAAAAAATGACAAGCGAGTGGATACCGATTTGTTGTACATTAGGTGACGAGCGGAATTCGTTATTGAGTAAATCATTTTAATCATGACTAAATAATATTAATAATAGGTATTTAGTCAAGATTATAATGGATTTTGTTAAATTCGAATTCAACGATAATCTATTGTACCTATAAGATAAAAACGATTTTTAGCAAAGACTGTTTCAATTTTGGTAACAATAGTTACACAACAAATATTTTTTAATAATAATATATTGGAGTCTCGCGTTTCCTTAATTTTTAGTTTATTTTTGCCGGTTTTAAAAAAAAATTACTTGGAATTTTGAATATTCTACCTCGCCAAAGTACAAATTAGATCCAATTTGCTATCTAAAACCGCCCTCAAAGTGAAAATTAAAGAATTTTATCGACTACTTATCGTGTACTTGCAGACACACAAAAACACACTACACACATCATTATAAAGTCAATATATTCATCGCTCCGCTCAGAATCTAAAACTATTGTATTTTATTATAAGGTTACAGTATATTGGTATATTGGTTACATAAATATAATAATTGATATAGATTAGCTGATTCATAATGAGTTGCTTGGAATATATACATTTTTTTTATGAAAGAAAATAATATTTAATTTATCGTTTGTTATTCAAACGTACAACTAACGGTAATCTGAATGTTTGTAGCTTATAGAGTATCGACTCAAAAACTACTCTACCGATGTTGACGAAAATTTTAGAAATTCCCTTTAGAAAATTAGAAACATCAGGAAAGTTTAAAGAAAGGTCTGAACCACGTTTAAAAACATACAATTTCAATGGTGGATTATATTGCTATACTTAGGTAAGATTAATTTACAAAGTGAGGAACGCGATGTCGATTTATCGTAAACGATGTAAACTGAAATACATTAAAACTGAGACAGACCGAAATGGCCATATGGTACCGTATTTATGTTTGTTAATTTTTTTCCGTAAAAAGTTGAGCTATAATTTAACAATGTTTACATATTTATAAATTCAATTATAATATTAGCATAAGAAATTTTTAAATAATTATTTTAAATAATTGATTTTAAATTAAAATATTAGCTTCTATACGTCATATGGTCCTTTTGAAATATAAACTTATTCATAACTAAAATATCTACTAAATAAGTTATGTGCAAATATGGATAGTGTAGTTACGTCTTGAAATTTGTGCACATTATGTAAGGAATTGTGACTTATTATTAACTCTGAACACTTTTTTTTCTTTTGGTGACTGATAATAGTATACACTTAGTTGTTGGAAATCTTTTTTAAATTTTATAATTTAATACTTTGTACATTGTTATATGATCAGGCTATCAGACCAATTGTACAACAACCTTATTCAATTTACCAGTTTATTATTATTATTCTTTTAAATTTATCTAAGTACCTATAATAAATTAACAAATTCATTACAAGTGTAAAGTATAAAATATAGACAGTTGCTATGTTTTTTTTAAATCTAGGTACATGGTCACAAAGTTGCTGATAATAACAATGTATTAAATCATTTAAAATCGTGTACAGTTTATTATAAATTATAATTATATAGCTCATTACAATATTATAATATACATCTATTTTAGAGACTAGAAGCAAAATCTATTATAAACCGTAGTTATACATAGACTTGGATTAGTATTAATAGAAATTTAAATAAATACGCAATATATGTATTTATAATTAAATGCTAATTTATTCAGTTACACTAAAAACCAATTTAATACTTTAACATGTATTCGCATAATATAATATTATAAGTTTAGTATTTGTCCTAAGGATTTTTATTAATCTAGAGATACATGTTATATGATTTTTGTTAGCATATTATCTACTAATATGCAAGATGATTACCGCATTAATATTAAAAGCATAAAATTGGACACTCGTTGATTAGAACGGCTTCCGTTCGGTTGTTAGTTAATAATGTTAATAATACAGTATAACACGAAAAAATATCTTATAAACGAATTCACTAATAAGTAAAGTAGCAGTTGGAACGATCGTATCCATAGAAAAATCGTAATTATTTTTTTGTCAAATTATTTGTATCGTTTGTGGTAGAATAATATTATATCGTATGGAAATATCGCATAATATGTTTGAGTTAAAAAAAAAAGTGTTTTAAAAATGATCACATGACAACTAAAAAATGTATCTGTATAAATGTTTATTGTTTACATTCAAATATCAACCTCGTTCAGTTCAATCCCGAAAATAATTTTTCTTTGTGTTCCTAACTCAGAAAATATTAAGCATAGATACTTAAAACTTGCTCCAAATATGTATATCAGAATTCTAAAAACAAAATATTCAAAATATTTTATTTTATTTTTAGAGCAATTTATGCGAAATTTAAAATTTTTAAAAATTGTTTTTCAATTGTTGTCGATTAAAAATTGTTTGCTTTGTCAAAAACCTTTAACATTGAATACAAAGTTCTTAATAAATTATTCATATTATCCCATTTGTAAAATATCAAAATTAGATGGTCATAATATTTCTTTTATGATTATGAGTGTTTATTATTAAAATGTTTAGGAATTATATTATCATTAAAGCAATATTTTCATTTCTCCGCTAAGAAAATAAAATGCTGACAAATTAAAGCAGTAGAGTTAGATTTTCAAATTAATACGTACAGTAGCTATAAAAAGTGGTATGAGAATTAATTTTAAATCTTAAGAATGAACTAATCTGTGAAAATTACATTGGAGTATCAGTTAAATTATTTAAATTGTCGTGTAAATTTAAATTAATAATATTGCATAAATCTGTATAGAGTGTCAAATTTTAAATTTATTTTGAATGTACAAAATAAATTCACAGTTTAAATATTTAAATTTTCAAATTCTATTTGTTGGTAAATTTTCTACCTGTCAAATTTATCATAATTTACCGTAAATATACGATGCTGTCATTATACTACAAGTTATTGTCAACACACATTTTGTGTTAATTTCATCTGGATATTGTTTCATTGACATTATAAAATCCAAAAACACGAATGCTGATAAAAAAGTTAAGTAGACCACTTATACTTGATCAAATTGACTATATTGTTTATCAATTTGTTCAACACTTTTTAGAAAATGTTTCCATTAATTTATGAATAAACGGATAATCAAAAATTCAAGATACCAGTTATCATTTATTATTATTTATTATCTACCGACAAGATTTACAATTTATTGTTAAGATAATTTTAAACTATTGTAATACTCTCAAAATATTTGAACCACATTCTTATAAATTTTACTAAAAATTCTAACTTTAAAGTTTAAGTAATTGAAAAGTTATAAACATAACTTAATATTAGCAATGGTAAAGTGAGAAGTTTGTGTGATCCTAAAATTTTTTCACTGTATTCACTATAAATTATAAGAAATTCGCGGTTTAAATTTAACTTCATAGAGTGGTGACTATACTAGATATATAATACATTAAATTTAATACAAACATTATATATTAACATTGTAATAATATATATTTACCCATTTTTACGTATTTATATAAATTTTAAGTACATTTTTTTATTTTAAAAATATTTCCAAATCATATTTTTTACTACAAACTTTATAGTAGCGACTATTTTATGAAATGTTCACTGGACAGATATACATATATATTATATAACAAATAGATATATATTGTACAACACATAATAATATTGTTAAATGTGTTATTAATATAATTCTTCACTGCGGTTGGGATATTATGCAAATAATTGTAAATGCAACCTCTCGTACCGTTTATCTTTTAAATAATATGAAATAAACAATTTACAACGAATGACTCTGACGGCGTTAGAACATTATTTCTGAACAGTTCAATTTTCGTAAGTGCGTTTGCGCATTCTCAGCACCGTTCCGTGTCAGAAAAACCGACTATGAACCGATAAATTATTTCCAGTTAAAAACAACACCAAAAAACACAATGTGAACCATGGCGGGTTTCCAATACGGTTCCTAAACCGTGTATGAACTGTTTTAAAATTACGGTTATCAGACACCGACATTGAACGTAAAAATTGTTATATATTGTAGTAAACAATTATAGAATCTACGAACAAAAGTCTGGTGAACAAAAGTCCGACGAACAAAAGTCCGGTAAAAAAAGACCCGCGAAAAAAAGTCCGATGTAATAAAAGTCCGGTTTATTTATTATACGTATTTATTTATAAGTATACATTTTTCAACTTAAATCAATATTATAGATAGGTACATTAAAATTAAAATATTACATAAAATATGACATTATAATTTTTTGGTCAGATTGATTGTTACTTTTAAATAAAAATAAAGTTTCATGTCATACAAGAAAACATTGATGTTATTAAAAATAATAGCAATAATTTATAATACAATTATTACATTTGAATGCAGAATGAAAAATCTATATCCTTAACCTGGTACCGCGAAAAAATAACCCCATATGCGATTTTGTAAGATTTTAAATAATAATAATTGTATAATATTCAAAACTAAAATGTATATTCTAATAAATACGTGTATATAATATGAATATTTTATAAACTCTAATAGTCAATATTTTCAATTACGGTCAATAATATACATATAAATAAAAAAAAAAATGTAAATAATTTTAAACAAATTGTCAATTTTTTCAATTACCATCAATCATATATAAATAAAAAAAATGTAAATAAATTTCTTGGTAAAATCGCATACGGGGTTATTTTTTCGGGGGTTATTTTTTAGGCAAATCAGGTTTATAACCTTGGCCGTGTCCTAATATTATGTCCAACTTGAGATAAAAACTCTTCAACACTTAGCTCGGAGTTATGAATTCGCTTGCATAATGTTTCAAGCCTGATGTTTTTTTGATTCATTTTTGATTTTTTCATGGTTTGTCCTGTACTGCTTAATGTTATTTTTGCCCTATCGGCTCCAATTTCTAACTTGATTTTTTTAATTAGCACCCATATTGTTGGATGACTATGACCTACCAAGTGTGCGAAGCGGTTGTTCCATGCTTCACATATATTGTTAGTTCTGTTTTCACTTTTTAATGTGGCTTCAAAAACATTCCATGTTTTTGGTAGGAATAAAGGATTAGTTTTTCTTAATTTGATGTTCATACCAGCACCAACTCTCCTATATGAACCATTAACATATGTGGTGTCAAAGTAACTCAACAATTCATGCGCTTCAGAAATGCTTGTTTGTTTTAAAAAATCCATTCCTTCGTGCACCCGTTCAAGGGGTAAGAATGCCAAACTATCAATCATCGAACAAAAATGACTAAATTTGTCATCATTCATATAAATGTTTTGTAAACCTAAATCCTGGATTTTGCGAAATGTACTATGGCATAGATGATAGAAGCACCCTCTAATTTCTAATTCCGAACCAAAAATATTAGTAGCCGCTGTAATTACTGCTTTTTCAAAATCTACATGCAGAAACCTGGGTCAGGAAACAAATTTTGCTCTTCACATTTTTCAATAATTATTTTAAACATTGTTTCATAAATTGAAGTTGTCTTACGTTCTAACAAACAATATACAGGGTGTTTCACGATGAACTGACAAATGACAATGTTATATAAGTTCAAAAGTGTCAGTTCATCGTGAAACACCCCGTATAGCAGTAATAAAAAAATCATTTTTTGGTACTCTTATAACGTATAATTGCATAAAATGCTCAGGACTGAGATTAAAATTTCCGTCACAATACCAAGTACTTGCCTCTGCTAAAATACGAAGTCCTTCATCCACAGCGAAAATGATAACTCTTTCGTGATTTAAATCCATGTTGTCGCATAATAAAAATTGTTTTTCTTCATATATTATATAATGACCAATTGCCTAAAATACAAATTAAATAATATCATTAATATTTCAAATATTATAATTATAGGTACATAATACTGTTCATACTACATAAAATACTATTTATTACGTAATAAATTTAACGTAAATCGTAATATCGCTTTAACAATAGAAAAATAAAATTGTGTCTATTTGTAGTTATAAATTTATAAATTTGTGTACTAATGTGTTATAAAAAACTTAAAAAATATATTAAAAAAAGGATAAAAAACATTTAAAAATAAAATTTTTTAACAACTTGAAACTATGTAAAAAAATATTATCAAAAACATTAATAATTTTTGAAATAATGAGTGTTCAATGATAAAAGAATCACTCGGTATAAAAAAAACGAATATTTCAAATTACTAAAAATAGTTTAAAATAAGCGAAATATTTACCTTCAATTTTTATATCTTCTAAGCAAGTAGGTTTGGGAGGATTTAAATTGATACGTTGCTTTTGAATAACACGCTTAGGTAAATTCATTAAAATTTCATCCGGAAGACCACTAACCGCCTCGGAAAAAATCTGACTTGGTTTATCGTATGATAATTTAGCATGATTTTTTATGTTGCATTTGAACTGTTCTACTTCTAATATACGGGGTGATTGATTAAGCGTAAAACACTCATTATTTCAAAAAGTATTCATGTTTTTGAAAACATTTTTTTTTCATAGTTTCAAGTCGTTAAAAAGACCACGTTTTTATTAAAAAATTATATTTTTAAATATTTTTTATCCTTATATTTTTTTATGTTTTTTAATTTTTTGAATGACAACATAGAGTTTTAATTTCATATTCCGAAGCAGAAAAATTTTCTGAGTATTTTGATACATAAAAATCAAATTTAGGACGAGTAGTTCATGAGTTATATGTATTTAAAGTTTAAATACATAAGCCTCATAGTTTCATTAAAACTAGTACCTATATTTTATTAGTTTTAATTTCTTCATCAAAGATTTATTGTTAACTTATTCAGAGTAAATTTTTATCATTTTTTTTCTGATTTTATAGTTTACCCACCGTAAACCATAATTAGATAATTCTTACAACGATCTACAGGTTATCTTTGTTGACACAGGTGTTTGGATACAGTAAATATACCCAGAGACCATTCAAAACCATGTTCAATAAATAAATATCTATATAAGGATAGTAAAATAAAAATATATCCTCCTGATATATAATTTATATATAATCATTTTATTAAAAACATTCACATAGTAAATCATCATTCATGCCTTCTTTAATACAAAAATCTGTACATATTTAATCATTTCAATAAAAACATAGACAATTTTCGTCACACTTTATTAAAAATAGTAATTCTCAGCTTCATTAGTTGCTAAATACCTCATATGATGTCTAAAACAACAAACACAAAAAATAAAGATTTAAATATTAATATTTGTAAAGTTAGCGCTTGTTATCATATAATACTATGATCTTTATTTGATAATTTCTCAAATTTACAAAATTCTTCCGACATTTATAAATTTAATAAATACAATAACTGAGATTTAACTTTAAACTAATAAATAAAGATGGATTAAAACTATTCTTTAGTCAAATGACTACAAATAAATAATAAATATTTTAATGTCTCTCTACTTATAATTCCGTTCTCAATCGTATATTTTTTTTATTTAGTTCATAACTATTATAATGAGCCAATCAACTAATCGTTAAAATATAGTGATGCTGTAGTCGTAGTAAAATAAAATAAAGATGATGAAATATTTTCCATGACGTATATTTTTATTGAAAGATATTTCAGAGTTATTTAATTGATTATTCTAAGTGTTTTACAAAGAAAAAATAAACAAAATTAAAATGATAAATTTCTGACATAAATTGGCGTGTAGTTGCTCGTACTAAGTCTGGTAAATCACGTGTGTCAAAGTCCTATCTAGAGATCTCTTATATAGTCGGTTTTCCGTGTCTGACTTCTCATAAACCCCGTTGGTCAACAGATATGCGACGTCGTGTTTCCATGGTTTACGCGTTCTCAGATTCACAACTACTTAAGATGAACCCGTTGTCTTATAGTGTCCGGATGACGATTCCCTTTGTACCTAGTCTATAAGGTAAAGATGGGCGTTAACGAATTAAAAGTTAAAATTAAGTTGATTAACTCGTTACTTGCATTTTTTTCAAATTAACTTTTAACTTAATAAGTTACTTTTTTTGATTAACGTGTTAACTTCATGTAAATTTTATTCTAAAGTATCTAAATTAAGTTAATTTTTGTCCAAAGCATCATGCAAGAATAATTCAAAATTTTAGGATTTATTTTTGAAAATTGTGTTTATTGATAGCTAGTTGGTACTTTGATGTATGATTTTAAATTTCCCTACTAATTTTCTTAAGCGTAAGGAAAAACTATCTAATAAACAATATCATGTGTCAGGAATTTTTTTATTTTTGGAAATTAGAAAATGTTTACTTTAAACTAAATTAAGTTCAGCTACTTTTTTTTAAGTTAGCTTTTAACTTAAGAATTAACGAAAAATATATGAGTAACATTTAAATTAATTTAACTTTATTATTTTTAAATAACTTATCTTAGTGAATGAAAAAAAAATCTTTAACTTTCCTAGCTTTGCTTTTAAGTACGCAGTAGACACTCGGTCAATACTATACTGCGTATTTACTTAGGCCTATATAATCGTACTATTAATATACAGGGTGTTTCACGATGAACTGACAATTGCAATAACTTTTGTTCTATTGAACATTTTCAACTTTTTTTTTTTTTGAATTGTCAATTATCATCTGCGCTATATTCAAAATATTTTTCGATTTTTTTTTTAACATTTTCTATGTAAAATTGAAAAATTAAAAATTTTTCCATTTGATATTTAAAAAAATCAAAATAGCCATTTTATTGATATGATTTTTAAAACATGTTTGCAAAAAAAAAAAAATGTAAAATGTTCTACCATTTATTTTCTACGATTTTTTGAAGTTTGCATAATTTCATATTATTTCTAATAGATTATCTGTATCCGACCTAAGTATTTACTATCTTGACTTTTCCATGAAAAAAAATTATGATCGAGATATCGAATAGACAATGGTTATCACTGATTATAAGACCCACACAAGCTGGTGTACTAGAGTATGATATTAATCTAAGACCGTGATAGGTAATATGTATAATATTGATATGAATATATGATACTGTAATCAAATAATCTAAAATAATATTCAATAATATGAATTATGAATAATTAAGAATAGGTACTCAAATAGTCAATAGTCAATACGCAACAATCAACAGTCATTAGGTACAATTAATACAACTGCATATATTATGTAATATAAAGTATTTAATTTATTAAACAATAACAAAACAACATTAACTAAATTCTACAACAAGTTTTCAAAATGCCCTCCATTGTTTTCTAAACATTTTTCGTATCTGTATATGATTGAATCCATGACAGATTTCAACATGCTCGTTGTTACTGTACGGCATGCTACAGTAATACGTTCTTTTAAGTCTATCAAGGATGTCGATTGTTGCTCGTACACCTTGTCTTTTAAGTAACCCCACAAGAAAAAGTCCAACGGAGTCAGGTCAGGAGATCGTGCAGGCCATTTAAGTGGACCATTTGTACCAAGCCATTGTGATGGATACCGCTGGTTCAAATGATCCTTAACTGCATTTGAGTTGTGAGGTGGAGCACCATCCTGCTGAAACCACATATCGTCACAAACTTCATTAGGTACATCAGCCATCAAATCAGGCAAAATATTGACCAGAAAATCAAGGTACCGAAGACCAGTTAATGTACCGTCATAAAAATATGGTCCAATTAACTGATTATTAATAATCCCACACCACACATTGATTGACCATCTAACTTGTGCATTTGTTTCACGTGTCCAATGTGGATTATTTGTACTCCAATAGTGTGAATTGTGACGGTTTACAATACCATTATTGTTAAAACAACTTTCATCGGTCCACAAAATTTTTGAAAAAATGTTTTCATCTTCTTCATGCAATACTACAATTTTTGATAAAAAATCTAATCTTCTACTTGGGTCTGTTGGTTTTAACCCCTGTACATAATGGATTTTATAAGGATGGTAAGAATTTTGATGTAAGATACGGTAGACTGAAGAACAACTAATATCTGTTTGATCAGCTATCATTCTAATTGATGCATGTGGTTGAAATTCAAATGCAGCTAAAACACTGACTTGATGGTTTTCATCCAACGCAGGACAAAATTTTTCTTTTTTTTTACCAGTTGGAAAACTACCTAATGATACAATCTAATTAGTAATTGTTAATTATTTTATCACTACTTTTAATGTTAATTTCTGTACTATTTTTATTGGTTTTTTTTTTTTGATACCTACTGTGTAAATTAAATTAATGATTTAATTTTAATACTATTATTATAATAATATTAGAATTAAACTAATATTATTTAAATTTCTTAACTTACATATTATTTTTAGAATATTGATGTTGGTATTATTTGCACTTAGTGTAATAGTAATTAATTATGTAAATAGGATACATAAAGACAACTATTTTGTTATATTTTATTAGATAGGTATGTATGTATTTGTACCAGCTTAAATTAAATACAATTCTAAAATTGTTTATATAAATATATATGTATATGTGTTATTATTCATTTATTTATTTATTACATTAATTAATATGATTGAATACTTTGATAGGTAATAAATGCAATATGAGGTTTAGGTTTGTTAGTAAATTAAATCCAATTGGAAACTTTTTTTAATTCTTAGTAAAATTTCCTACTAAGTATATTAAACAAATTTTTATGATCAAATACCTATTGTTATTAGGTATGTACTAATGCATAACTATTTTAAAATTTTAAAATTGTTTATTTATAATAAAATTTTATTACACAAATTTTTTATCATCAAGCATTTAATTAATATATGCTTAATATTACCTTTCTCACGTAAACAGTTGCCTATATTCGCATAAGTAGCTCTTGATGGTTGTCTCCTCTGAGGGTATCGTTGTAAGTACAAATGAGATGCTTTAAGTGTACTCCTCCCTACTTCATAAAAAACTGCCAACATATCGGCATACTCATTTTTTTCATAAATAGTGGGCATGATTCAAATAAAAAAAATAAATGACTAAAAGAACACTGCAAAGCATAGGTGACAATTATTGTAGCTAGCTTACCATTGAAAGCTGCTAATTGTCAGATAAACTTATCATACTTACTTAAATAAGTAAACAAATAAACAATAACAATATAGTAAATATAGTAAATATAGTATACATTATATGTATGTATTTTCAAAAATAGCACATTATAGAAAAAACCAAATAAATATTTATCTTATCAAAGGCACCAAACATTTTACCTTTGAATGGCTTTGATTCATTTTGTCATCAGTTCCATCTTAGGGGTTTAAGGTTAACACGTTGGTTTAACAATTTTACCTCCTTGTGACTTGAGAAGTACTTTAATTTTTAAAATATTAAAATGGATTTTTCAAAAATTGATGTACTTGAAGATGTCGGTACATTGTACATCGAGTACAATAAAAAAAACCAAGGCGAAAAAGTATCAGAATTGGAATTTTTCAAATTTGCATTCCAAGAATCCATAACAGAAATGGATAATTTACGACAGGTATATTTTAATAATTAGAATTTTATTTTTTGATCATACATTAATATTTATATTGAATAATTTCATTTTTAAATTAATTAAAAATTAAAATTAATGTTTATTATTCGATACAACATTTACATTACACAACTATATAAAATAATATAATAAATAAATATCTAATACAATACTACAAATATTTTAATTTAACATTATAATATAAATTTAATTATGGGCTATTATTTTATACAGCAATATAAATCAGTTCTCTATGATTTAAATAATAAAAAGACAGAGCTGAAAGATAGTGCTGATGATAATGAGGCATTGGAAAATGAAAATAAAAAATTAACCAATGAAATTGTAAGTAACATTTAATTTTTTATAATACAAATTAAAAATGTTAATTATAATAAAAAAAAATTGTAGGAAACGCTAAAAGTAAAGGTCGATTCGTCAAACTTAAAAGTTGTAAGTATTTAAAATAAAAAAAAAATAATATAAAAATATTAAGTAAATTTAAAGCAATTAATACAATAAAGATACTTTAAATATATTTTACAGAAAATACTTGAACTGGAAAACCAGGATTTGAAAGATAAGTTGGTGGGTTTTAGTTTCTGAATAATTCAAGTAATAAAAAGTATGCTAATCATTATTGTTTATAGGCAACACTTGAACAAAAATTAGTTGACTCAGAGTTAATATGCAAAGATACAACTACTGTAGTTCAAAATGATGAAAATGAATCGGTAATCAAATTATTATTTCATTCAAAAATTTACTTTCAATTTTCATGAAATAAATTTTTTTTAATTTTAGAAACATGTAACTTCTGACAAAAATTATGTCCAAAAACATGAGTTGATGCCCATAATGGAGAAAATGGAATTTTTAGAAAAGTTGGTGTGCGCAAAATTGGGTAAATTGAATTTAGAAGAAAAAACTGAAGCTATTGACGAAAGTTTTAAATCAGTAACTGAGGTAGGTACTTAGTTAAATAATGAATTGTTATTAACATGTTATTAATAATTTACGATATTAAAATAATATGTAACCTAAAATATTATTGTAATGTCGATGATAAATTCAGGAATGTAAAGAATGGTGGTGTCCAAAACATTCATCATTTATTGACATTTCAATGTCTTAAAATACAAAGGAACTATCGTCGGAAGATAAGTACCTTATTAGAAAGGCAAAATCTAGATTTGTGTATTGGCAAGGTCATGAAAAGGTATACAGAAATTTATCTGAATAATAATATAAACTGAATTTTTAGTAAAATATGTGTTACATTTTGAATTATAGAACAATCCACGGTGTCCTATGAATGACAGGAAAAAAGGCACAGCGATGAACTATCCGGTTCCAAAATGTTGGCCACAAAATGATAAATAAAATTTCATTATCTTTATTAAACTGTTTTTCTTAATATTTTTAGCTCAATTAATATAGTTCTGTATTTTTTGCGAGTATTTGACTATATTTATTCAAAAAACTAAACAAATATCAGTATTTACTTGACGGATTGCATAAGCAGAGTATTAGTGTAAATGTAAAATTCACTTAGAAATCAAATAAATAAAGCCATAACTCACAAAAAATAAAGTACATATATTAATTAAACTAAAAATGAATACCTCAGAATAACATTTAAAATTATAAATTACTTATTCTTCTTCGAATATGGGAACCTCAGGTTTTGGGACATTTATATTTTTGTCTTGGTTTGTCAAATTAAGATAATTAAGCATGCATTTTCATTGTACCTCAAAATTAATAGGGATAAATGAGGTATTTTTTCAAGTGTAGAAGATAGTGTAGAAAATATTTGTTAAGTTAATTAAGTTTAGTACCGACATTCATCCCTTTAACTATTTAGATTAGCATTACTTTATCACAGAACTACATTAATATAATATAATATAATTAAAAATAATAAAATTAAATAAACTATAAAAATAACTATTAATTAACTTTACCTACTTAATTTTACAAAAATTTTAGTGCAATACAAATATTTTCAATGATGACGACATATTGATTTTTGAATAATTACATCAATTACATTCATAGTTAATTCAAATATTAAAACTAATATCCTGAAAAATAATTAAAACCTATTATTATTAAATATTAAAATTAAATTAATATTACTTAAATTCATTAACTTACATTTTAGAATGTTGATGTTGGTATTATTTGTACTTAGTGTAATAACAATTTATTTACACTAAAATTATTAAATATGAAAATAGAATATGTAAATATTAACATATTTAATTTCTGTGCATGTAATGATTGGAATACAGCAGTTAATTCAATAAAAATGTATCAATTAGTTATTAATCATATTTTGAATTTTTAGTTGTACACTATGACCAAAGTTCTGAAATGGTATTAAAACTTATTAATATTAAAATCTATAAAGAACTAGGTTACAAGTTAGATAGTTAAACTTACAGTTAACGAGGTATTTTATTATTGTTTTCTGATAATCTAATTCACAAGTGAAAGATAGGTATGTAGTTAATGAAAATAATATTTTGCACTGATGAAACATAACTATCATTACTGGAATGAACCAAATCAATGACCCACAATGTATGTACAGTATACTTCAATAATTAACTGATTGGACCATATTTTATGAACTATACCTATGACATTAAAATACAATTTAATTATTATTAATAATGTGTAAAAAAAAAATAGTACAACTGTAGGTATATCTATATACATATAGGTATTGTATTACTGAATTAGATTATTTAATATTATTAATAAAATGAATAATTAATTCATCTATACTTACATTTTAAAGCTAATTTTCTGGACATAAGTATACAGTGTTTGATATCATTCTTAGTTTGATAATTAGCTAATTTAACTAAATTAATTTTAATATAGCACTTTATCATCTAAATAGTTGGTATTCTTTATAATGTTCATGAGATGTTTTTGAAAAGCATCTCTTTAAGTTCAGGCCGATGCCTGATTGTCTATTATACAATGTCATCACTGTTAAACACTAATGTAGGTATTAACACTCAATAGTTTTCATTAAAATTGCTTGGAAATTACACGATGCAAGGTTTCATGTTCTCTCGAATTGTCTGTTTGGTTTTTTTAGGATTACTTGAGTAAGTAATATAATTTATTATTTACTAGCTGGATGATTAACTGTCATAGTTACAGTAATATTGAAGTACATCACATAATACAGTGGTTGACTGGACGGCGGATGGTCACAGGTCAGTCATTTTTAAACAATGTTCACGTTGTATACTTATAATTGAAATAGATATTACGCATAACTTATACCAAACACCAAACGGTAAACATTATTAGACACATTGAAAAATGAATCGCGTACATATTACATATTGCGTTTAAGTTACTGTATTACGTACTGAATACGAGATACTGAATTTGGGTGTGTACTGTGTGTGTGTGTCTGTGTAGGTATATGAAATGGTCAATATGGTCATAATATCATGATTGATTTCTATTTATAACCATTCATATTATTATACTACGTTATTATCATAATTTTTGATTATTTGTGATAACAAATTATTTCTTGGCAAAAAATAATTCAAAATCGATAATCGCTATAACACTGATAAACAAGACATAAATTAGAATTTAAACAAACTTTAAAAATTGTTTAAAAATTATTGACTTAACCTTAGTAAAAGTTTTTGAAGCCAACATTTTTCTAAAAATCGGATTTACAAAATGGCTATCTTGATTTTTTTAAATATTAAATAGAACAAATTTTAATTTTTTAATTTTGCATACAATATGTTAGAAAAAAAATTTAAAAAAATTTTAAATGTAGCGCAGACGACAATTGACAATTAAAAAAAAAAAAAAGTTGAAAATGTTCAATAGAAAAAAAGTTATTGCATTTGTCAGTTCATCGTGAAACACCCTGTATATTAAAAACAATGACTATAATCTTTGAAAGTGTAAATTAATACTTTTTGAAATTTATTGATGATCCCGTTGGAGGTAGGAAATAGTAGGCCTACTCATGAGAGTATGTAGTGTTATTTAACTTAGCTTTCCCTCTTAATATTCTGAAATGTATTAAATACGCAGTAGAATATTGTTATAATGTTTATGAATGATTAGAGCACATAGCGCTGTATTTATGACATATTCTAAAACTAAAAGCACTGACGTATATTTTTTTTAGATCCTTCATATATATACTAAATTATTAAAATAATCGTTCAATAATAAACATATTTGTTTTTTGAAAATATATAATTTAAATCCCTAATATTTATTTACCTAAAACATTTTTTATTCGATTTTAAATGATATAATCAAAATAATTAATTGTTTTTTAGATTTTGAACGGAGTGATGAATGTATTGATTTTACAATGATGTGTGTTTTTTTTTTATTTTTTTTGTTTATTTTTTTTTTTATTTTTTTTTTTTTTGTGTCTGACGACAACATTTGGAGCAGTAAAAATGTTTCGATTTTTGACTTCAGCCCCACTTTGTAAAGGAAATTGACTCTAGTTGGTACTTTGGTGGTCAAAAGTTAAAAATTTTCAATATTTTTTAAATGAGTCGGGAAAAACCCTAAAAAAATTACGGAAAAACGGGATTTTTTACGCAAAACCAGTTTTCGACCAAATCGAATTTTTTATTTTGCTATAACTCAAAAACTAATCGATGTAAATACTTTAAATTTTCACCAAATGTTTATATTAGCGTTATCCATACACAGTTAAATTTTCAAAGAATTTTGACTTTTTTTGAGCTATTTATAGACAATTGAAATTTTCAATTTTTCTAAGTATTTTTTTTTTAAATAACGATAAAATTTTTTCCAGAAAATCTTGAAAATTTAATACAAGGTTTCTTATAAGTTGTTCTTAAAGTGATAAAAAAAAATCATCCGAAATCGTTAGTCACAATTTTTTTTTATAAGTGCTTAAAGTTCGAATTTATACGAAATATGTCAACATTGCGAAAATTTGCAAGTAATTTTGTGGTTGAAAAATCGTAAAATTTTTTTCTTTTATAACTAAGTTTTGAAAATTTGGTACAAGGTTTTCCATAAATTTTTCTTCAATTATCTGTAAAAAAAACTCTACCGGATTCAGACAAAAATTTTTTATGAGTGTTTGAAATTTAAATTTTTACAAAACCGCGCTAAATAACGGTTTAGCCTCAAACGATTTTTGATATTTGTTGTTAATCAAACAGTATAAGTCGTAAATACTTGAAAATTTTACCAGTTATTTAGATTGCCATTTTCTATACGTGATTTGATTTTCAAAATATTTTGAGCTATTTATAGACAATTGAAATTTTCAATTTTTTTTTATTTTTTTTTTATAAATGTTGATAAAAAAAATTTAGCTGGGACAAATTACTTGAAAATTTAATTGAAGGGTCCACATAACTTGTTCTAACTCTCATTCAAAAATTATAAAAATACATAGGCACAATTTTTTTTTTATTAGCATTTGAAGTTCAAATATTGACAAAAATTCGTCAAAATCATGAATATTTTTCACTATTTGGTAGTTAAAAATTTATAAATATTTTACTATCAAAAACTAAGAATTGAAAATTTAATACTATGCTGTCCATAAGTTAAACTTAGAATAATTATAAAAAAGTTTGAGGATTATTCAATTTAAAAAATTTTACGAGCGTTTAATGTTTTAATTTTAATTTGAAATCAAAAATACACGTGTAAAATAACGTTTTATTACTAAATAATTTTCGATATTTATTATTTTAAAAAAATTACTAAACGTATGATCTTGAAACTTTTACTTAAATGTTTGAATTTGTTTCAAAATATAATGTATGACAATATTTAAATATAATATATCCTAGACTGACAAATCATCTCCGTTCAGAATCGTTTTTCGTATACAATGATACCTATCATTGCATTCAAATTTAACTTACCCTAGTCCGAGGTCCACCCCACCCCCTAATGTACAGCAGAGCGATACTGACTTACCCGCTTTTTATCAATTTATCTTTATATATTCTGTGGAAATATCCGACGTACGAACGCGTATAATATATTAAACTCACTGACTATATTATATAACTACATAAGTTAAAGTTTGTTAAGTTAATTTAAGTATAATTATTACTGTTATTTAAAATATTTCCATGTATTGTAGTTCAATCGAAAGACGTGAAATATCATAATTAAAAAATAAAACACCTAAATGTAAGTAAAGAACAAATCGAAATTATTGTTTTAAAATATTATACCGCAATACCGGCCGATTAGATTGATAAACGTAGGTAACTCGGGTGGCTAGTAATAAAAACATCACAATAACCGTCGTATGGGAAATGTTCGAAATTCTCGGCGACGAGGTTCATTTTCATTTCAACAGTCCGACCGTTTAACATCTTATTACTACACACACAAAGTCGTCACATATTAACAGTTTTTCTATAACTTATCAGTTAAATTCTAATAATTGATTAATAACTTGTAATTTATTTTTATTTTTATTATTATTATTATTATACTTATGGGATGTTTGTGATAATCAAATTATAATATATTACCTTTTATAAGCACTAGCCACTAGGTACTACTGACGTCTGACATAGCGCGTGGATTTCAATGCACCGTACTTGTAGTAGGTACTGTAAAGTGTAAAGCATCTGCACTTACTTATACAATTTTCTGTAAATAACCATAAAGGTACACCAGCTTCCCATGAGCTACAACACAATTATAGGCATACAGTTTTCAAAAATTATAATTTTAATTAAATATATTAATTTTTACTCAAATAATAATTATACATTGGAATATGAGATAATTTCATAACTGATCACATATTTTTAATTTATTAAATGAATAACACAAAATAGATTTGTGGCTATTTATATTATTCAAATTATTCATAAAGTATACAGGGTGATTTTTTTATCGAAGAACACTCATTATTTCAAAAAGTATTAACTTTTTTCAATTTTTTTTTTTTCAAAATTTTTAGTTTTATGCTTTTCTAAAACTATGTAAAATTTTTATTTTTTTCACTTTAATATTTAATAGTGAAATCACTATCAACTTTTGATTTTCAAATGGCAACCTATACTTAAAATGTTATAAAATAGTAGGGATATTTTTTTTATGAATTCTAACGTTTAAATTACTATTTTTCATTTAACCGTTCGGGAGTTATAGCTTTTCAAAGTTGGGCGGTTTTCGGTTTTAATTTCTAAAGACCAGTAGTCACATGGGTAATAAATAATAATAATAGGTACATATTTTCACATGTAATAAACTCGTTATCGACTATCGTTCAACACAGTAATGACAATGAACTTTGTACCTGTAGGTTACAAATTAATTGTTATAACTAATTTAGATAATAATTAATAACCTGATTAAAGTTTTGATAAGAAAATAAATGAGTTGTGGAAATGGGGACAGTGAATCGTCTGAAGGTCTACCACTGTTAACATTTTTCGGACAAGTGCTTATCACTCAAAAAAAATATAATTATAATTTTAAAAATTTTATGTTGGTAATAAATTTTACACGACTATTTTAGATTCTGAACGGAGTGATGAATGTATTGATTTTACAATGATGTGTGTCTGACGACAATATTTGGAGCAGTAATATTGCTTCAATTTTTGACTTCAGCCCCTCTTTGAAAAGAAAATTGAATCTAGTTGGTACTTTGAGGAGGTCAAAAGTTAAAAAATTTCAATATTTTTCAAATGCGTCGGAAAAAAACCCTAAAAAAGTAACGGAAAAACGGGATTTTTTACGCAAAACCAGTTTTCGACCAAATCGACTAAATATATGGTTGTAATTCAAAATCTAATCATTATAAATACTTGAAATTTTGACCAAATGTTTATGTTAGTGTTCTCTATACACCGTTAAATTTTCAAAGTATTTTAACTTTTTTTGAGCTATTTATAGACAATTGAAATTTTCAGTTTTTTTAAGTATTTTTTAGATTCTGAACGAAGTGATGAATGTATTGCTTTTACTATGATGTGTGTTTTTTTTTTTTTTTTTTTTTTTGTGTCTGACGACAACATTTGGGGCAGTAATAATGCTCCGATTTTTGACTTCAGCCCCTCTTTGAATAGGAAATTGAATCTAGTTGGTACTTTAGGGGGGTCAAAATTAAAATTTTCAAATAGTTTTCAAAAAAATCGAGAAAAACAAAAAAAAAAATGACAGAAAAATGGCAATTTTACGGAAAAACCACTTTTCGACAAAATCGATTTTTTGATTTTGCTGTAACTCAAAAATGAATTATTGTAAATACTTGAAATTTTCACCAAATGTTTATATTATGGTTATCTCTTTACAGTTAAATTTTCAAGAAATTTTGACCATTTTTAAGCTACTAATAGACAATTGAAATTTTCGACTTTTCTAAGTTTTTTTTTCTTCAAATGCCGATAAAAAATTTTTGGGTGGCCAGAAAATCTTGAAAATTTAATACAAGGTTTCTTATAAGTTGTTCTTAAAGTGATAAAAAAAAATCCGAAATCGTTAGTCACAATTTTTTTTATAAGTGCTTAAAGTTCGAATTTATACGAAATATTTCAAAATTTAAACTAAATTTCATACTCTCATTATGCCTATGTTGCCAAATACTTTTTTTATTAATAAACAGATACTATAAATGAACTATAGTAACATATAGTTATAGTAACTATACTATTAGTTTCAAAATAGAATATATGACAATATTTAAATATAATATATCCTAGACTGACAAATCATCTCCGTTCAGAATCGTTTCTCGTATACAATGATATTCATCATTGCATTCAAATTTAACCTACGCTAGTCCGAGGTCCACCCCACCCCCTAATGTACAGCAGAGCGATACTCACTTACCCGCTTTTTTGATATTTGTTTTTATCCAAAAAGTATAAGTTGTAGAAATTTGAAAATTTCATCAGTTGTTTACATTAGCATTTTCTTTATATAATTTTATTATCAAAAGATTTCACTCATTTTTAATCAATTTATAGGCATTTGAAATAATCAATTTTTTAGATTCTGAACGGAGTGATGAATGTACCTATTGATTTTACAATGATGTGTGTTTTTTTTTGTTTTTGTGTTCAAATGTAATTCAAAAACTAATTTATGTAAATACTTGAAATTTTCACCAAATGTTTATGTTAGTATTATCTATATACAGTTAAATTTTCAAAAAAATTTTGATTTTTTTTGAGTTATTTATAGACCACTGAAATTTTTGATTTTTATGAGAATTTTTTTTTGAAGTGTTGATAAAAAAAATTTTGGATTACCAAGAAAACTTGAAAATTTAATACAAGGTTAATTATGAGTTGTTCTCATTGTAGCTGAAAAAAAATTAAAAATCGTTAATCACAATTTTTTTTATAAGCGTTTATAGTTCAAATTTTTACGAAATATGTCAAAATCGTGAAAATTTGCAAGTAATTTTGAAGTTTAAAAATCATAAAATTTTTTGTGTTTATATCTAAGAATAAAAAATGTAACACTAAGTTTTACATAAGTTTTCCTTCAAGTAGCTATAGAGAAAACTCGAAGCATCATTATAGGAAAAATTTTAAGTGCGTTAGAATTTTAAATTTTTACCAAATAGCGTAACGACAACGATTTATCCTCAAACGATTTTTAATATTTGTTGTTATTCAAATAGTTTAAGATGGTAAGTACTTGAAAATGTCAACAGTTATTTAGATTGGCATTTTCTTCACATGATTTGATTTTCAAAATATTTTGACTTTTTTTGAGCAATTTATAGACAACTGAAATTTTCAATTTTCCTAAAAATTTTTTTTTGGAAATGTCGATAACATTTTTTTGGCGGAGTCAAAATATTTGAAAAATAAATACAAAGTTCCTCATAAGTTATTCTTATGGCGATAAAAAAATTATAAGAATATATAGGCACTATTTTTTTTTATTTGCATTTGAAGTTCAAATTTTGACAAAAATTCGTCAAAATCATGAATATTTTTAACTATTTGTTAGTTAAAAATTTATAAATATTTTACTATCAAAAGCTAAGAATTTAAAATTTAATACTATGCTGTCCATAAGTTAAGCTCAAAATCGTAAACACAAGAAATTTTCACTAAATGTTTATACTAGCTTTTTCTATACATTAAAATTTGTTCAAAATATTTTGATTTGTTATAATATTAAAAATCCAGTCACTTTTTTTATAAGCATTTCAATTTAAAATATTAACAAAATACGTAAAAATGAAAAAAATTTGCAAATTATTTTGAGCTATAGATTCTTAAAAAATGTAATACAAGATTTCTCATAAGTTTGTGGACCTTTATCAAGAAAAAAAATGTTTAAATTTTATGTATTTTTAATATTTTCATATCATATTATTACAACATTGGATATTTATTATTTACTTGCCATTTCATAATAGCAATTAAGCATATCCGTTTTTTTTTTTATTTGAATAAGACATTATGTCTTATTCAAATATAATGTATTTATGTCAGTTGAAGGCACTTGACTGTTTATTTATACAGAAAACAAATTTAAAATTAATAGTTCAATATTTTTGTCTGACAAAAATTTTAAGATGTATGATTTATATTCATACCATGAATTGATACTATTTGAAATTCCCTTTAAGGTAAGTATAGAAAAAAAAATTAATTTCACAATAATTTATTGAATAAATTAAAATTATACATACGTCATACATGTACATTGTACACATAATTAAGTAATTATAATTTGCATACAAATATTAATATAATAAGTATAAGTATAATATAATTTAATTTTCATTAAAATTATAAAAAAAACAATTGATTAAATGATAAAAATACAAGTTACCTTATATTGTTTAGCAATCAGCATATTTTTCATTATACAGTTAATTTTAGAACAAGACATATTTATAAATTTAATGATTAGGCAATTCACGACGAGTCAAGTATACATATAATCGTTATTTTTAAAACATCATAATTCAAGTCATTAGGGCCCGATTTTTAACAAAATGTATATTTTTTCACTTAAAATAATTCTGATTAAATATTGATCAACATTTCCTAATTTCTAAATTCTATTTCTATGGTTAGTATTATCTTAATGCATATCTAAATAAAATATAACATTGTAATGATAATTATAATACCTATTGGGTGTTGGATACAAGTTCAATAGGTATGTTAAAATATTATAAAATTAAGTAAAATAATTTTAACTTAGCTCAGTTATACATATACTTATAATTATAATTATATAAATTTATAATTCTCTTTATTCATGACATTTCAATTTTTTCATAGTAAATAAATCTTTAAATACTTTATATATTTTTTTAAATATTTATACACATTAATATGTATAATATTCACAAACAATAATATATATTATATTGTTAATGCATAAATATGTTCATATCCTTAAATTAATTGTTTGCATTAAAAACCGGGCCCTAGTAACAATAAATCCCTAATTCATTTTATTTTATATTATTAGTAACCACTATGAAATGTTAATATCATTTTAAAGTCCAGGATTATGAAAAATCTATTCCAAATTTGATGACACAGTTTAATCAAAATGTTCGTTAAGCAGTTATGCAAAATATGAGTAATGATAAACATGTGTTCAAGAAATTCAGAACAAATTCTCCATTAACCCCAGACCTAAAACAATAGTAACATTTAAAAGTGGCACTAATAATATATCAACTTAGATATGTAAATTTAATAATAATAATTAATAACTTAATAATTAGCAATAAATAGGCAACAACATCAACCATTTACAAAAAACAATGTTTATTTTGCATATTACTAACTACTATGTAATACATAAATATAATTTTAAAATATATTTAGTTTAATATTTAAATTGTCAATTGAGTATACACATGTATAAACAAGTAGGTACTTAGTGATAATCATAATATACATATTTGATAGGTTTTTTTTTTTTTTTAAAACATTAATAATTTAATTTACTCTATTTACATTAATATCTGATTTTGATACAACACAATATATTAACGGGAAGAATGGTACACTTAAATTCCTTCTTCAAATTTGGAGTATAAGACACCAAGCGATTAAAAATGTATCGTTAATAATAATTAATAATATATCAACAAATAGTTTTAGCAAAGGATGGAAGAGTTCATTCAATAAATTGGTTAGATCGTCTAAACTAAGTTTCTAGAGTATTTTGCGACTTTTGCAATTGCAACGAATGTGCTAGTTATTTAAACAAAAATATAAGAAAAGAAACCAAAATACACAAATAACAATTCACCAAGTTTTGTTCAAAGCACAAAAATAAAATAATAACAGATACACAATTACTTGAAATAATTTGCCATACTTTTAATTTTTAAATTTATAGATTATTATGACTAATAATTGACAGCGAGTTTCTTAAAAACTCTCGAAGCCTGTCCAATGTACATAAAACAAATTTATTATCATAACTATTATTATTATTATTATTATTATTATTATGATTTATGTCTGTTAAATACTTGTATTTTGTAATAGGTATGAATATTTTTTTTTCTACTCTGAGAGACCATACAAAGTCTCCTACAATCGAAAATGATTCATACTAACTAAAAATTAATTTTGATTTAAATAAAAAAATGTATTGTAATAACTGTGAATATATTTTATATCATTCGAATTTTTGAATGTTAGGCTTTTAAACTAAGAGCTAGATATTATGTACTATAAAATTATTTCAAATATTTATACAGTATTAAATAAATATTTAATTATTTTTATATCTAAACTTGTTATATTATTATAAACTTAAATTTATAATTTAATTTGTGATATATCATTCAACTTATAATATTCCTAATAATTAATTACTGCGTGTTATTTTAAGTATTTAAAAAAAAAAGAAAGAAAGATTAGAGGACTTTAGTCAATTATAACTTTTATATATCACAAAAATATGATTTTATTCGTTGTATTTCAGGTTTAAATCTTAAATAATTTAAAAATGTTTCTTATAATAAATTTAACTACATAATTTTAAAATAATAAAATTTTTCGTAACCACGGTTGTTTTATAATCAACAAACTAAATATTTTAATCTAAAAACAGTTAAAAAAAATATAAATTTGTAATATAGGTATTCTGTACCTACAAAATGATCTGGAGAACATTGAATAGAATGCGTATAGTAGCTTCCTTAAAGTACGTACAATTAAAATTATTTAAAAATAAAAATATTTTTGTTTAATATCCTTTGTCTATTTTATAGATATTTTAGACCAAGTACTGTTCAACTACAGTGCCGGCCTATGTATAGTGCGGTGGTTGGCCACGTGAAGATGCCTATCGAAACAGATAAAAGGTAGATATCTGAAATATTAAATAAATCCTTTCTATAATAGTACTAACTACTAAAGGCTACAGAACGATTGAGAACATTAAACCTTTTTTCCTAGTATTCAAAAGCGAAAACCCTAAAATGTAAAGGAAAAGCTGGAATTTTTACGCATAATCAGTTTAGGACAAAATCGATATTTTTATTTTGCTGTAACTCAAAAACGAATCATTGTAAATACTTGAAATTTTCACCAAATGTTTATATTATGGTTATCTATTTACGATTAAATTTTCAAAATATCTTGACCTTTTTTAAGCTACTTATAGACAATTGAAATTTTTGACTTTTCTAAGTTTTTTTCCTTGAAATGCCGATAAAAAAAATTTGGCTATCCAAAAAATCTTTAAAATTTAATACAAGGTTTATTATAAGTTTTACTTATATATATATATGCCTTAAAATATATCAAATATACCTATTTTTCAACAAAAATATGCAAAAAAATATACGCAAAAAAGAGGTTATTATTAATTCAAAATAAATTATAAAAAAAAAATGCATGGTAGAAATGAATTACTATAAATATAAATATATAAACTAAAATACATGTTACGTAGGTTAAATAATTTAAATATTAAGATATTAATATTAATATTAATATTTTTTTTTACACTGTATAACAATGATTTTGGATATATTTTCAAATTTGAAAGATCTTCGACGATTTGACAGTATGTTTTTGTAAGCTGAAAATGACCTCTCCACGTCTACAAAGTTGACCGGTGCATACTTAAAGTTAACAATGTCGATAGTTTCTATACCTTCAGGAAGTCCATCAAACGAATCTGTTTTGCCATCTATTATTTTAGAAATTTTGGATAATACTTTATACCCAGAATTTTTGTCCAAAACTTTTTGAAATTTTGTGTATATTGATTTACCTTGAGGAGATGAAGCTGCAATTGATAATTTTTCTGAAACGACGTTTATAATGGCAACTGAACTTGATAGAGATTTCCCCTTTTCTTCGAGAGATAATAACTTATTAACTTATAAAAATTGCCGCATTGCATAAAACAAAAAAACAAATAAAAATAATAGTAATTTTAAATATGATTATACGTCTTATAACTATTTACTATAATTAATATTAATAATAATTAATTATACAAATATGAGACAATTACAGATGTATCTTCAAATAAAACAACATTAGATAATGAATATTGTTAATGCGTATTAAAAGATAAATTAAGTAAAAATAATTTTCGGTTCGGTGTTTCATGTAACATCTGTTCATCCGTACGGGCTATAGTCTACTTCCGTGCTGGCGCAATGAGGAGTGGAACAGGAGGCTTTTAGCCAGGGCTTTCAACAGTCAACGTAATTTCAATCATACTTTTTTAGAAAATAATAAATTTTCAAATTTTTTAAAATTATAGTACATAAAATGTATTTTATATTTTTGTCCTCTATTATAGATTCAAATGAAGATACAAATAAGAAAGAAGTAAGTTGTAGTAGAATTAAAAATAAGCAAAGTGGGCATAGGATATGAAAAATGTAAATAACAGTTGGTTTAGTAAAATAAAATAATAAATAGAAATAAGTGACGTGGGGAATGTGTTTAATTATGATTTGAATTAGATGTGGTTAATCATTGAACGATTGAAATTGAATACCCTATTTGCATTATTTTATTCTACCACTATTTATATTTTTGGATCGACGTGAAGCTATGTATTTAGTTTTATGTATGTATATGTTAAATTTTCACTTACCTTCTTCGTCGATAGATGTTTCGGTAAAAAAAAAAAAAAACACACATCATTGTAAAAGCAATAAATTCTTCACTTCGTTCAGAATCTAAAATTAAGATTAAGATTCAAGATATAACAAGATATTATATAATTATCATTTATGTTTTCTATAGGGAAAATGTCCAAAATATGACCATGATCCATACTATAAAGGGTTTACCAATGGAATTATAGTTGGCATTATATTGTCATTTATAATAAGATGATTTAAGCGGTAAATATATACACATTCAATTGCATAAATTAGTCATAAACTATTTTCATGATATTATATATGTATTATATATAACCAATTTTTTACAGGCATGAAAAAATATTGAATACTTTTTTTCGTTGACATCGCCTACCAATTTATAAAGTATTAATCAGTGTTGTAAAGTAGGTGAGTAAAAGTATTTGAGTAAAAGTATTCAAATACTTTTTGCCGTATTGAATACTTTTTTGAATACTTTTTATTTTAAAGTCTTTGAATGGTATTTGAATTACTATTTTTTACTATTGAATACTTTTTTTCGTTGACATCGCCTACCAATTTATAAAGTATTAATCAGTGTTGCAAAGTAGTTGAGTAAAAGTATTCAAATACTTTTTGCCGTATTGAATACTTTTTTGAATACTTTTTATTTTAAAGTCTTTGAATGGTATTTGAATTACTATTTTTTACTATTGAATACTTTTTTTCGTTGACATCGCCTACTAATTTATTAAGTATTAATCAGTGTTGTAAAGTAGTTGAGTAAAAGTATTTGAGTAAAAAATATTCAAATACTCTTTTCCGTATTGAATACTTTTTTAAATACTTTTTATTTTAAAGTCTTTGAATGGTATTTGAATTACTCTTTTTTACTATTGAATACTATTTTATTGAATACTTTTTTTCGTTGACATCGCCTACCAATTTATAAAGTATTAATCAGTGTTGTAAAGTAGGTGAGTAAAAGTATTTGAGTAAAACTATTCAAATACTTTTTGCCGTATTGAATACTTTTTTGAATGCTATTTATTTTAAAGTATGTGAATGGTATTTGAATTACTTTTTTTTTACTATTGAATACTATTTTATTGAATATTTTTTTTCGTTGACATCGCCTACCAATTTATAAAGTATTAATCAGTGTTGTAAAGTAGGTGAGTAAAAGTATTTGAGTAAAAGTATTCAAATGCTAATTTCTGTATTGAATACTTTTTTGAATGCTTTTTATTTTAAAGTACCTATGTGAATGGTATTTGAATTACTTTTTTTTACTATTGAATACTTTTTTTCGTTGACACAACCTACCAATTTATAAAGTATTAATCAGTGTTCTAAAGTAGTTGAGTAAAAGTATTCAAATACTTTTTTCCGTATTGAATACTTTTTTGAATGCTTTTTATTTTAAAGTATGTGAATGGTATTTGAATTACTTGTTTTACTATTGAATACTATTTTATTGAATACTTTTTTTCGTTGACATCGCCTACCAATTTATAAAGTATTAATCAGTGTTGTAAAGTAGTTAAGTAAAAGTATTTGAGTAAAAGTATTCAAATACTGTTTTCCGTATTGATTACTTTTTAAAATACTTTTTATTTTATAGTCTTTGAATGGTATTTGAATTACTTTTTTTTACTATTGAATACTATTTTATTGAATACTTTTTTTCGTTGACATCGCCTACCAATTTATAAAGTATTAATCAGTGTTGTAAAGTAGTTGAGTAAAAGTATTTGAGTAAAAGTATTCAAATACTTCTTTCCGTATTGAATACTTTTTTTAATACTTTTAATTTTAAAGTATGTGAATGGTATTTGAATTACTTTTTTTTACTATTGAATACTATTTTATTGAATACTTTTTTTCGTTGACATCTCCTACCAATTTATAAAGTATTAATCAGTGTTGTAAAGTAGTTGAGTAAAAGTATTTGAGTAAAAGTATTCAAATACTGTTTTCCGTATTGAATACTTTTTTGAATACTTTTTATTTTAAAGTCTTTGAATGTTATTTGAATTACTTTTTTTTACTATTGAATACTTTTTTTCTTTGACATCGCCTACCAATTTATAAAGTATTAATCAGTGTTGTAAAGTAGTTGAGTAAATGTATTTGAGTAAAAGTATTCAAATACTTTTTTCTGTATTGAATACTTTTTTGAATGCTTTTTATTTTAAAGTATGTGAATGGTATTTGAATTACTTTTTTTTACTATTGAATACTATTTTATTGAATACTTTTTTTCGTTGACATCGCCTACCAATTTATAAAGTATTAATCAGTATTGTAAAGTAGTTGAGTAAAAGTATTTGAGTAAAAGTATTCAAATACTTTTTTCCGTATTGAATACTTTTTTGAATGCTTTTTATTTTAAAGTATGTGAATGGTATTTGAATTACTTTTTTTTACTATTGAATACTATTTTATTGACTACTTTTTTTCGTTGACATCGTCTACCAATTTATAAAGTATTAATCACTGTTGTAAAGTAGTTGAGTAAAAGTATTTGAGTAAAAGTATTCAAATACTTTTTGCCATATTGAATACTTTTTTGAATACTATTTATTTTAAAGTATGTTAATGGTATTTGAATTACTTTTTTTTAGATTCTGAACGGAGTGATGAATGTATTGATTTTACAATGATGTGTGTTTTTTTTTTTTTTTTTTTTTTTTTTTTTGTTTTTTTTTTTGTTTTTTTTTTTTGTTTTTGTGTCTGTGTACAGCATAACTAGTCGAAATAATGCTTCAATTTCAAACTTTGGGGGTGGTTTCCGATGGCAAAGTGAATATCCTTGGTGCATTATAGAGGTGAAAAGTAAACATTTTCCAACAGTTTTCAAAAAAATCGAGAAAAACAAAAAAAAAATGACAGAAAAACGGGAATTTTTACGCAAAACCAGTTTTCGACAAAATCGAATTATTTATTTTGCTATAACTCAAAAACTAATCGATGTAAACACTTGAAATTTTCACAAAATATTTATATTAGCGTTCTCCATACACAGTTAAATTTTCAAAGAATTTTGACTTTTTTTGAGTTATTTATAGACAGTTGAAATTTTCAATTTTTTTAAGTATTTTTTTTTAAAATAACGATAAAAATTTTTTGGCCGGCCAGAAAATCTTGAAAATTTAATACAAGGTTTCTTATAAGTTGTTCTTAAAGTTATAAAAAAAAATCCGAAATCGTTAGTCACAATTTTTTTTTATAAGTGCTTAAAGTTCGAATTTATACGAAATATGTCAAAATTGCGAAAATTGGCAAGTAATTTTGTGGTTAAAAAATCGTAAAAATTTTTCCTTTTATAACTAAGATTTGAAAATTTGGTACAAGGTTCTGCATAAAATTTTCTTCTACTATCTGCAAAAAAAACTCTACCGGACTAAAACAAAAAATTTTTATGAGTGATTGAAATTTAAATTTTTACAAAACCGCGTTAAATAACGGTTTAGCCTCAAACGATTTTTGATATTTGTTGTTATTCAAACAGTATAAGTCGTAAATACTTGAAAATTTTACCAGTTATTTAGATTGCTATTTTCTTTACGTGATTTGATTTTCAAAACATTTTGACTTTTTTTGAGCTATTAATAGACAATTGAAATTTTCAATTTTTTTTTATTTTTTTTTTATAAATGTTGATAAAAAAAATTTAGCTGGGACAAATTACTTGAAAATTTAATTGAAGGGTCTACATAACTTGTTCTAACTCTCATTCAAAAATTATAAAAATACATAGGCACAATTTTTTTTTATTAGCATTTGAAGTTCAAATAATGACAAAAATTCGTCAAAATCATGAATATTTTTCACTATTTGGTAGTTAAAAATTTATAAATATTTTTCTATCAAAAGCTAAGAATTGAAAATTTAATACTATGCTGTCCATAAGTTAAGCTTAGAATAATTATAAAAAAGTTTGAGGATTGTTCAATTTAAAAAAATTTACGAGTGTTTAAAGTTTTAATTTTAATTTGAAATCAAAAATACACGACGTGTAAAATCACGTTTTACTAATAAATAATTTTCGATTTTTGTTATTTTTAATAAATTACTAAACGTAAGATCTTGAAACTTTTACTTAAATGTTTGAATTAGTTTCAAAATAGAATATATGATAATATTTAAATATAATATATCCTGGACTGACAAATCATCTCCGTTCAGAATCGTTTTTCGTATACAATGATACCTATCATTGCATTCAAATTTAACCTACCATAGTCCGAGGTCCACCCCACCCCCTAATGTACAGCAGAGCGATACTCACTTACCCGCTTTTTACTATTGAATACTATTTTATTGAATAGTTTTAGATTCTGAACGGAGTGATGAATGTATTGATTTTACAATGATGTGTGTTTTTTTTTTTTTGTTTTTGTGTCTGTGTACATCATAACTAGTCAAAATAATGCTTCAATTTCAAACTTTGGGGGTAGTTTCCGATGGCAAAGTGGATACCCTTGGTGCATTATAGGGGTGAACAGTAAACATTTTCCAACAGTTTTCAAAAAAATCAAGAAAAACAAAAAAAAAATGACAGAAAAACGGGATTTTTTACGCAAAACCAGTTTTCGACCAAATCGAATTTTTTATTTTGCTATAACTCAAAAACTAATCGATGTAAATACTTTAAATTTTCACCAAATGTTTATATTAGCGTTATCCATACACAGTTAAATTTTCAAAGAATTTTGACTTTTTTTGAGCTATTTATAGACAATTGAAATTTTTAATTTTTCTAAGTATTTTTTTTTAAAATAACGATTAAATTTTTTTGGCTGGCCAGAAAATCTTGAAAATTTAATACAAGGTTTCTTATAAGTTGTTCTTAAAGTGATAAAAAAAAATCCGAAATCGTTAGTCACAATTTTTTTTTATAAGTGCTTAAAATTCGAATTTATACGAAATATGTCAAAATTGCGAAAATTTGCAAGTAATTTTGTGGTTGAAAAATCGTAAAATTTTTTTCTTTAATAACTAAGTTTTGAAAATTCGGTACAAGGTTCTCCATAGATTTTTTTTCAAATATCTGTAAAAAAAAAATTTACCTGATTCAGACAAAAAATTTTTAGGAGTGTTTGAAATTTAAATTTTTACAAAACCGCGTTAAATAACGGTTTAGCCTCAAACGATTTTTGATATTTGTTGTTATTCAAACAGTATAAATTGTAAATACTTGAAAATTTTACCAGTTATTTAGATTGCCATTTTCTTTACGTGATTTGATTTTCAAAACATTTTGACTTTTTTTGATCTATTTATAGACAATTGAAATTTTCAATTTTTTTTTATTTTTTTTTTATAAATGTTGATAAAAAAAATATAGCTGGAACAAATTACTTGTAAATTTAATTGAAGGGTCCACATAACTTGTTCTAACTCTCATTCAAAAATTATAAAAATACATAGGCACAATTTTTTTTTATTAGCATTTGAAGTTCAAATATTGACAAAAATTCGTCAAAATCATGAATATTTTCACTATTTGGTAGTTAAAAATTTATAAATATTTTTCTATCAAAAGCTAAGAATTGAAAATTTAATACTATGCTGTCCATAAGTTAAGCTTAGAATAATTATAAAAAAGTTTGACGATTATTCAATTAAAAAAATTTTACGAGTGTTTAAAGTTTTAATTTTAATTTGAAATCAAAAATACACGTGTAAAATAACGTTTTACTAATAAATAATTTTCGATTTTTTTATAATATATCCTAGACTGACAAATCATCTCCGTTCAGAATCGTTTTTCGTATACAATGATACCTATCATTGCATTCAAATTTAACCTACCCTAGTCCGAGGTCCATCCCACCCCCTAATGTACAGCAGAGCGATACTCACTTACCCGCTTTTTTTTATATGGTTTTAATTCAAAAACTAATCATTTTAAATACTTGAAATTTTCACCAAATGTTTATATTATGGTTATCTCTTTACAGTTTTTTTTTTTTTTTTTTTTTGTGTCTGACGACAGTAATAATGCAGTAATAATGCTCCGATTTTTGACTTCAGCCCCTCTTTGAATAGGAATACAAAAAAAAAGTGATAGAAAAACGACAAATTTACGAAAAACCACTTTTCGACAAAATCGATTTTTTGATTTTGCTGTAACTCAAAAACAAATCATTGTAAATACTTGAAATTTTCACCAAATGACTTTTCTATGTTTTTTTTCTTCAAATGCCGATAAAATTTTTTTGGGTGGCCAAAAAATCTTGAAAATTGTAAAATATAAATAGTTTTCTGTTCGTAATCTGCGCTAGCCAATAAGTGCGAATTCAAATAGTATATTGTGTAGAAGGGCGGGAGGTAAGCCATTTAAGTCGTGGACGTCGTGTGCGGCAGTAGGCGCAGGCTATACTTACTGCTGCATTTTGCCCAAGACTGAAATGGCCTTCCGCGCGAGCCACACACACTATTTTTTGACTCGCCCTTGCGTTCATGGAAATAGTTATGCAGGTCATGCAATTATAACAATTCAAATTTAAAATTATATACAAACACTTTAACGATAAAAACCAAATAATAATAGTTTAAACTATTGACTTGGTGAAAATAATCACAAAATTATAACAATTCAAATTTAAAATTATATAAAAACACTTTCGCGTTAAAAAAAAAGATAATAATAGTTTAAACTTTTGACTTGGTAAAAATAATCACAAAATTCAAACAATTTAAATTTAAATAATATAAAAACAGTTTAACATTAAAATCAAAATAATTATAGTAATAAACTTTAATCTGCGCTGTTTATATTATTAAAATTTATTAAAAAAATGGTAAATTGTAAACGACATGATTGATGTAAAATATAAATAGTTTTCGATTCGTAATCTGCGCTAGCCGATTAGTGCGAATTCAAATAGTATATTGTGTGGAAGGGCGGGAAGTAAGCCATTTAAGTCGGGGACGTCGTGTGCAAAATCTTCGGATATAGAAGTAATATGTGATCGAAATGTGAACGAAATGCTTCGTATAAAAGGACAAGATTGGGATGCAGTGGAATTACATTTACGTGTTTTATTTAATAAGACAATAATTAATATAAACAATTATTTAAACGAAAATAGAATAATGCTAGAACAGTATTTCAAGGTTAGTATAAGTAATACAATATTTTGTATTTAATAAGGAATTTATTTACTAATTAGTAATTTTACATATTAATAAATTTAACAAATATAGAAACAATCATGGTCACATATCCAGATCGGATTTTCGTCGAGGAATGTATACAGCAGGTATTAAATTTAGAGAAGATGAACTTAGTATTCTTGAAAAAAAATTTATGAACGTAAATGGTTTTAACTATTTGCAATTTTTAAAATGATAATTGATATTAATAAGAAGCTTAAGAAGTGTTTAATGAGTAATCTTACACAACAATTGTCAATCATAATGGTTTTATAAATGTTTAATTTTGATTGGAAATTAAATGTTTATTATTAAACATTTATATAACCTTACATTTTAGATTCTGAACAGAGTGATGAATGTATTGATTTTACAATAATGATGTGTGTTTTTTGTTTTTTTGTTTTTGTGTCTGTGTACAGCATAACTAGTCGAAATAATGCTTCAATTTCAAACTTTGGGGGTGGTTTCCGATGCAAAAGTGGATATCCTTGGTGCATTATAGAGGTGAAAAGTAAATATTTTCCAATAGTTTTCAAAAAAATCGAATTTTTTATTTTGCTATAACTCAAAAACTAATCGATATATATACTTGAAATTTTCACCAAATGTTTATATTAGCATTTTCCATACACAGTTAAATTTTCAAAGAATTTTGACTTTTTTTAAGCTATTTATAGACAATTGAAATTTTCAATTTTTCTAAGTATTTTTTTTTTAAATAACGATAAAATTTTTTTGGCTGACCAGAAAATCTTGAAAATTTAATACAAGGTTTCTTATAAGTTGTTCTTAAAGTGATAAAAAAAATCCGAAATCGTTAGTCACAATTTTACCTCCTTAAACTTCTTACCGGGGGGTACGAATATCCTAGAAATTTTGTAACAGGCGAATCATACCCCCGGCTATTCATACCCCCGCGGGGTATGATTTTCCTAGGTTAATAGTACTCCCGGTACAAAAATCCTAGGATATTTGTACCCCCCAAAATTATATACCGGGGGTACAAATATCCTAGTATAATAATACCTCCATCGGGGTATGAAAAACCTAGGAAATTTATACCCCGGGTATAATATTCCTAGGATATCTATTATCTATACCTCCTTAAACTTCTTACCAGGGGGTACGAATATCCTAGAAATTTATTACTGGGGGGTACGAAGATCCTAGCAATTTTATACCCCCAGTATAATATTCCTAGGATATTTATACCTCCTAAAATTTCATACCGGGGGGTACGAATATCCTAGGAATTTTATACCCCCAGTATAATATTCCCAGGATATCTATACCTCCTTAAACTTCTTACCGGGGGGTACGAATATCCTAGCAATTTTATACGCTCGGACGCAAATTAGAACTCTTTATACTCTAGTCTAGCAGAAATTTTTGTCAATATTTGAACTTCAAATGCTAATAAAAAAAAGTGGGTAAGTGAGTATCGCTCTGCTGTACATTAGGGGGTGGGGTGGACCTCGGACTAGGGTAGGTTAAATTTGAATGCAATGATAGGTATCATTGTATACGAAAAACGATTCTGAACGGAGATGATTTGTCAGTCTAGGAATGTCAAAATTGCGAAAATTTGCAAGTAATTTTGTGGTTGAAAAATCGTAAAATTTTTTTCTTTTATAACTAAGTTTTGAAAATTTTATACAAGGTTCTTCATATTTTATAGCTTAGGATTGATAATTTAAAAAAAAATGTCTAAGCAAATAATTAATGAGTAAGTAATAAGTTCAAATAATTCATGATCGACTAAAAAATTTAAAAAATATATTAATACACTTTTATTTAAGGCATTTAATGTTCAAATTTTGACGAAATTATTTACTTAAACGAAAATTAATAAGAAAATGTATGGCTGACACGCTTATAATATATTATATTAAAATACTAAAATTATACATAATTCTAAATAATTTTTGTTATATATCATTTTTGACACAATATGCATTGCTTACCGTTAATATTGATATCATCTTTTTGTATGATTGGTGTCATATCAGTATTTAATTCCCACGGTCTGAACATTTTTATTATGTTCCTTAAACAAATTAACAAAATCTAAAATAAAATATAATATTTTTACTGTAATTAAAATTAAATTTTATTTCTATCAAGGTTCTAAAATTCAAAAAACCATTTTCAAAATTCATTTATAAAATAGTATTTAACCCTTATAGTTATTTATTTAGTTAATTTAACAAAAAAAGGCAATTGTTTTAAAAATATTTATTAAAATATTATTTATAATTGTTTTTGTATTATTGTTAGTTCTATAAAATAAAAATAAATATATTATTTATTAATTAAAATTCTATGTTAATTTTTTTTATTAATTAGAAAATTAATATATTAATTACAGATAAAAAACGACAAGGTAAAAACGTCAAATGCATTTTACTTTAAAATTACATATATTAATTAAAGTAGTATAGTATATTATATACTTATGTTTATAAAAGTCAATTAAAATTAAATAAATAAATAATAAATCATTACAAGTCAATTGTTAAGTTAAATATTTAAATAAATTATAATAAAAATAAATCATACATTTCGAATTCTATACGCTATTGCTACTAAAAAATTTGGTAAGCCTCTTTCCACATTTAAATATTCTTCACATAATGTATAATATTTTTAGTTTATTTTGTTATTTGGCATTTATTTTTGTTTATTTTTTTTTCGTAATATACCCAGGCAATTTAGTGCTAATTTTGATTCGACATTTTCCACATGTATTATTATATTAACAAATACAACTTACATAATATTATTACTTATTTAATATAAGTATTAACATCAGTAGTATGTATTTGTATGTTCTGAGCACTTTTGAGCAGGGAGATTTAAAAAGTTTAAGGCGGACTTTCCCCCTCAAGCCATTTTTTTTTTCCCTGTAACACGAAAAAACACTGTTTTTCAAAAACCATAATGTATGTTCTGAGCACTTTTGAGCAGGGAGATTTAAAAAGTTTAAGGCGGACTTTCCTCCTCAAACCATTTTTTTTTCCCTGTAACACAAAAAAACATCTGAAAACACACTTTTTTTTTAAAAAAAAAATAATTGAATAAGAACACTGTTTGAATAAAATAAAAAATCATTTATTAATATATGTTGTTTCATTAAATATTATGTAACCTTAATTCTAAATTATTTATACTAGTTTTCTTACTTCCCTAGTGAAAGGTACATATTCTACAATACGATCATGAATTAATAAACAATAAGCAGTTACACCTGTAAGTGATTTTGATGCCTCAATCTCCAATTGTACATCTACTGATGAGGCTGTACCTGAATCATTCTGTTTTGAAGTATCGATAACTATTATAGGAGCATTTTCTAGGAATGTTGAAGGACTCAACAGTGGATTGCGTATACTTTTTTCGTAGTACGATTCTTGAAATGATGCATACATATCATATAATATTGAAAAATTGTTTTTATTAAAATCTACATTTAAATTATCATACGGATAAGCTATTGAATTGAGAAATACTTTCAAGTTTGTTAGGTTACAGTTATCAAATACACTACAATCTTTTGTTATTTGATTTTTTCGACCTTTTTGTAAACCCACTATAATAAATCGTGGTTTTTCTAATTTTGAAGCAGTTTTTAAGTTCCACACAGCTTTGGTAGTGGTTCCCAGTTAGGGGTACTCAAATGTTTCAAATGATCTAAAAGGAATAAACAAACTTTTTTCTTTTTCTACAATTTTAAATAATTTTAACCTTTCTTCATCGTCAACAGTAATATGTGGTACCTTCCACACTATTTTATGTAAATCGACTGTACCTGTGGTGGCACTTCCTTCGCTTTTTACATTTATAGCATTTAAATCACTATGGCTTCGTGTTAATATTAGTTCTAATCTAGAATTAACTAATATTTTTTTAAAATCTTCAAATAAACCTAACCAATATTTTAGCGGAATACATGCACTAAATTCACCAACATTATTCGTAGACTTTGTATCATTTTTAAAAGTCCAACCTGCATTTTCATAACAATAATAGTCAACTGGGGTACCTGATAAGTATCCTTTCAAGGAGCTAGTGATACCAAGAACACGTGTACTATCTACTTCTATACCATTGATTTCTAACCGTATTTGATCAAAGAGATATGAAAAACCATTATTAGAAAGTACTACTTTACCAGCTTCTGTTATTTTTCCCTCTAGATATAAAAAGCTATCATGTAAATATGGATAAACATCCGTTTGCTGGATTGATATACGTATTTCATCATTATTATTAAATGAAGTCGTATACGGTGTATATGAATGATATTCAATTTTTGTAATTTTAGAATCTGTTTCAAACCGTGAACTTATATCCAAAATATCACTTTCAGGCATTTTTATTTAGTTTATAACCAAGAGCCTTTAGAATTTTTTTATTTTTCACCGTTAATTTTTTTACTTTAGTCGATGTTATCGGTAACGCTTTAGTCGTATGACTAGCTCGATTAATGTGAAGTAATGGGTTTATATTGAACTTTAACCCCATCTTAAGAACCGTAACGTTTAATATGTAACACGACTGTTAATGTCTCACCAAAATTTTGGATTTGATTAAAATCCTGATCAACTAATTGTACAGTTATTGAATCAATATTTATTTTATTTAATTTATAATATATTAAATTTGACGGTGATTGAACAACTTTTGTCCCAATTTTTTCACTCGGAAAAAACTCGTAAATCGTATGACTTTGAAGGTGATTGTTGAATGATCCTTGAGCTATATTACACATCACTTTTATAGAATTAATTGTGTTTAAATTTACAGCTTTTTCCGATCGATGAGTTTCATACTCTGGAAAATAGTCTCGTTTTTCAAATCCTAATATAGGTGCTATTCCATTAACCATATCAAACATAATTATACCATTACATTTTATGTATGATCTAAAATCATTATGGTCAATTGAAATATCAAATTTTAAAGTTGTACCATATTTTTCATTGTAAGAATTTATTTGCTTCTTAATTTGACGGTCAATATCTGCAATTTCGTAACATCCCGTTTTTAATGCAATATAACATATACCTTCATCATTATTATTATTAGACATTACTTTCACCGCAAGTTTGTTATTAGAAGAATTTATGTTTGGAAACGAATTGAATGTTTGTAAACATAACAAAGCTATTTCAGAATCTTCGTACACGTTTAGAGGCGGGAAATAATTTGAAGATAATGTGGTTTCATTCCCAGTTATACTCAATGTGATTGATTGATTCATATTTATTTCTAGAAAACCTTTAAATTTAATTTAATTTTAAGATCCGTGACGTTTAATATGTAGAACAACTGTTAATGTCTCGCTGAAATTATCAATCGGTTTATTGTTCTGATCAACTAATTGAATAGTTATTGAATCAATATTTATTTTGTTAAGTTTATAATATATAAGGTTTAGTGGTAATTGAGTCACTTTTGTTCCTGTTTTACCGGTCGGAAAAAACTCATAAATCGAATGACTTTGAAGATGATTGTTGAATGATCCTTGAGCTATATTACACATCACTTTTATAGAATTAATTGTATTCAAATTTACAGCTTTTTCTGATCGGTGAATATCATTGCGTGAAAAATATTGTTTTTTTTCAAACCCTAATACAGAGCATATACTGTTTGAAATATCAAAATGTAGTATTCCATCACATTTTATATATGATCTAAAATCTATTTGATCCATAATTATATTGAATGATAAATATGTTCCGTTTAGTTTATTAAAGGTTAATAACTCTTTAGCAATTTTATTGTTAATATCTTGAATATCATAACATCCTTCTTCAAATTCATATTTGAATTTCGCATCTTGAATAAATTTATTATCCCCATCTCCGATAACTTCTATTTCCAATCTGTTATTAGTTGAATTTATGTTCGGAAATGAATTAAACGTTTGTAAGCATATCAAAGCTATTTCCGAGTCCTCGTTAACGTTTAGAGATGGAAAATAATTTGCAGATAATGTAGTATCATTACCTGTCAAACTTAATGTGATCGATTCATACATTGTAAAAAATCAAGACATAAATGTCCGCAATTAAATGTGTTATAATCTTGATAATTTGTATAGTTATATATAATTTTGTTTCCCTTAAAATATTTTTGTAATTCAATTGGTGGAGGTAAATCACCGAAGCTATCAAAATATATATATATAATATATTTATTTTTATAAAACGCTACCCAATGACTTCCATCACCTGAAGATACGTCCAAGTTTAATATACCACATTCAATCTGATAAGGTTTTTTAGGTAAGTCATCTCGTGAAAAGACGCCACGGAAATGACTGATATTAAACTTTGTAACATATTTTATAATATCTCTAGATGTAAGTGGTCTGTTAGGTAGCGTTTTCATCAGTTTTTTTTTTCGATCCTTTATTTTTTAAATATAATCCGTTACCTTTTTTTTTTTTAGAATTTTGGATTGCATTATACACACTAGCACTTCCAGACATTAAACTACCAAGTGCCGATAATCCTGCGAAAATAGGTATTAAGGGAATTGCACCACCTGTCTGACCTGGTGTTAAAATCAGTCTTTTACCTCTATAATTTTTCTTAACCTTTCTTTTTTTTATCGCAGCTCGTGTCCCATTTTTAATTTTATTAACACTTCCCCGTTTACCTTTACAACCCATACCTATTTTTCTTTTAGCTTTCATTGTGTTAGCTACTGCGTACGCTACAATTTTCTCTTTTCTAGGTGTATCTTTTGCTTTAAATCTTTCCCAAGCACGGAGTTCTAACACCTTATCAGCGTTATGTCTATCTTCTAAATTTTTACTAGTTGCATACACAATATCGTGATCACGACATGCAGTATCCAATGGGTTTATTCCTTTATCACCACGATCTAACCTCTTTTTTAATTTCGTACCAGGTCCACAATACTGATATTTTGGAACATGGGCTTCAAACGGGAGACTATTTATAAGGAAATTTACGAAACCTTTACCAGTCTTATCTGATTCCCACTTACGGGTTGAACACATCACATATAACTGATTATAATTTGAAAATTCTAGAGTATTTATAAGAAAATGGATTTGATTGAACAGAAAGATAAATTAGATATTTTAAACGTAGATGCTCAAATAATAAAGAAACCATCAAGACACGGACCATTATTACCTGATACTATACGTGCTATTATAGTTGGTCCTAGTGGTTCAGGTAAAACAAATATAATGTATAACCTAATCACACATGAAAACGGATTAAGATTTGAGAATATCTATTTATACTCTAAAACTTCTAATCAAGAAAAATATGTTTTATTAAAAAAAATAATAGATGATATTAAAGGTGCCAATTTTTTCATTTTTTCAAGTGCTGATAAAGTTATTAAACCAAACTTAACTAAGAAAAATTCTATTATAATTTTTGATGACGTGATTTGTGATCCACAATCTGTAATTAGAGAATTCTTCTCAATGTGTAGACATTCAGGTGCTAGTTCTGTATTTTATTTAGCGCAAACATATTCTAAAATACCAAAACAGTTAGTAAGAGATAACTCAAACTTTTTAATAATACTTAAACAAGATGATACGAATTTACGACATATCTTCAATGACCATTCATCAGCAGATATGGATTTCTCTGAATTTCGGAAAATTTCTCATCTGTGTTGGAATCATAATGATTATGGATTTATGGTTATAGACAAAACACGTGAAATGAATGAAGGTAGATATAGATGTGGTTTCCATTCTTTCATTAAAATAAAATAATAATATAAATACAGTTGTAATAGTGTTAACATCTACATAGTATTATCTAACGTTGGGTGAATCAGTTATATCAAGCTTATTATTTCCAATGAATAAAGATAAAGTTTTGTTAGAAAATTTGATAACATCAAAAAAAAATATCAAACGTAAAATAATGGATATGAAGCGTGGTATTATAGATTCTGATAACTATTTTCGTGATACATTTAAACCTTTACTAGAACCATTGAGTACACTGTCAGAAAAAAACACTACACATATATCCGACACTATCAAAAAAGAAGAAACCGTGTACGCTAGTTGTGAAGATAGCGATAGTGTACTAAATTCATCGTTTGACAATTTTTTAATTTCAAATCCTAAATTACAACGTTTTGATAAATCTTATGGTATGCATTACGATGCGGTTAATAATCAACTTAAAATATCAAATATACCTGTTACTTTCGAACACGGTAAATTACACTTGCTCGATAATTACTATCCTTGGACTAAAGGACTTTGGTCTTTTTTATGTGAAAAAGTACCAAAAAATATGACTATGGAAGATATGGAATCATATTATAATATTTTAAAAATAACTAAAGTCTTTTTAAAAGCAGATGGAAAACCTAAAACCTCAGGATATTTCAAATGGATGAACGTTGTAAAACCTCTTTATGAACGAATGAAAACTGAAGAAAAACAATTAAACGAGGAATTATTAAAAATTAATAACGCAAAAATTAAAACTCCTTCCAAATTAAATTTAAAACAATTCGATAACTTTTTATCTAGTTCAAGCGCTAAACGAAGAAACGTTATTGATGATTCGAGCATAAGGAATGATCCATTTGATTTTTCTTCTCCTACGATTAGTTCTAAAATTACAGAACCTCCAACAGGTCAGCTATTTAAATTTAGTTTATCACCGACAACTAAGAAAGGTTCTGGTTTATATAAAGATGTAATACCTCAAACACAATTAGTGTACTATGATGATCCGAATGAATTAGTTACTAGATTGAATCTTATAACATCATCTCAAATTGCTGGTAATACTGGTGTAAATAATGAAATCATATCTATTTTAGAAGAATTACGTGAAAGGAATATAATAGTATAATGTCTACATTAGAGTGTATAGCTAATGAGCTACATCGACCTGCAAGAAAAATATTTCCCAGACGTAGTGTAATAACACGATTTAAAGATGACCTCTGGCAAGCTGATTTAATGGACATGCAATCCCATTCTAATCAAAATCTTGGTTTTAAATACATTTTAGTGGTTATAGATACATACACAAAATATGTATGGGTAGAATCATTGAAAAATAAAACAGGAAAAGAATGTACAAAAGGTATGCTTAATATATTAAAACAAGCTAATCCAAAATTATTACAAACAGATAATGGTACAGAATTTTATAATAATCAATTTCAAGATTTAATGAAAAAATATAAAATTAAACATTACAGTTCGTACAGCGTTATCAAATGTTCAATTGGTGAACGTGTTATACGAACACTTAAAAATAATATATATAAACATTTTACTGCGACAGGTACATGGAATTGGTATAATACAATATCAAAAATTATTTATAATTATAATCATACAAAACATAGAACAATTAAGTGTACACCGTATGAAGCTCGAATGAATACAAGTAAAATTAAATCAAATGTACAAATATATAATAAAACATTTCATAAACCAAAACTTAAAATTAATGATAAAGTAAGAATATCAAAATACAAACATATATTTAGTAAAGGATATACACCGAATTGGACAACGGAAATTTTTACAATATCAAAAGTTTTACATACAAACCCGGTAACTTATCAACTAAAGGATGAATCAGATAATATAATTCTAGGAGGTTTTTATGAACAAGAAATTAAATTAACTGATTTCCCGAACACATTTTTAATTGAGCGTATTATAAAAAAAGTTAAAGATAAAATGCTTGTTAAATGGATGGGTTTCGATTCAAGTCATAATTCGTGGATATCGTCTGCAGATGTTTTAAAATAAAGATTTTTTAATGTATGTAATTTATTTTTATTTATTACTATTATTTAATTTTATAATGTCCATACGCTAGTGTCTTAATCCCATCATTCATTATATAACGTTTATCATCGTTAGCACTTAGTACAAGTTTATTCATTGTTTTAGAATGAACAATATGTTTATTCGATTGAATAAAATTCATGTTTCTACGTGTTTGTTTATCATCAACATTTTTATGGTTTATGTATGCATTTAATATTTCTATATAATGTCTAAATTGCATATGTTTTTTAATTACATATTTTTTCACACCTTTAGCTTTTTTTACCTCAACATCGTCCACAGTTCTGTAAGCGTATAATTTTGGTCTTAATGAAACAAATTCTTTTAAAATTTTTCCTCCCATTTCATCTTTGAAATAACCGGGCTGATTTTTATAAATTTCGCTAAAACAATAATGATTGATAGGATAATTCGATGTATCAAAAAACGGTGATAAATCGTATTTTATATCATTAAAAAAATTGTGTGTTCGAATAGCATATACCATAGAATCTGTATCCGAGTATAAAGAACATATTTTGTTACCATATTTATTTTTCATTACATTATAATGAAAATCGTTCATAAATGTTTTTGAAACATCCAAAATTGCAAATCCTACATAAATTGCTTTATCGAATTTAATAGTTTCCTTATGTTGATGAATAGCCATAAGATTTTCAGAGTATATTGTTCTATCTTTAAAGTTAGTTTTCATCATTAATTTACTTGCTTTTCTAGCTGACGAAACCAATTTTAAAGAAATTCTAGCACGCACATTTTCCATACATTTACCAAAAACACTATTAATTAATAACTTCCAAAAATCTTTTTCAAAGTTGTTTTTAGCTTTTACTCTCATATATGTACAGAGTTCAATATATGAAGCCATCCATTTACTCTGAGAAAATCGGATAGCTCTATGAATTTTTTTTTAATTTAAGTCCATTAGCAATTGCTTGTTTCAAATTTTTATAGTGTATAATATAATTTTTTTTCGGTGATAACGTAGTAATTAATTTTTTAACTTTTGAATTTGGAGGACATTCGTTTAAAGGTAAAAATGGAAAATCGTTATGTATTTTATGTAAATATTTAGGGTAATCAATATCGACTTCTAATATATAACCAACTTTTGAATCGTCTGGAATTTTTGTAACATCTATGTCTAAGTCATCAACCCATTCAAAATCTTTAAAAGGTAGTTCAGTTAACATCGACTTTCCATATAAATTTACACAATCGAGATACGTTATCCATGTAATTGGTTTATTCGGATTATAGTTCAAACCTCTAATGTTTGGTATGTTTGCTTTAGCATATCTTTTAGTTGATTGAGTTATTCCACCTCGGATTGAATTTTCGAAATACAAAAGCATGTTAAAGTCTTTTAATCTTTCTAATTTAACCTTAGTATATTTAAGCATACAATCAAAAGCAAATCCTGGAGCAGTCATATAATGAGCAGGATCTAGTTTAAGAGTAGATTAACATAAATCTCTAAAATTTTCAAATACATCCGTTAATATACTTACATCAGTTTTCAAGTAAAGGTCGCTATATTCACCCAAAGTTTTTAAATCAAATACTTTCCATATTTTTTCAGCATGAGAATAATCATCATCATTAATTTCTTCATCTTTTAAAGAGTTATAAAATACAGATTTTGGAGGCAAACGAGTTTCATTTAATTTACTCCAACTATCGATATATTCATAAGGGAAAACCCCTTTTCGTGTGACTAAATCTAATTTTTTATAAGAAAATATTTTTATAGTCTCTCTAAATCTTGATTTATCTTCAGACAAATTTTGTGCAAGTTCGCTTAATGAGGAGGCCATAAAACGGAATGTGTCAACAAACTTTATACTAAATCTGGGAACAATTTCTTTGCTAAAGGATACATATTTTTCCGATGAATTCGGAATAACGTGAATATCATTATCATCACAACCAAGTTCTCGAATTATAAAGTGACTATCATATGATAAGTTATGAAAAAAAATTGGAACAAATGATGGATTAGTTATTACAAAATTACATTTAAAACAAAGGCATTGTCTATATTTACCAGTAAAATGACAATGATCTCTAACCTTTAATAAATTATTTTTTTTAAAAGATAATAAACATTTTTCACAAACCTCCGCTCTCTGAAATTGTTTTTCTTCCTTTTCAGTCAATGTAGTCATTGGTATATTAGTTTCATATACATCATTTATCTTTTTTCCAATATCGATCATATTTTCCATAAACTTTTTTGCTGCATCTTTACCTCTATACATTATTATCTTTGTTGGAATTTTAAATTGATGCAATAGCTTTTTTGTTATACTGTTATAATCAACTTTTACATAAAACGCGTAACTCATAATTTCATGTAAATGAGTAATATGGGTTTTAGAAACCTTAGATTTTTTACTACCTTTATTCAACTCTATAGTCTGTTTAGGGTTCAAAATACATTCAAAGTCAGCATAAATAACAAACGGTATTCTATTGGTTTTTTTATAACTTTTAAAATATATGAATTCATCATCTTTTCCTTCTTCAAACATTATTGGTCTTCCTAATTCATTCTTATCACACATTTGCTTATGTTTTATCAATCCTTCTTCACCCCAAAGTTTACTTTTACACGGTTTATTCCCAAAAGTTGTAAAACATCTCTTACAAATAATTAACTTAGAACAATTTTTAGTTTTCTGACTTCTAATAAATCTTGAAAAATCTTTAATATAACAATAATGCGATGTTTTATCGTTATTATATAAAAATAGATCAAAATGATTTTTTCTTTCTATTTTACTTATACATAAAGGAAAAATATTACTTTTATTATTTAAACTATAAACATTAACTGAAACATTGTTTAGACGTTCAAATTTTTTTATTTGTTTTATTGGTGTCGGAAAATCAATACATTTAAAATTTAATCCACTTTTTTTTTCTAGAATATTGAAATACGTTTGGTTAAATCGTGATTTATTCGAACGTTGATCATATTTGCTAAGTATAGAATATTTAAAACAATATACATCTTTATTTCTAACATTTATTATGGCTTTTTTTTTTTTTATAAATATAGGTAAATCAAGATATGAACTTCCTTTCAAAGGGTTTACTAAATTAATTCTTAATTGTAACCCATCTATTGATACAAGTGACCAACCTGAACCTTTTGCAATAAATTCTGATTCCTCAGTTAATATTTTATTAAACATTCTGTTCAATAAAATAGTAAAATCAGATGAACTACATGCTAAAATGTTTGAAGTTTTAAAAGCCATATCCTGAATATCATGGGTTACTGGACGTTCGTAAACAGCGTCAACATGTATATTAAATTTTATGGATGTATTTAGACATGATTGTTTCAACTTACAAATTAACTTATTTGAAATATAACTAAAAAATGATTTATAATTTGTATATTTCTTATAGTTCTTGATGATGTAAGTTTTTGCACATTTTTTAAATCTCTCGATTTCAATCAGTCCAGTTCCCGACGTATTCATACGCTGATATTTTGTTATTACTTTTCTTTTCATAATGAGACTATAATAAATAAAAAACATATATTTTTTTTTTCTTTAAATATATATGTATATTTTTATTTTTTATTAAATAAAAAAAATCATTAGGTAAAATAAATAATATTTAATATTTCAAGTAATATAAATTTAATACTTATATACTTATATACTTAATATATACTTTCATACGGTTCTGTTAATAATTTTATGTCGCGTAACAATACAGTAAATTTTTTGTGTAGGTTATAAGTGGATTGATCTCTTTCAAAACTTGTATGAGAATAAATGGCATAATAATTTTTTACAAGCTGTTGCGTTTCCTTTAATTTTATTATTCTTTCTTTTATATTTTTTATTTTTTCCGGATCAAATGAAATTGTTTTTGCTAAATATTTTTCATATTTTAACATTTTTAAATCTCTTTTAATTAAATTTAGCGAATTTCTTTTTTCTCTTTGGTCTTGTAATTCTCGTTCTTCGTTTTCAACCATTTGCTGTTTTAGTCTTTTAATTTCATTTTTGATGTGATTGAATAAATCCTGTGAATAATCCATTTCTAAATCCATTTTTCTATAAAAATTATTTTTTTATATTTATATTATTATATATTTTATCAAAAAAAAAAATATGAAAACTTTTTAAAAAAAAATATATTTTACAAATCAGTTATTGATTTGAATAAAACTTAGTTTTTTAAATAGTTTCATATGTTATTCCACACCGTTGTAGCCACCGAATAATCGGATTCGGGTCGGTTATAAATGTTAACGAATCGTCTATGCGACACACAAAACGAGTGTAATGTGGAACTATAAAAGTCACTGGAGCTTTGCCATCTGTACGCTAGATTCATTGATTCATACAACCGACCACATCTACAGAAGGTCATTTTCTATGAAAATTTTACGAATATATGAACTATTTACAAAAACAATACTTGTCTTATTTATATCAATAGTTGATGAGTTATGATTAAAAATTAATGTATTACATGTTATATATTATGAATGAACGGTATTAATCAAATCTCCATGTGTCGGTATAAATGTATATGTCGTAAATGGATTGGTTGTTAATGGAAATTGTGTATATAAGTCAACTATTGTTAAATATTTTGAACATTTCATACACCTATGGAATTGACAATATGTTTGTAATCCCATAATTGTTAGAAACTGTCTATGATAACCAACGAGACAAATGTAATTTATATTGTCATAATTGTTATCATTAAGTACACAAAATATAGAACAATATGATTTTTTAGATCTATGATTTATTATAATTTCAACATATACTTCTTTTAGTATATAATTCGAATTATTAAACAAATCTAACAGATCTCTTTCGCTATACGCAAATGGATATGCCATAACCCGCCATAGCTCGTATGGAATGACACATGAATACATAGCCTCATCTGGTATAGTCATCGTTCTGTTAGTATTTAAAAAAAAAATAAAATAAAAAAATAAAAACATAATTATAATATTTAATATTTTTATTATTAATGATACAAATAGTATACATTATTCCGTGATTAACTTAAATTTCTGCTTTCAAAAAAACTTTTTATTTTTATCTTTATAATAATTTATATTAAAACAGTTTCATTTCATTGACAAAGATTTTTTTGTTTAGGTTTAGTATATATCTAATATTCTTCATTTTTTTAAAGTAAAAAAATAAATTCAGAATGTTGATACATTTATTTTTATTTATAAAATAACAATTAATAATAGCTTAAACAGTGATAATAATAATAATAATAGCATTAAAATAAATTTCTGCTTTCAAAAAAACTTTTTATTTTTATCTTTATAATAATTTATATTAAAACAGTTTCATTTCATTGACAAAGATTTTTTTGTTTAGGTTTAGTGTATATCTAATATTCTTCATTCTTTTAAAGTAAAAAATAAATTCAGAATGTTGATACATTTATTTTTATTTATAAAATAACAATTAATAATAGCTTAAACAGTGATAATAATAATAATAATAGCATTAAAATAAAACTAAATTAAATATTAGTGATCTGAAATCGGGTGATTATAATTTAATATAGAAATAAATTCACAATTACCATTTTTTTAGATCATTTAATTGATCATACAAATTTGATAATTGTTTACGTATGCATTTATCACATTGTAAACCAATAAAATTAAAATGATTGTACTCGCTTAAAATACTATTTTTTTCATCTCTTAAATTTATTATTTCTACTGGGTTCATTATTTTTCGTTTATATGCCTGACGAATCTTTTTATTAATTATTTTAATTTTTTCTTTTTTAGTTTCTTCTTCCCTATCTGAAAATTCGTCATTTTGCTGTCTTTGATTTAATATTTCCTCGATTAGTGTGTTGACATATTCAATTTGAGAATCCATTGTATTATTCTATAATTTATAAGTATTTATATTATATATTTTTTTTTATTTATACATATAGATTGAGAGTATTATGAGTAATATAAATGGTTAAAAAAAATTTTAATTTATTTTATTAATAGACAATATTTAAGTAAAATAGACCGATAAAAAAAATTTAAAAAAAAATAAAAAAACTTGTATTAGATCATTTTAATATTTTTTTAAATGGTTATAATATTATCGATATTTCTTTTATCCTTAATAATAATAATAAAACCAAGTTCATATCACTGTTTATGAACAAAAATATCAAATTTTATCATATTACTATCGTTTACTTTGTTTTTGAATAAAATGTTACCTGGCGTATAATATAGACAAAATAGGTACATTACAGTAGCGTTATTATGATAAAAGTTGATTTTATATCTAACTATTTATTTTTTAGATAAATTTTAGATTTATTATAAATAATTTTATATAATAGAATAAAAAATTGAAATAATAACAAAAAGTAGGTACTTACATTTTGGTTTCTGTAGATATGTTTGAAAAAAAATGTTGGTGTTCAGCGTACACTTGTGTTCACAATAAAACTGCGGGTTTTTTAAAAAATGGATTCCTTATTATATAGTATCCAATTTTCCATCTCTTTAAAATCTTATAATTAATTGAGTTCATAGAAAGTATACTATTTTTTTATGATATTCGTATTATATTCACAGAGTCGGAGGTTATAATTAATACGATATCCACATTTCTACAAATAAGAACCTGTTATTAATTCTCATAACTATTATTAATTTGAGTTATTTGTATATTATATACGAAAGTATGAAATCTGCATTACTGTAAATAAAAATCTGTTCATTATTTTAAAATAAAAAAATAATATAAAAATTAATACTAGCAGTTAGGTAATATATATATATATATATATATATATTACAATATTATTAAATCCTGCAAAATCATGTTTGATAAAGAATTGTAATGAAATTGTAATAGCTCGTACATGAATGAAATATCATCACTTTGTATATTACTATAGCTGAAATCATAATTTTGAATATATTGGTTTGTAAATTCGTTTCGTTGACAAGACAATGGTAACCCGTTTACGTCAGCCTTGATTAACGCGTAAGCTGTATCGAATGTTTTTTGGTATGATACAACTTTTTCTGTTTTTCAACTATATACAAGTCTATACAATGTTGTAATTGTTTTAAACGATGAAGATCAACATGAGATAATGTTATGTAGTTATCATTAGAATATAAAACAATAGTTGATTGGTTTACGTTAACAGAGTAGAAAAAGTTGTCTGAAATTCTAACACGTTTACATCCAGTATGTAAATTATTAATAATTGTATTAAAATTGTTTTCACACATTAATGTACACCACTGTTCTAGATCAAGCGTTACAACTTTTTTAGTTAATTTACATTCTAATAATATAATAATTGAAATTTGTTTATTAACTAGAAGTCCAACCGTCACACTTTTCTTGCTAAAAGGACGGATATCGAACACTGATTTTGATACAACGAGTGATGGATTCATATTATATGACGATGAGTTCTACCAATGGTGAACACTTTTTGAACAACAATGATTTTCTAAAATATTAAAAAAAAAATGTAGTAAACCGGTATTGTTTTGAAGTTTGAATATGATCAGTAGAGAGCTTAGCTTAAACTAGTAATTTTTATATACTTCTACATATTATATACTAACCCTGTGGGAGGGGAGGGGTGGGGATAGACATTAAAAAAAAAAAAAAAATGTGAACATATGACCCAGTCAGATAGCGAGTAAAGGGTTATTATATTTACCTACTTACCTAACCATAGAACCTGAAATTTTAGAAACATTAACATATTTAATTTAAATTAGACGCGTTATCCCACTAGGCCACATGTTCACGAGGTATTAAATCATGTATTAACACATTTAAATTATTTATTATAATAATAAAATATTTATTTATCATAACATAAAAAAAGTTAGAATTAATCATACAATTTGTTAGCAAACAGTATCATATGACCTAGATTCACAATTACATTCACAAATGTTGTTAATATTACCGTATTTTTTTATCACATTTTCAATAAACTGATTTCCTTTTGATAATAGTACATATATACATTTCGGATTCCATCTTGAATGTTCGATCCATGGATTATCATCTTTTTCCCAATTATGTAAGATAAGTCCACAGCAAAAACATTCAACGATATCTTTTTTTCCTGAATATATAAAACCGCATTCAGCTAATGAATATTTATCTTGATATGAAGTTAGTGGAAATAAGTTGAATGTTTTCAATCTTGATGAAAATGTAGTATATTGTGGATGTGCAGGATATACATTGTTTCGTACTAAAGTAACAAGTGAACAAAAATTGTTGCTAAATTTTTGAAAATTCATTTTTTAAACTGAAAATATTCACTTACTAAGAAATAATTTGAAACAAAAAAACCAGAACTTGATCAAACGAAGGATTATTACTAACTGAACTAAAGTGTATTAAATAAACAATTTATAACTTTTTTTAAAAAAAAAAACAGTGTAACCAACATGTATAATATACAAGGATGGAAATTAATGGTTTGAGGAGGAAAGTCCGCCTTAAACTTTTTAAAATCTCCCTGCTCAAAAGTGCTCAGAACATACATTATAGTTTTTGAAAAACAGTGTTTTTTCGTGTTACAGGGAAAAAAAAAATGGTTTGAGGAGGAAAGTCCGCCTTAAACTTTTTAAATCTCCCTGCTCAAAAGTGCTCAGAACATACAAATACATACTACTAACATCACTAATTTTAAACCTTAAGAGTAAAAAATAATATAAATGCAAAATTTATTTCAACAAGCGCGTTTTCGAATTTCTATATAATTATATTTAAAAATAATTTTTTTCTTTGACGTTTTTTACATTTTTGTTTTTTATCGATTATCGTTTAATTATAATGTCTTAACAAATAATATAAAATGGTAATAATTAATAAGCGTTACAATTCCTATTTGTTTTTTGAATAGGTAGTTAAAATAATTTTATCTATGAAAATATATTTTTATAAAAAATAATATGGAATGCTTGTTCAGCTTGTTGTTTTATACTAACTTATTCGTATAATAAATTAATCACATCATTGAAATCAGTATGTTAATAATTATTTGTCGTATTCAATAATTTAAATAACATTTTCACTTTATATTTCATGAAAGATTTTTTTATAGGTAGTTAACTATACATATTATATTATTATATTATAGGTAGTTACATTTTGATAAATATTTTAATATTTACTTACCCGTTATTGTGTTGATAAATAATCCACTTGCACAATATTGAATGATTAAAAAACTTTACAAGAAACAAAAATAACACAGTTTAACCTCATAAGCCGTAATATCGTGTTGAACTATACGTAACGAAGGCAAAAACGGTAATGAAAAATATAATCTAATAACTGTCTAAAATATCCTTAAATGTAGATAGGTACCTAAAAAATTGTTGTCACAGATCTGCAAGACGTACAATGTAATCAATATAACATTTTTACCAAGAATTTATCAGTTATCAACAAACTATGGGTTTAATGTTTACCAACATTGTTTAGTAAATTACGTACATACATACATACATACATATTATAAACAACCTTTTTCATACGGCCCATTTGTCATAGGTCACAACAAACAACAATACCATTGTCCATCTGGCAAAAAAATATACACCTTTGATCAGTACCTTTATTGTGTACACTGTACAGGATCTATATATTAGATTTCCGTACCAGGAGAATAGGAGGTGGCGGCGGCAGACTTATGTAGTAGGTAATTAATTAGAAGTTATCGGTTTCCTTTGACAGGTAGCACAATGATGACTATCCCACATTTGTTATAATCTATTGATAACCTGATTTTATTTTTAGATTCTGAACGAAGTGATGAATGTATTGCATTTACTATGATGTGTGTTTTTTTTTTTTTTTTGTGTCTGACTCCAACATTTGGAGCAGTAATAATGCTCCGATTTTTGACTTCAGCCCCTCTTTGAATAGGGAATTGAATCTAGTTGGTACTTTAGGGGGGTCAAAATTAAAATTTTCTAATAGTTTTCAAAAAAATCGAGAAAAACAAAAAAAAAAATGACAGAAAAATGGAAATTTTACGGAAAAACCACTTTTCGACAAAATCGATTTTTTGATTTTACTGTAACTCAAAAACGAATTATTTTAAATACTTGAAATTTTCACCAAATGTTTATATTATGGTTATCTCTTTACAGTTAAATTTTCAAAATATTTTGACCATTTTTAAGCTACTAATAGACAATTGAAATTTTCGACTTTTCTAAGTTTTTTTTTCTTCAAATGCCGATAAAAATTTTTTGGGTGGCCAGAAAATCTTGAAAATTTAATACAAGGTTTCTTATAAGTTGTTCTTAAAGTGATAAAAAAAAATCCGAAATCGTTAGTCACAATTTTTTTTTATAAGTGTTTAAAGTTCGAATTTATACGAAATATGTCAAAATTTAAATTAAATTTCATACGCTCATAATGCGAATGTTGGCCATAGTAACCATAGTAACATAATATAAAAACTATACTATTTGTTTCAAAATAGAATATTTGACAATATTTAAATATAATATATCCTAAACTGACAAATCATCTTCGTTCAGAATCGTTTTTCGTATACAATGATACAGTCGTTGCCAGATAAATTGAGCCGGCGGCGGCGGCGCGATAACGGAAAACCAGTGGTTCTCCGTATTTCAATATTATTACCAAAAATACATCAATAAACCCAACTATTGTTACAAATATAATTTTTGCACTGAACCGGGTTCGAACAGGTGACTGCGCGCGTCGTAATCAACTGTGTGACCTATGCACCACACTGCCAGCGACTAGTTTGGGCTACACTTACTGAAAAGCGCCGCCGCCGCAGGCTCAATTAATCTGGCAACGACTGTACCTATCATTGCATTCAAATTTAACCTACCCTAGTCCGAGGTCCACCCCACCCCCTAATATACAGCAGAGCGATACCTACTTACCCGCTTTTTTTTAATTCTTCAATATAATATTTGAGTCCGTCGAGCTGAACTATTATAATACAGTGAATTTCGCTTAATGTGGGCACCGGTTTATTTAGGCATCCGCGTTATATGGGCAAAATGGTCTGGTCACAATTAAATTTGAGGAGGTATAAATATCCTAGAAATATTATACTGGGGGTATAAAATTGCTAGGATCTTCGTACCCCCCGGTAATAAATTTCTAGGATATTCGTACTCCCCGGTAAGAAGCTTAAGGAGGTATAGATATCCTAGGAATATTATACTGGGGGTATAAAATTCCTAGGATATTCGTACCCCCCGGTATGAAATTTGAGGAGGTATAAATATCCTAGGAATATTATACTGGGAGTATAAAATTCCTAGGATATTCTTACCCCCCGGTATGAAATTTATGGAGGTATAGATATCCTAGGAATATTATACCCGGGGTATAAATTTCCTAGGTTTTTCATACCCCGATGGAGGTATTATTATACTAGGATATTTGTACCCCCGGTATATAATTTTGGGGGGTACAAATATCCTAGGATTTTTGTACCGGGGGTACTATTAACCTAGGAAAATCATACCCCGGGGGGGTATTATTATTTGGAGGTATAATTTTCCTGTCACATTTTCTATACCACTAAATATTGTTATTGACATCTTAGGGATTTCGCACTCAACACCGATCTTGTAGTTAAATACCTATAATATACCTAGTACTTACGAATATCATATTATAATGTCACTGAGCATATTATGTGGATTTATGAATAGACGGCTTTTGAGAATAAATTCTGTACAAATATTAATTGCGTATTTTTATGTATAATAATTTAAAATAAATGTATTGTAAATTATGTTTTTTAACGTCTTATATTTTGATGCCAATATATTTATTCACCGAACCGACGCTAATTGAATTTTACTTGTTTCGATAAACATCAAAACCTAAGCTGCAAATTATGTTCATTTTTCATAATTCATATTCAACTACGTATATATATTATATAAGTATACCTATGTATATGAATAATAATAATAATAATAATAATAATAATAATAATGGACAGCTATAGAGTGTAGGTATAGTTACCACCTATCTCCGACGTGTTTTCCTCAGCATGCCTTGAGTGTGTTATCGACAATAATTTATCTTAAAGCCATTACCATTCGTATGTACTTAGATATTTAATAGATTTTTCTTTCTTGTGCATATGTTGTATGTAGGTATGTTTTAATAGTATATACATGCATTGAAAGTAGGCGTCTTTGTGGCGAAACGACAAAATCACCAACATGTTTTATTAAATTAATATAATTTATTTTTAATTTGCAATCAAAATAGATATTATTTATGAGTACGTTATGTGTGTCCTTCTCTCGGATAGCTTCTATTGTCATTTCGCCGATGACATTAGGTAGGATTCCAATCAACAAAAACTGTAAAAATCCACTACAGTCGTAAATCAAATGTGTTACAATATATCATGCTGTATTATCACGTAAATATATACCTATCTTATTCAATATAGTTTCGCGAATTGTATTGCAATTTATGTTTTGAATTCAAATTTAAAAATTAATGTTTTGAATATTACAATATTAAAAATATTATGTAATAAAAAACAATTTGTTAACCGATGGCTTATAATAATATTATGTTACTGAATTAACTAAATAATTTGTCTATGCATACTGTATAGAATATTAATAAGAGCATAATCATTATAAATATTTATACATTTATTAAAACAAAAATATATTTTTAAGTATACTATTGATATATTATACATTAACACGTAATATAATTTTAAACTAAATACATATTAATACTACACGAATTTGTTTTGCTACAATCATAATTATTAAGCTAATTTCATTTGTAGTGATCGTAATAATAATATATCATACATAGATTAGGCAATAATATGATAGTATTAAGTATACAATTAAAATATGATGCAGAAAAAAATGATATAATAATTCACACGTAATATCTATTATTACATATTATATAATACATCACAATAGTCTTTTTATAAACGCCAGATGGATTTAATTTTGCTGTAAATCTAAAAAACTCAAACATATGATTATGCAATAAAACATAAACTCGGTACGATGCATTTTTCAAACAATTCACTATAGAATGAATGATTAAATGATTAACCCATTGTCGTGATTAATGTTGTAGAATAATTTAAAATTAAATGACATAGGTTTATTGGTCAAATAGTGACTGCCTGACAACGGTTTTCATAAACAATAAAAGCTACTTTTTCCTCTATATAATATTATAGCAGTGTTTCTCAAACTGTGGTACGCGTACCCCTTGGGGGTACTCGAAATTTTTTAAGGGGTACAAATCTGGCCAACATGTATGTAAGTATTTACATTTTTTTGTATATATTTTAGTTTAGTAACTTAGAAGGGGTACCCAAAAAATGTATTGATAAAAAGGGGTACAGTGTTTATAAAAGTTTGAGAATCCCTGTATTATAGAATAACGAAAAATGACATTTATACTCACCGGGGACACGTTAGAGGCATTAAGGTGTTCAAATAACGTCTTTCCAATGGCGATAACGCATATTCACGAATTAGGACTTCGTTTTGTTATTGACACAGTGCAATCAGTCTCTGTTAGATTATGGCACTAATAATATTTTTACAAATATTATAAGTTTTTATGGAAATTAATTACGAAAGTCAAAGTAAGAAGTCTAAACTCATTGGGGTGAGATTTCAATTTTCTAAGGAAATTTATATTGTTATGAGTAGTATAATAGTGCCGTTCCTGGCGCACTTTTATAAATCACAAAAAAAAGATCACAAAATAATTTGAACATAAATAGAACACAAAATGAAATAGAACATAAAAATATCAAAAAATAAATATTAAAATAATAGATTACAAAAAAGATCAGAAAATAAATATTCAAAATATCTAAATAAAATGATTATATGATATATTTTTCCAATTTTTGATAATTTTGCATGTGTTGCTCAAGCAACACATAGACCATAGGATAGCCGCCACTGCACCACGGTATATATGAATGTGATCATACTGTAAATAGTTCAGTATGAAATAATTCAAATATAACAAACCTATGACATGCACAATTATCCAAAAAAAGATCATTTGTTGAAACTTTTTATGTTAACAAGAAAAAAAAGTTCATCAAATTAGTAGAAACACAGAAAATTTTTTTTTTGATACGCGGGTCTAGGCAGAAAGATTTTTTTATCCCTAGAACCACTTGTTTTATTTATTAATTAATACATAAAATAATTCCCAAATTTAGTCTATATAAGCTCTATATTATGTCAAACTTCAGTTGACTAAATATAAATTATATATTTAAAAAATTTTTTTACTTGAAAAAATTATTGATTTTAATAGTTTAAAACTCATTATCAACAAACAAAATTACATATTATATAACAGTATAATATAATATAATTAACAAAATGTTAGTGTTAAATTGTTTATAGTTTGATTTTATTCATATATCTCATTGGTAACTAATAAGTTTAATAAATATTAAGTTAATTAATTTTTTTTTATTTATTTAATAAATCAACAAATAAAAATTAATTTTCTTAAAAAAAATATATGTATACTTTATGAATAATTTGAATAATATAAATAGCCACAAATCTATTTTGTGTTATTCATTTAATAAATTAAAAATAGGTGATCAGTTATGAAATTATCTCATATTCCAATGTATAATTATTATTTGAGTAAAAATTAATATATTTAATTAAAATTATAATTTTTGAAAACTGTATGCCTATAATTGTGTTGTAGCTCATGGGAAGCTGGTGTACCTTTATGGTTATTTACAGAAAATTGTATAAGTAAGTGCAGATGCTTTACACTTTACAGTAGGTACCTACTACAAGTACGGTGCATTGAAATCCACGCGCTATGTCAGACGTCAGTAGTTCCTATAGTGGCTAGTGCTTATAAAAGGTAATATATTATAATTTGATTATCAAAAACATCTCATAAGTATAATAATAATAATAAAAATAAAAATAAATTACAAGTTATTAATCAATTATTAGAATTTAACTGATAAGTTATAGAAAAACTGTTAATATGTGACGACTTTGTGTGTGTAGTAATAAGATGTTAAACGGTCGGACTGTTGAAATGAAAATGAACCTCGTCGCCGAGAATTTCGAACATTTCCCATACGACGGTTATTGTGATGTTTTTATTACTAGCCACCCGAGTTACCTACGTTTATCAATCTAATCGGCCGGTATTGCGGTATAATATTTTAAAACAATAATTTCGATTTGTTCTTTACCTACATTTAGGTGTTTTATTTTTTAATTATGATATTTCACGTCTTTCGATTGAACTACAATACATGGACATATTTTAAATAACAGTAATAATTATACTTAAATTAACTTAACAAACTTTAACTTATGTAGTTATATAATATAGTCAGTGAGTTTAATATATTATACGCGTTCGTACGTCGGATATTTCCACAGAATATATAAAGATAAATTGATAAAAAGCGGGTAAGTCAGTATCGCTCTGCTGTACATTAGGGGGTGGGGTGGACCTCGGACTAGGGTAGGTTAAATTTGAATGCAATGATAGGTATCATTGTATACGAAAAACGATTCTGAACGGAGATGATTTGTCAGTCTAGGATATATTATATTTAAATATTGTCATACATTATATTTTGAAACAAATTCAAACATTTAAGTAAAAGTTTCAAGATCATACGTTTAGTAATTTTTTTAAAATAATAAATATCGAAAATTATTTAGTAATAAAACGTTATTTTACACGTGTATTTTTGATTTCAAATTAAAATTAAAACTTTAAACACTCGTAAAATTTTTTAAATTGAATAATCCTCAAACTTTTTTATAATTATTCTAAGTTTAACTTATGGACAGCATAGTATTAAATTTTCAATTCTTAGTTTTTGATAGTAAAATATTTATAAATTTTTAACTACCAAATAGTGAAAAATATTCATGATTTTGACGAATTTTTGTCAATATTTGAACTTCAAATGCTAATAAAAAAAAAATTGTGCATATGTATTTTTATAATTTTTGAATGAGAGTTAGAACAAGTTATGTGGACCCTTCAATTAAATTTTCAAGTAATTTGTCCCAGCTAAATTTTTTTTATCAACATTTATAAAAAAAAATAAAAAAAAATTGAAAATTTCAATTGTCTATAAATAGCTCAAAACATTTTGAAAATCAAATCACGTAAAGAAAATGGCAATCTAAATAACTGGTAAAATTTTCAAGTATTTACGACTTATACTGTTTGATTAACAACAAATATCAAAAATCGTTTGAGGCTAAACCGTTATTTAGCGCGGTTTTGTAAAAATTTAAATTTCAAACACTCATAAAAAATTTTTGTCTGAATCCGGTAGAGTTTTTTTTACAGATAATTGAAGAAAAATTTATGGAAAACCTTGTACCAAATTTTCAAAACTTAGTTATAAAAGAAAAAAAAGCGGGTAAGTGAGTATCGCTCTGCTGTACATTAGGGGGTGGGATGGACCTCAGACTAGGGAAGGTTAAATTTGAATGCAATGATAGGTATCATTGTATACGAAAAACGATTCTGAACGGAGATGATTTGTCAGTCTAGGATATATTCTATTTAAATTATATCATATATTCTATTTTTAAACAAATTCAAACATTTAAGTAAAAATTTTTCAAGATAAAGTAAAAGGAAGTAGTCAAGTAATTTTTTAAAAATAACAAAAATCGAAAATTATTTATTAGTTAAAAGTTATTTTACACGTGTATTTTTGATTTCAAATTAAAATTAAAACTTTAAACACACGTAAAATTTTTTAAATTGAACAATCCTCAAACTTTTTTATAATTATTCTAAGCTTAACTTATGGACAGCATAGTATTAAATTTTCAATTCTTAGCTTTTGATAGAAAAATATTTATAAATTTTTAACTACCAAATAGTGAAAAATATTCATGATTTTGACGAATTTTTGTCAATATTTGAACTTCAAATGCTAATAAAAAAAAATTGTGCCTATGTATTTTTATAATTTTTGAATGAGAGTTAGAACAAGTTATGTGGACCCTTCAATTAAATTTTCAAGTAATTTGTCCCACCTAAATTTTTTTTATCAACATTTATAAAAAAAAAATAAAAAAAATTTGAAAATTTCAATTGTCTATAAATAGCTCAAAAAAAGTCAAAATGTTTTGAAAATCAAATCACGTAAAGAAAATGGCAATCTAAATAACTGGTAAAATTTTCAAGTATTTACGACTTATACTGTTTGAATAACAACAAATATCAAAAATCGTTTGAGGCTAAACCGTTATTTAACGCGGTTTTGTAAAAATTTAAATTTCAAACACTCATAAAAATTTTTTGTCTGAATCCAGTAGAGTTTTTTTTACAGATAATTGAAGAAAAATGTATGGAGAACCTTGTATCAAATTTTCAAAACTTAGTTATAAAAGTAAAAAATTTTACGAATTTTCAACCACAAAATTACTTGCCAATTTTCGCAATTTTGACATATTTCGTATAAATTCCAACTTTAAGCACTTATAAAAAAAAATTGTGACTAACGATTTCGGATTTTTTTTTATCACTTTAAGAACAACTTATAAGAAACCTTGTATTAAATTTTCAAGATTTTCTGGCCGGCCAAAAAATTTTTATCGTTATTTAAAAAAAAAATACTAAAAAAAATTTAAAATTTCAATTGTCTATAAATAGCTCAAAAAAAGTCAAAATTCTTTGAAAATTTAACTGTGTATGGAGAACGCTAATATAAACATTTGGTGAAAGTTTCAAGTATTTTCATTTATTAGTTTTTGAGTTATAGCAAAATAAAAAATTCGATTTTGTCGAAAACTGGTTTTGCGTAAAAAATCCCGTTTTTCCGTCATTTTTTTTATGTTTTTCCCGACTCATTTAAAAAATATTGAAAAATTTTGACTTTTGACCCCCCAAAGTACCAACTAGATTCGATTTCCTTTTCAAAGAGGGGCTGAAGTCCAAAATCGAAGCATTTTTACTGCTCCAAATGTTGTCGTCAGACACAAAAATAAAAAAAAAAAAAAAAAAAAAAATAAAAAAAAAAACACACATCATTGTAAAATCAATACATTCATCACTCCGTTCAGAATCTAAAATTTTACGATTTTTCAACCACAAAATTACTTGCAAATTTTCGCAATTTTGACATATTTCGTATAAATTCGAACTTTAAGCACTTATAAAAAAAAATTGTGACTAACGATTTCGGATGATTTTTTTGTATCACTTTAAGAACAACTTATAAGAAACCTTGTATTAAATTTTCAAGATTTTCTGGAAAAAATTTTATCGTTATTTAAAAAAAAGTATTTACATCGATTAGTTTTTGAGTTATAGCAAAATAAAAAATTCGATTTGGTCGAAAACTGGTTTTGCGTAAAAAATCCCGTTTTTCCGTAATTTTTTTAGGGTTTTTCCCGACTCATTTAAAAAATATTGAAAATTTTTAACTTTTGACCACCAAAGTACCAACTAGAGTCAATTTCCTTTACAAAGTGGGGCTGAAGTCAAAAATCGAAACATTTTTACTGCTCCAAATGTTGTCGTCAGACACAAAAAAAAAAAAATAAAAAAAAAAATAAACAAAAAAAATAAAAAAAAAACACACATCATTGTAAAATCAATACATTCATCACTCCGTTCAAAATCTAAAAAACAATTAATTATTTTGATTATATCATTTAAAATCGAATAAAAAATGTTTTAGGTAAATAAATATTAGGGATTTAAATTATATATTTTCAAAAAACAAATATGTTTATTATTGAACGATTATTTTAATAATTTAGTATATATATGAAGGATCTAAAAAAAATATACGTCAGTGCTTTTAGTTTTAGAATATGTCATAAATACAGCGCTATGTGCTCTAATCATTCATAAACATTATAACAATATTCTACTGCGTATTTAATACATTTCAGAATATTAAGAGGGAAAGCTAAGTTAAATAACACTACATACTCTCATGAGTAGGCCTACTATTTCCTACCTCCAACGGGATCATCAATAAATTTCAAAAAGTATTAATTTACACTTTCAAAGATTATAGTCATTGTTTTTAATATATATTAATAGTACGATTATATAGGCCTAAGTAAATACGCAGTATAGTATTGACCGAGTGTCTACTGCGTACTTAAAAGCAAAGCTAGGAAAGTTAAAGATTTTTTTTTCATTCACTAAGATAAGTTATTTAAAAATAATAAAGTTAAATTAATTTAAATGTTACTCATATATTTTTCGTTAATTCTTAAGTTAAAAGCTAACTTAAAAAAAAGTAGCTGAACTTAATTTAGTTTAAAGTAAACATTTTCTAATTTCCAAAAATAAAAAAATTCCTGACACATGATATTGTTTATTAGATAGTTTTTCCTTACGCTTAAGAAAATTAGTAGGGAAATTTAAAATCATACATCAAAGTACCAACTAGCTATCAATAAACACAATTTTCAAAAATAAATCCTAAAATTTTGAATTATTCTTGCATGATGCTTTGGACAAAAATTAACTTAATTTAGATACTTTAGAATAAAATTTACATGAAGTTAACACGTTAATCAAAAAAAGTAACTTATTAAGTTAAAAGTTAATTTGAAAAAAATGCAAGTAACGAGTTAATCAACTTAATTTTAACTTTTAATTCGTTAACGCCCATCTTTACCTTATAGACTAGGTACAAAGGGAATCGTCATCCGGACACTATAAGACAACGGGTTCATCTTAAGTAGTTGTGAATCTGAGAACGCGTAAACCATGGAAACACGACGTCGCATATCTGTTGACCAACGGGGTTTATGAGAAGTCAGACACGGAAAACCGACTATATAAGAGATCTCTAGATAGGACTTTGACACACGTGATTTACCAGACTTAGTACGAGCAACTACACGCCAATTTATGTCAGAAATTTATCATTTTAATTTTGTTTATTTTTTCTTTGTAAAACACTTAGAATAATCAATTAAATAACTCTGAAATATCTTTCAATAAAAATATACGTCATGGAAAATATTTCATCATCTTTATTTTATTTTACTACGACTACAGCATCACTATATTTTAACGATTAGTTGATTGGCTCATTATAATAGTTATGAACTAAATAAAAAAAATATACGATTGAGAACGGAATTATAAGTAGAGAGACATTAAAATATTTATTATTTATTTGTAGTCATTTGACTAAAGAATAGTTTTAATCCATCTTTATTTATTAGTTTAAAGTTAAATCTCAGTTATTGTATTTATTAAATTTATAAATGTCGGAAGAATTTTGTAAATTTGAGAAATTATCAAATAAAGATCATAGTATTATATGATAACAAGCGCTAACTTTACAAATATTAATATTTAAATCTTTATTTTTTGTGTTTGTTGTTTTAGACATCATATGAGGTATTTAGCAACTAATGAAGCTGAGAATTACTATTTTTAATAAAGTGTGACGAAAATTGTCTATGTTTTTATTGAAATGATTAAATATGTACAGATTTTTGTATTAAAGAAGGCATGAATGATGATTTACTATGTGAATGTTTTTAATAAAATGATTATATATAAATTATATATCAGGAGGATATATTTTTATTTTACTATCCTTATATAGATATTTATTTATTGAACATGGTTTTGAATGGTCTCTGGGTATATTTACTGTATCCAAACACCTGTGTCAACAAAGATAACCTGTAGATCGTTGTAAGAATTATCTAATTATGGTTTACGGTGGGTAAACTATAAAATCGGAAAAAAAATGATAAAAATTTACTCTGAATAAGTTAACAATAAATCTTTGATGAAGAAATTAAAACTAATAAAATATAGGTACTAGTTTTAATGAAACTATGAGGCTTATGTATTTATTGCATGCTCTTTAAGACATTTCGAGTTATATAATAACTTTAATATTTTATATGTATTCATTGAAATTTTATGATTGTATATGATTTTATAACGTATATTAGAGCATTTTCATATGATTTTATAGAAAATTTACTAAGAAATGCTGATATTTATGAATTTATTTATTTATTTATTTTTTTTTATATATATATTTAAATTTTCACTTATTATTGTTATTATGTGATGATGGTAATAATTAATTTTATGTGTGTGTATATGTTTTTATGCTTGCAGGTTGTTCATCATATGAAATACTTAACACCAGATGAACTTAAGAATCTCTATTTTTAATAAGAAGTGATGAAAATTGCTTTTATCTCTATTGAAATCATTAATTTTTTACGTATTTTTTCTACTGAAGTACCTATGTATGAATGATGATTTTAATAAAATTATAATACTTTATGTATTAATAATAATTCTAGAAAATGTAGTGTAAACAATATATATATATATATATATTATGTGCGTGTTTTTAATACACATATAAAATGCATATTTGTACAATGTTTTATTTATCTATACTAATATTCATATATATATGTGTGTGAGTGTATGTGTTAGGTACCACTTACTAAGTATAACTAAATAATGAGGTTAGGTTCGAAAGATTAAAACACAATACATATTATATACATATAATAACAAGTTTATTTCTATATAAAAATATTAAAAAAAAATATTTACAACTTTTTAAAACAAAAAAAAACAAATCTCCTTTCGATTCTAATATTAACAGTTATTTTTAAAATGTCCGTGGGCGTAGTTATGTATTCTATCGGATCGTGCTATCCGTTTATCATCTTGTCGATTGAAGCATAATTTATTGGATTTGATCGTTTGAATCTGATGGTTGAATGATCTGATAGAGATATTTTCCCTACACAGGTTAGACTTGTCATTATCATCATCGGCGAAAAGACAATTCATATGATCTTTGAAAGTCATATGATTTTTAACTACGTGCCCTCGGATGCCTTTTGCCTTAATTTTCTCCTTGTCTTCTAAAATGAAAGCATAGGATTTTGCTCGGAGTGCTATAAACTCTCTCATAATACGTCCATCGGTTTCATCAGAAAATAGTCCAGGTATCTTCTTTCTCTCAGCAATGTAACACGGGTGGTCTCGGGGTAGATTTGCCGTGTCCATTCGGTCGATCAAGTTAGAATTATTCGCCAGGTCATTGTAAAAGTCGTCAGTCTGGATATAATATACTAAAGAATCTAAAGAAAAAAAAAATATATTAATAAAACGATAATAGTATAATAGTAATAATAATAATAATAATTTACGGTATGCCGACACTTGGGTGCAGAAAATTGGGCGCGGGACAATAGGGCGCGGAAAATTGGGTGCGGGATTTTTAGGCGCAATGAAAATTGGGTGCAAGACAATTGGGAGCGAATATCAATACTTTTTAAAATTCTAAAATTTTTAATTTTTTTTTTTTTTCATTGATAATTAATATTTGAAAAAAGTACTAAACGGACTAAGGTTTGAAAAATTATGATATTTTAGTCTGGTTAGGTTCATAGTTGTTCAATGCAATAAAAGTTATCATTAGACCTTTTTTTTTTGCATGTCCGGCGTTCGGATAATCAGCGTTCTATTGTATAAGTAAAAACTTATCAATAATGTTGCCAAAATCCCCAATTAAAATACATATAACATGGATAAGAATTTATAATCTAACAATACGATACGAGTAATATAAAGACACAGCTTATAGAATTAAAGCCATTTGTAATGATTTTGAAAACCGTAATATTAATGATTTTTTGAAAGGTATTGCTCAAAATCTAGTATAATAAAATAAATGTATAAATAATGTCTAAATATTTAAGTATATAATTTTGTGAATTTTTCTTATTTTTATTTTTGTAAGACAAAATTGTGCTTACAGTTTTTAATTAATGTAACATATTAATGTAATGTCTATCAAATACTTGCATTCATTAAGAAAAAATTATTGATTATAAATTAAATTATTAAAAATTGTGTAGATTTTATATTTTTAAGTAGATATTGCATAATAGTATTATTATGATTTGAATTAATAAATAAATGTTTTTGCACCCAAATGTACGGCACCCAATTGTCATTGCCCCCAATTTTCTCGCACCCAATTTTCCGAGCCCAAATGTCCGCGCCCAATTGTCCCGCGCCTAAGTGTCGTACAACCATAATTTACCTGTATCTGTGTACATGAGTTCGATTTTGTTGCCATAATGTTTCTGCATTACGTTATAGTGATAGTCGTACATCAGCGTTTTACTTATGTCTAGTACTGCGAAACCTATAAAAAAAAAAAATAATAAATAAATAAATAAGTTTATGAAGTAATAATTGTATGTGTAAGTTTATTAATAATTACCTATATATATCGGTTTGCAGAAATCGATAATTTTATTTTCCAGCGAAACAGCAGCTAGATTTTCACTGTATGTTGTGCAATGTTTAAATGTTTGTTTATTCAGAAGTTTTTGCAATCTTTTTGGACATGAAACTAGTTCCATCTTAATACGTTTCCTCATCGATTCCATCGTTTTCCCAAAAACTGCATTGTTTAAAAGTTTGAAGAAATCCTTTTCAAACTCATTTACAGCTTTTTTCCTCATTTCGGTGTTTAAGTGTATATATTTCGCAAGCCAATCTGATTGTCTGAACTCTAAAACTCTGTGTATTTTTTCTACGATTAATCCGTTTGCTATAGCTTGCTGTAGGTTGCGGTAATGGATGACATAATTTTTTTTCGAATGAAGTGTCGCCATAAGTTTTTTTACTCTTGAGCCAGGAGGAATTTTATTCTCGGGTAAAAATGGTAGATCGTTGTGTTTGTTATGTAAATGTTGTGGGTATGATACGTCTACCTCATACACTCTACCTACGTCTGAAGTAGGTGTTAAAACATCTAGTCCGTCTAATTTAGGTTCAACCCATTTAAAGTCACCATAAGGCATGTACTGTGACATTGCCCACCCGTACAAGTTGTTGCAGTCTTGATAAATTAACCACGATTTGGGCTTAGTCGGATCATAATCTAGAGTCTTTTCATTATTGGCTTTAGCGTACCTCATGCTAGCTTGTGTGAGGCCGCCGCGGATTGAATTTTCAAAAAATAAGTGCATGTCAAAGTCAGAGAGTAGTTCTAGTTTGACGTTAGTGTATTTCAACATGCAGTCGAAACTGAATCCTGGAGCGGTATAATAGAAAACGGGGTCTAAATTGTATGTTGAAATGCACATGTCTCTGAAGTTTTCAAATACATCGGCTAATAATAGAACATCGATTTTGAGATAAAGGTCGCTATATTCTCCGAGATTTTTGCATTTAAAATGATTCCATACAGTCTTGGCGTGCTTGTATTCATTATCGTCTATATTTGATTCTGTTAGTGTACTATAAAAATCGCTTTTTTCTGGTAAATTCGTTTCTTCGAGCTTGTCCCAACTATCAGTATATTCGTAAGGGTATACACCTTTACGGGTAACGAGCTTCATATCTTCGGTAAAAAAGTGTTTTGCTGTCTCTCTGAACTTCTCGAACCCGGGTGTTATTAAATTTGATGCTAGTGTTGATAAACTTGAAGCCATAAAACGGCATGAGTCTATAAATCTTATTGAAAAGTTATTGGTTACGTGTTTTGAAAATGAAATGAATTTTTCTTCACTATTCGGTATAACCGAAATAGTTTTGGAATCGTATCCCAACTCGGTTACGATAAAATGTGCGTCATAATTTGATAAATTGTGTAGAAAACATGGTATGAAATTCGGTGTTTGAAGCTTGAGGTTGCAGGTATTACACAATGTTTGCCTGAATTTGCCAGATATGTGACAGTGATCTGCCACTTTATTGTTTTTGATGGAAAAATGACATTTACACAAGTTGCAAGTATTTGTCATCATATGTGTTGTTTGCTCTTCTTTAGTCATTATGATGGGTTTATTTGTTTTAAGCAAATCTTGAACTCTTCTTGCGATCTCTGTTACTTCATTCACGAATCTTTTGGTTACGTCTTGACGAGATTCATTTCCACGAAAAATAATGGGTTCTTGCGGTAAATTGAACTTTTTCAGCAGTTCTGCGGGAACGTTTTCTGTAGCCTTTACGACAAACCCGTAGCTCATCGGTTCATGTTTTTGAAAAGCTGTAGTTTTTTCGCCTTTGCTTTCTTTACATTTTACAAGAAGTGCCTCAAAGTCTGCATATATAACTATCGGGTGTCGTTGAGTTTTTTTCCAGCCATCGAACTCTAATATTGTACCGGGCGCAGGCATCTGAGGTAGGATAGGTTTGTGTGTTCCGCATATCAGCTTGTGTTGTTCTAGTGCAGCTTGTCCACTTAGTGTATTATTCCGGGGGCGACTGTCAAATGATGTGAAGCACCGTTTGCAAAATATTACATGACCGTCATGTGATGTTTTTTGTACACGGACAAGTCGTGAGAAATTTGATATAAATGTGTAGTGGCTTTTATCTCCGTTGGTAATTAGTAAGAGATCAAAATGATCTTTTTCTTCTTCATCGACGATCTTAAGTGGATAAATAATATGTTTTTCGTCTTTTTTTTGTTTTTTTAAACCGTATACGTTAACAGATACGTTTTGGTTATTTTTTTCAAATATTTTTATTTCTGCGATGGGTGTTGGGAACGTTAAATCGGAAAAATTGTATTTTTCTTCATGTAATGTATAATTTTCGGCTACTTGATTTTTGGTATTGCCTAACACATGTTTTGCTAGAATTGACCACTTGAAACAATTTTGGTCCGAGTTTTGTGGGTTAATTACGGCTTTTTTATTTTTGATGTCATTTGGTAATGGAATATATGACGAGCCACCCATAGGTGTATATTTATACACACCCAACAACAAGCCATCTATTGATTGTAAAGTAAATCCACTTCCTTTCGAAGTATAGACGTCTTCCTCGGACATAAGATTAGCAAAATCTATATCAATCTTGGCTTCGATATCTGTGTCCATGAAAATTTCTTTGGCCGAGCTCTTAAATGCCCTATTCTCTGCAGAATTGTCAACATGTGGTCTATTGTATGTAGCTTCCAATTTTAGATTATATTTAATTGGATGTTTAGTTGATAGCGATTTGAGTAATTGTATTAAGTCTCTTTTTGATGTTACTAGAAAACTACTGTAGTTGGTCAGATTATCTGTATTTTTCATGTAATACCAATTAATTTTATTTGAAAGCGATGTGCCTGTCTTAACAAAACCACGGGTATTGACGATGTCCATGCGTGTTTTTTTAGCATTTACCGCTTCGTTTGAATTTTCTACATGATGTCCACGCTTAAGACTATTGCGATTTGAAGCGAATGGAGCTGAAATCAAATAAATATTTTACTATTAAAAAAAGTGTACAGGAAAAATAAATTAAAGAAATTCGTATTTTATATATCTTGAATATCGATGTCTACATGCCTATATACTATATTTAGTTGAGTAGGTATGTTTCATGAAATTATAATATGTATAACACAACTGATACGAGAATATCGGTTTATGAAAAAGTTTTATAGAAATGTTTAATATTTACTTATGTTCTTGTCTGAATTATGTAATTTTTAAAATAATTTTATTAAGATTTTTAGATATGTACCCATCTATGTTTTCAATAGGAATAATATTAAATGTGTACATGTTTTCATAGAAAAATAAGAAATTCATATTGCATTATTAAATATGCATATGATCAAATATATTTATCAAAACATTTATGGTTATACCTACTTCAGAATATATATTTTAATAAATTAAAATTATTTGGGTATGCTTTTAATAACGTTATGACAATAATCGTATGGAAATATTTTCAATTACTTTAATAATATATTATTACATGAGTTTATCAAAAATTATTTGACAATTTATTTTACCAACATTTTTAATATTTATGTATGTTATTAACGGAGCCAACTATGCTAATTGTACAGGATTTTATCTAAATTATGATATTTTTCCATAATTTTATACAATTTAGGTTATTTTTTCCTATTTTTTTACTAAGAAGTGATGATTTTTATGTATATTCATTAAGATACTTTTAATTGTATAAGTATTGTATCCTAACAGTTTGAACACAAAAAAAAAAAGTTTATTTAAAATATTTTTGTATAAAGCAATATTTTGTTTTAATAATTCATTGATAAAGCTCTATTCCTACACGAAGTGTTTTATTGTTTTCTACAAAGTAATATAAGTAAGTTATGTATACAAAGATATAAATAATATATTTACCTTCATAATTGTAAATTTGTTCAGTCGGTTTCAAAAAATCTTGAATTTCTCGCTTGGTTATGGTTGGTTGTTGTTGGATTATAATATTTGAACCTAAAAATAGTATTATTATTATTATTAATTTGTTTATGAATATTTTATCTAATAAATTTGTATATTTTGAAAAAAATATACTTACGATGTTTTTCTTTGCTATGTCTGATGAGGTTATCTCTTCGCGTGAATATTTCTGAGCATATACTGCAAGAAATCTTATTGGATACATCGTGTGACTTGGAATGTCTGTGTAGATTTTTAATCAATGTAAAGGATTTATCGCATACACTGCACGAAAACATGATAACGTTTAAAACTGAAAACACTAGTCGAACACGGGAAACAAAACTTTACCCTTCAACGAATAGATGAGTAATGAAATATAGTAAAATATATTTTACTTTAAATATCAATGTGAAATGATTTTATCCAAGCGATTCACTAGCGCATACGTACAATATAGTGGTAGAAAAGCGAAATGTAATATTTGTTAATAATACAATTTTTAAAACACTGGTAAAATAACTGAGAAAACTTAGGAAGTCTAAATTAACACAACCTAACACTTGAAGAGTAGTACACGGACTGATTTCATTTTGCTTCATGACACTACTTTCTGTCTAGTATTCACCGACAATACTCGGACATGTCTCTGCAGGCTTGTACAGGTTTGTATCTGGAACGGAGTTGATGACAGGGATGTGGTGGGTTTGTTATGAACAACGTATATTTGAAAAGGTTTAATGTGTGTGTGCGTTCATCTATGCCTGTGTGTGTAAATTTTATATCATGAGACACTTTTCGTGTGTGTGTGTATGTTCATGTATGTCAGTGTGTGTGTGTATGCGTATGCATGTCCGTGTGTGTGTGTTTGTATGTATGTGTCCATATATGTATGTTTATCAGTGTATATATGTGTTTGACTTGGGTTAGAGATTTATTTAATATTAGGTAAATGTGTGGGTTAAGTTAAAATGGATGGATGTGTGTTGTGTATGATGGTGACGAATCCTAATGTCTACTAATATGTACATTTTATATTATGAGACACTTTTCGTGTGTGTGTGTGTATGTATGTGTAAGTGTATAATATATATGTTTGCCTGACTTGGGTTAGAGATTTATATAATATTAGGTAAATGTGTGTATGGGTTAAGTTAAAATGGATGGATGTGTGTCGTGTATGATGGTGTATGTATTCGCATGTATGTATGTGTGTGTATGTATGTGTAAGTGTATGTATGTATGTATGTATGTATGTATGTATGTATGTATGTATGTATGTATGTATGTATGTATGTATGTATGTATGTATGTATGTATGTATGTGTATGTGTGTATGTATGTATACCCATGTATGTATGTATACCTGTGTGTGTGTTTGTATATATGTGTGTATGAATGTTTGTCAGTGTATATATGTGTCTGACTTGGGGTTAGAGATTTATATAATATTAATTAAATGTGTGTATGGGTTAAGTTAAATGGATGGATGTGTGTCGTATGATGGTGACGGATCCTAATGTCCACTAATATGTATATTTTATAATATTATGAGACACTTATAAGAATAGACCTAACTGGTTGCGGTTGTGTGTACGTGGTAATGCATTAATATTTTAGGTATGTCTAGAACATATTATATAATAATTGGAATTGTATTTTTAACAATAATCGGTTATTTTTATGAACTGTTCTTTTGTTTAGCCGATGAAGGGACTAGTGGTGAGTCCGGCGACGGTGAATCGGTGTCGGCTGAGGACTAAGGTGTAGAGGCGGGGAGATGAGGATATAGGTCAGAATATATTATGTTATAGCCGTATGTGATTGTTGTCACTAGGATATCTCACAACGAAAAAAAATTGATTAATACTTATTTGATAACAATTTGTGATAACATATGTGTTAGATAACGCTGGGTTTGGCGACGGCGGCGGGTCATTTGACGAATTAATATGTGTTGCAGATTGCCTATACTGTTTAAATATTGTCAGTTTCGGAGGAGCCTCGGAGGAGCCTGTACTACGAATTGCCTATACAGAGGAGCCTATGCTTTTACATGTAAAATTTAAGGGGGAGGAGGTCCAGAACTGTCCTTTTCATACTACTAACGTCTTATGAACGTTAGACGTTTGACGTTGTTACATTAATAATGTACGTTCATGTTTTACCAATAATATTTTTTACTATAAATCCTCATCTTTAAATATTTTTTAAATAATTTTATATATAGAAAATTTTATATTTTCTATATTCAGAAAATCATCCATACAATAGGCAACATTAGGTTGTCGTTGTTGATTTTCATATTCACGTTGTTCTTTTATTGATTTTTTACTTGATATTTTTTCATATTCTTCACACCGTTTTTCATATTCTTCACACCGTTTTTCATATTCTTCACACCGTTTTTTATATTCTTCACACCGTTTTTCATATATTTCGATTTTAACGGTTTTAATGAGATTGAAAAGATTTCGAGAGGGATTTGAGAGATGAAAAAAATTATAATCACTATTACTATCACTATCACTATAACTTTTAACTTTTTTATTTCCCATTTCTATTATTTATTATAATAAAAATAAAAATTTTTAAACATCGAAACGTTAAAACATATATTAAAGCATAACAACATAACTATGTTGAATAATTATGTATAACTGTATAAGTATAAGCTGAATAATTACGTATAATAATAATAATATATAATATATCAACGTTTGTGTAGCTAGACTGGTTAGTTTTTTAACATCCGGTATTGAATATCTTATCATATATATGTATATATATATATATATTATAAGGTTTTTATTTATCGAATTATTTAAATAGTGTTTAAATATTATTTATACATGTCCAAGTGTTGTAGCCTGGTCAGTTAATGCGTTTGTTTTAAATGTGTTCTTAGTAAGATCGTAATTAGTGGGGAATGTGTGGCGCCGCATATTCTACTGCTAATTTAATCATGCTTTGAAGACTTTTACAGTAAATTGGATAGGTGTAGGCGCCTACATCTATCTAGTTCTACTGAAAAACTGTAGTTGACGATCAACAACACTTGGATAATTTCTCCCTCCCACGATAGCTTTACAGATATCTGTAAAAGAGTTCCGGCCTTCTTTTTTCAAAACGGGTATCTGTAAAGCTGGGAATGATTTTACAGATTTTTTGCATTTTTTTTACCATTTTTTTATTATTATTATTATTTTGAATTCCAATATTTCATTTAATATTTGATATTTTCAAGTCGGAACAGCACAGATATGATTTATATGCTTATCTGCACTACATATTAAAAGTTTACCCCCTACTTCATATTTTTCAATTAAGTATAAATCCGATGCTATTTATGTTAGAATTAAACGTTTTTGATTTTAATTCTTTAAAAGTCCCCCTCATAGTTTCATAGTGTAAAATCATTTTCAAAAAAATTTTTTTCAAATTTTTGAAGTTTTCCGATTCCGATTCCATTTTCATTTAGAAATTTTAATTCATTTGATAGTTTATTTAATATTTTATGTTGTTGTAACTTATTAAATTTTTTAAAATCATTAACAGATAATTCATCATTTGATAAGACATTTAATTGTTTTGTAGATTCCATTCTTTATTATAATTTTTATTTCTTTAACTAAGATATTCAATTTATTTTTGAAACATTTTGCAATTGATGATAAAATTATTAATTTTTTAATAGAACAATTCTATTAAAAATCTGATAATTCAATATAATTATATTCTAATCATTTTGGAATCGGAATCTGTACCTCCCATACCAAGGTTACATATTTTTATATTTCCTAAATCTTGAACAACACAAATATCATGGAGATATTTGAAATAAAAAGTACCGGTTGTAATTATTAAATCATTAGCTATCTTACAAATTTCGAGCCATGTAGGTGATTCTAGTATTTTAGAAGCATACGGTTTTCCATTTCCAGAAATATTGTTACCATGATCGACAATTAAAATATTTCCTTTAATAGGAATTGCATTTAGATTATATTTCATTATTTTAATTTTTTTATTATTATTTTCATAGTATTCGTATTTACAAAAATGTACATAACATTTATTATTTAATATAGAGTTTCTTATTTCGTTTTGCATTTCATTTTGTTGTAATTTATTAAAATCTTTGATAGTTGTATCCATTGTTTATTATACATTTCAATTCCTTTAACTAAGGTATTCAATTATGATAGATTGATTGGAAATAGTTTTTCTGATCATTTTATTTAGATATTTTGAATATTTATTTTCTGATCTTTTTTGTAATCTATTATTTTAATATTTATTTTTTGATATTTTTATGTTCTATTTCATTTTGTGTTCTATTTATGTTCAAATTATTTTGTGATCTTTTTTTTGTGATTTATAAAAGTGCGCCAGGAACGGCACTATTATACTACTCATAACAATATAAATTTCCTTAGAAAATTGAAATCTCACCCCAATGAGTTTAGACTTCTTACTTTGACTTTCGTAATTAATTTCCATAAAAACTTATAATATTTGTAAAAATATTATTAGTTCCATAATCTAACAGAGACTGATTGCACTGTGTCAATAACAAAACGAAGTCCTAATTCGTGAATATGCGTTATCGCCATTGGAAAGACGTTATTTGAACACCTTAATGCCTCTAACGTGTCCCCGGTGAGTATAAATGTCATTTTTCGTTATTCTATAATACAGGGATTCTCAAACTTTTATAAACACTGTACCCCTTTTTATCAATACATTTTTTGGGTACCCCTTCTAAGTTACTAAACTAAAATATATACAAAAAAATGTAAATACTTACATACATGTTGGCCAGATTTGTACCCCTTAAAAAATTTCGAGTACCCCCAAGGGGTACGCGTACCACAGTTTGAGAAACACTGCTATAATATTATATAGAGGAAAAAGTAGCTTTTATTGTTTATGAAAACCGTTGTCAGGCAGTCACTATTTGACCAATAAACCTATGTCATTTAATTTTAAATTATTCTACAACATTAATCACGACAATGGGTTAATCATTTAATCATTCATTCTATAGTGAATTGTTTGAAAAATGCATCGTACCGAGTTTATGTTTTATTGCATAATCATATGTTTGAGTTTTTTAGATTTACAGCAAAATTAAATCCATCTGGCGTTTATAAAAAGACTATTGTGATGTATTATATAATATGTAATAATAGATATTACGTGTGAATTATTATATCATTTTTTTCTGCATCATATTTTAATTGTATACTTAATACTATCATATTATTGCCTAATCTATGTATGATATATTATTATTACGATCACTACAAATGAAATTAGCTTAATAATTATGATTGTAGCAAAACAAATTCGTGTAGTATTAATATGTATTTAGTTTAAAATTATATTACGTGTTAATGTATAATATATCAATAGTATACTTAAAAATATATTTTTGTTTTAATAAATGTATAAATATTTATAATGATTATGCTCTTATTAATATTCTATACAGTATGCATAGACAAATTATTTAGTTAATTCAGTAACATAATATTATTATAAGCCATCGGTTAACAAATTGTTTTTTATTACATAATATTTTTAATATTGTAATATTCAAAACATTAATTTTTAAATTTGAATTCAAAACATAAATTGCAATACAATTCGCGAAACTATATTGAATAAGATAGGTATATATTTACGTGATAATACAGCATGATATATTGTAACACATTTGATTTACGACTGTAGTGGATTTTTACAGTTTTTGTTGATTGGAATCCTACCTAATGTCATCGGCGAAATGACAATAGAAGCTATCCGAGAGAAGGACACACATAACGTACTCATAAATAATATCTATTTTGATTGCAAATTAAAAATAAATTATATTAATTTAATAAAACATGTTGGTGATTTTGTCGTTTCGCCACAAAGACGCCTACTTTCAATGCATGTATATACTATTAAAACATACCTACATACAACATATGCACAAGAAAGAAAAATCTATTAAATATCTAAGTACATACGAATGGTAATGGCTTTAAGATAAATTATTGTCGATAACACACTCAAGGCATGCTGAGGAAAACACGTCGGAGATAGGTGGTAACTATACCTACACTCTATAGCTGTCCATTATTATTATTATTATTATTATTATTATTATTATTCATATACATAGGTATACTTATATAATATATATACGTAGTTGAATATGAATTATGAAAAATGAACATAATTTGCAGCTTAGGTTTTGATGTTTATCGAAACAAGTAAAATTCAATTAGCGTCGGTTCGGTGAATAAATATATTGGCATCAAAATATAAGACGTTAAAAAACATAATTTACAATACATTTATTTTAAATTATTATACATAAAAATACGCAATTAATATTTGTACAGAATTTATTCTCAAAAGCCGTCTATTCATAAATCCACATAATATGCTCAGTGACATTATAATATGATATTCGTAAGTACTAGGTATATTATAGGTATTTAACTACAAGATCGGTGTTGAGTGCGAAATCCCTAAGATGTCAATAACAATATTTAGTGGTATAGAAAATGTGACAGGAAAATTATACCTCCAAATAATAATACCCCCCCGGGGTATGATTTTCCTAGGTTAATAGTACCCCCGGTACAAAAATCCTAGGATATTTGTACCCCCCAAAATTATATACCGGGGGTACAAATATCCTAGTATAATAATACCTCCATCGGGGTATGAAAAACCTAGGAAATTTATACCCCGGGTATAATATTCCTAGGATATCTATACCTCCATAAATTTCATACCGGGGGGTAAGAATATCCTAGGAATTTTATACCCCCAGTATAATATTCCTAGGATATCTATACCTCCTTAAGCTTCTTACCGGGGAGTACGAATATCCTAGAAATTTATTACCGGGGGGTACGAAGATCCTAGCAATTTTATACCCCCAGTATAATATTTCTAGGATATTTATACCTCCTCAAATTTAATTGTGACCAGACCATTTTGCCCATATAACGCGGATGCCTAAATAAACCGGTGCCCACATTAAGCGAAATTCACTGTATTATAATAGTTCAGCTCGACGGACTCAAATATTATATTGAAGAATTAAAAAAAAGCGGGTAAGTAGGTATCGCTCTGCTGTATATTAGGGGGTGGGGTGGACCTCGGACTAGGGTAGGTTAAATTTGAATGCAATGATAGGTACAGTCGTTGCCAGATTAATTGAGCCTGCGGCGGCGGCGCTTTTCAGTAAGTGTAGCCCAAACTAGTCGCTGGCAGTGTGGTGCATAGGTCACACAGTTGATTACGACGCGCGCAGTCACCTGTTCGAACCCGGTTCAGTGCAAAAATTATATTTGTAACAATAGTTGGGTTTATTGATGTATTTTTGGTAATAATATTGAAATACGGAGAACCACTGGTTTTCCGTTATCGCGCCGCCGCCGCCGGCTCAATTTATCTGGCAACGACTGTATCATTGTATACGAAAAACGATTCTGAACGAAGATGATTTGTCAGTTTAGGATATATTATATTTAAATATTGTCAAATATTCTATTTTGAAACAAATAGTATAGTTTTTATATTATGTTACTATGGTTACTATGGCCAACATTCGCATTATGAGCGTATGAAATTTAATTTAAATTTTGACATATTTCGTATAAATTCGAACTTTAAACACTTATAAAAAAAAATTGTGACTAACGATTTCGGATTTTTTTTTATCACTTTAAGAACAACTTATAAGAAACCTTGTATTAAATTTTCAAGATTTTCTGGCCACCCAAAAAATTTTTATCGGCATTTGAAGAAAAAAAAACTTAGAAAAGTCGAAAATTTCAATTGTCTATTAGTAGCTTAAAAATGGTCAAAATATTTTGAAAATTTAACTGTAAAGAGATAACCATAATATAAACATTTGGTGAAAATTTCAAGTATTTAAAATAATTCGTTTTTGAGTTACAGTAAAATCAAAAAATCGATTTTGTCGAAAAGTGGTTTTTCCGTAAAATTTCCATTTTTCTGTCATTTTTTTTTTTGTTTTTCTCGATTTTTTTGAAAACTATTAGAAAATTTTAATTTTGACCCCCCTAAAGTACCAACTAGATTCAATTCCCTATTCAAAGAGGGGCTGAAGTCAAAAATCGGAGCATTATTACTGCTCCAAATGTTGGAGTCAGACACAAAAAAAAAAAAAAACACACATCATAGTAAATGCAATACATTCATCACTTCGTTCAGAATCTAAAAATACATTATCTTATTACAAATATTGCGTTTACCTATTGGCATATCATGAAACTTGATGGCTTTAAGAAAGTGAGGCCCTCTTAAATACAGAAATAAAATTATTAATTAGTAATGCTAAAATTAGTCTAAATGATTCAAGAATTTTTTTTTACATATTAAATTTAATTATTTTAAACGTATTCTTTAATGTAATGTAAAATGTATTAAGGTCCCCCCAACTTGAAAATTCCTGAGAACCTCAGAGCCTAGGTCCTAATAGGTCCTAACAGGCATGACTTGTGAAATTTGATCTAACTTACATTATAAAATGTGGTGTATAATAAAACCTTATTTTTTTTTAATTTTCATTTTATGGACTTGTAGCGTTTATATATATAAGACTATAAAAATTGATAATTCTAGTACAATAACCCCATCCTCCTAGATATGCCACTGTTGTGTACGACCTGCAAATGAGGCTTAAACACGCCTATGATTTTGTATAATATTTTATGATAGTATATATTATATCTAATGACATTTGTTAGGATCTAATAACTTATAACTTTTTTATTTGCTTTTGCATTTAGATACTAGATATAAATGAAAATATAAATTTTCTTTTCATCATTTAACAAGAAACAATTAATTAATTAATTAAGTTTTTAAATCTACCACAAATTATTTCCATAGCTGATTTAATACGCCATAACTGGACAATTTATTAGATAAATTTAAAATGGTCTGCATCATTTAGTGTTCATAAATAATTATTTTTAAATTTGTGCCAAAAACAAAAATCATATTTAACGCTAATAATTGAGTATGTATACATTGTTTATGTAAAGGTAGTTGTTTTCATTACTTGAATTTCTGATAAAGATAAATATTGTCACTTGTCTCTCTACACTATAATATTCAAAGTATACCTTTGTAACTAAACAGTAAAATAATATTTTTAATAATATGGTCTTTTAATAACTAAATTGATAGTATCTATACATCTATATAAACATGTTGAATATATCTTGTATTTTAATCATTCATACATCAAGTATCTTGTATATATATATATACAGAGTGTCCCGAGAGGATTTACCCATTGCAATATCTCCTGAAATATTGGAGATATCATTATTCTGGGTCTTTAATAAAATTCATAGGTACAAGAACTACAAATATTTCATGTTTTAATTTTTTTTAATGTTTTGGTAAAAAATTTAAAAAATATATTTTCATTTAATTATTTTCAAAAAAATTGAAGATAACCATTTTCTAGAGTTCATTTTTCTAAAAATATTAATATTTTAATATATTATTTTCACTAATCTCCTGATTTTTAATATTTTTTCTAGTTTCGAGAAAAACACTGAAAGTGTTCCCTGGTAGTACAATTACGCAGGCCACATGTTTGATACAATGATACCACTATCATATTAAATAATTAGCAGTTTTTTCCAAAACTAGAAATAATTTTAAAACCTATATATACTAGTTTTTAAAAAATTTTAATTATCAAAATTCATAACGATCAGTTTAAAATGATAAAAATATAATCAATGGATACTACTTATTTTTAGTTTAAATTACTAAGTACTTTTTATAAATCCTAAAATGAACATACATATTTATGATGAACTGCCAGGATATTTTATGGGGGGGCTAAATACTTTTAACTTGGGTTATTGAAAATCAAAAACAGCAACAAAACAAAAATACTGATAATATATTAACATTGATTTGCCGTTAAAGTATTTACTATTTTAAATTACTAAAATTTGTTAGACAATTTCCATATTTAAATTCAAATATTTCAAAACAATATTAAAAATACAGCCAATGGAGGAGAAGGGGCTAGAACCCTTTCATCCCCCTCCCTTGGCTATGCCTATGCCACTAATGATGAGGAATATGTATCATTTATTTAATAAATAGACATTTCAAACTAGACAAATAAACATAAAAAAAAAAAATCAATTAATCAATATATATTATATTTTATATATTCAACTATGAAATAAAATATTATTATATTAATATTATATTCATTATATTTATTTAGTAAGACAAAACTAAATTCAACATAAGTATTTTAATGATCAATTTATTTACATCTAAAATTATAAACAATACTTTAGAAAATATATGACTTTACCTGACACTATATTTAAAATAACTATTATTTCTTATATATCATATTGTAAAACTATTAGAAATAAAAAAAAAAATAATTTTATTATTTATTTTGTTTTTATAATTTAAAACTTGTATTTACTCGATTGAAATACTTATAATACATTTATATTATATTACTATCTATTTTCTTAGGATGATGGTGGATAACAACAATCTACAATTAATCAATGTATTGAAAATTAATAAATAAACAACAGTTATTATCATTTATGTTTAAAAACAGTAAAACATAAAAAAATATACCACAAATATTTTTAAAAAATTTTATTAACATATTTTAATAAAAAGAATATATGATATATCTTCAAAGATTCCCTATTAATTTTGGACCAAATGTATACTAGTTTTCAATGGTAATAGTCAATAAATATTGTAAATTATTGTTATGTTTTCCGTCATATTGTTATACAATTTATAATTTATTTTAAATAATTAAAATTGATTATTAAACTTAATGGTTAAATGTTATTATTAAGACTTGATTGAAAATTTTGATCCATGATAATTTAATAGTAAAATACTATATAATTTTGATATACCGTGTGTCCCAGAAAACAGGGTACACTTTATCACTCATTCCCTTTAAATATTTTTCAATTCTGCTTGCGGGACGTTAAACTAGACATGGATCACAATGGATCATAAATTCCTATGACTTACAATTTTTTTTAACTTGTTCAGTTTGTGCATGCGCAATACAACTTCATTTTTTTTTAATGGCGACCCCTATTTTTAATATCATTTTCGAATTAATCAATTTTTTCAAGCAATTTTGATGTATCAACATGTATTCTAAACCCAAAATTGGCGAAGTTAGAACTAAGTATAACTGAAAAAAATGTATTAAATTAAATTTGCTTTTAGTTATAACGTATTTTTTCGTTAAATAATTCATAAATAATAAATAATTTATTACTAATAATAAATGTATAAAGTATCAAATGGTATTTAGAACGAAAAAATACATTAACTAAAAATAAAATTTAATTTAATACATTTTTTTCAAAGTTATACCTAGCCCTAACTTCGCCAATTTTGGGTTTAGAATACACGTTGATACATAAAAATTGCTTGCAAAAAATTGATTAATTTGAAAATAATATTAAAAACAAGGGTCGCCATTAAAAAAATTTTGTGTTGTACATGCGAAAACTACATGAAATAAAAAAATTGCAAGTCATAAGAATTTATCATCCATTTGTCTAGTTTAACGTCCCGCAAACAGAATTGAAAAATATTTAAAGGCTAATGAGTAATAAAGTGTACTCTGTTTTCTGGGACACACGTAGTGGCGGCTATCCTCAAAAAAATATGTGTTGCTGAAAATATTTCTGATGACCTACCACCCACCACAACCTACAAATATTAGTTATAAAATACAAATCCCCAAAATTCAATCAGTGGTTCATATATTTTTCCAATTTTTGATAATTTTGCATGTGTTGCTCAAGCAACACATAGACCATAGGATAGCCGCCACTGCACCACGGTATATATGAATGTGATCATACTGTAAATAGTTCAGTATGAAATAATTCAAATATAACAAACCTATGACATGCACAATTATCCAAAAAAAGATCATTTGTTGAAACTTTTTATGTTAACAAGAAAAAAAAGTTCATCAAATTAGTAGAAACACAGAAAAATTTTTTTTTGATACGCGGGTCTAGGCAGAAAGATTTTTTTATCCCTAGAACCACTTGTTTTATTTATTAATTAATACATAAAATAATTCCCAAATTTAGTCTATATAAGCTCTATATTATGTCAAACTTCAGTTGACTAAATATAAATTATATATTTAAAAAATTTTTTTACTTGAAAAAATTATTGATTTTAATAGTTTAAAACTCATTATCAACAAACAAAATTACATATTATATAACAGTATAATATAATATAATTAACAAAATGTTAGTGTTAAATTGTTTATAGTTTGATTTTATTCATATATCTCATTGGTAACTAATAAGTTTAATAAATATTAAGTTAATTAATTTTTTTTTATTTATTTAATAAATCAACAAATAAAAATTAATTTTCTTAAAAAAAATATACAGAGTGATTTTTTTATCGAAGAACAGTCATTATTTCTGAAAGTATTCATGTTTTTGAAAATATTTTTTTACATAGTTTCAAGTTGTTAAAAAAACAACATTTTTATTAAAAAATTATATTTTTAAATATTTTTATCATTATATTTTTTTAAGTTTTTTACTTTTTTGAATGACAGCATATAGTTTTAATTTCATATTCTAAAGCAGATAATTTTCTGAATATTTTGATACATAAAAATTTAATTTAGGGCCAGTAGTTTATAAGTTATAAGTATTTAAAGTTTAGATGCGCGGAGTGGAGTGGTACAGGGTTACCCCGCAAAATGTTTGTCTACTATTCCGCTTGTCTAAACTTTAAATAAGTATAACTCATAAACTACTGGCCCTAAATTCGAATTTTATGTATCAAAATACTCAGAAAATTATTCTGCTTTGGAATATGAAATTAAAACTATATGTTGTCATTTAAAAAAGTAAAAAACTTAAAAAAATATAATGATAAAAATATTTAAAAATATAATTTTTTAATAAAAATGTTGTTTTTTTAACAACTTGAAACTATGTAAAAAAATATTTTCAAAAACATGAATACTTTCAGAAATAATGACTGTTCTTCGATAAAAAAATCACTCTGTATACCTATCGGTTATCGCTGCACCATTCCTTCGGACTGACGCTGCAGTACAAAAACTGTAAGTACCTGCTAATAATAATAATAATAATAATAATACTTACGATCCTATAAAATAATAAAAACATATTTTATAGAAAATTTTCACGTGGTTTAGCGGTCAGTAATATTTGGAATAGATAATTTGAAACGCCGTTCAAAGGCGACAGGGTCCAAGCGAAAACAAAAATGTTCTAGAAAAATGTATCGAATTTACTTAAATAATTCAACACATTTTTTATTTTGAAATTTGTAAAAATTTCACTTGTTTACAATTAATAGCTTAAAAAGTGTAGATATTTGAAAACTATATCTTGTATAGAAAATGCTAATGTGGTGAAAATTTAAAGTATCTATGGTTATTCTTTTATGAATTTCAGTAAAATAAAAAATTAAGTTAAAATATTTAGAACTTTTTACTTTCGACACCCTAAAGTACCAACTAGGTTCACTTTCTAATTAAAAAAAAATTGAAGTTGAAAATCTAATCATTTGTATAGTTCCAAAAAGCGACGACAGACACAAAAAAAAAAAAATAAAAACAAAACAAACATATCTATTTCACTCTTGAACTGTGTTTCTTAATATACAGACATATAATGCCCTGTAACTTAAAATACTTTGTTTATATTATGTTAACCACGGTGTGAGGGCACTCCTTTCGTTTTCAAAATCATAAATCATGACTACAGATGCAGCAGGTAGTTTACGGCTGTCTAGTACCTACGTAGGTATAAGTATTTTATTTGGTTTTATATAGATCATTAATAAACGGGTGCGTAACGATAGACAAAAAAATAAAAATCATATCACTAACGACGCTCGCGAATTACGCAATAGCAAAAATTTTGACCGACTTTTCAGATTTATCCCAGGGTGGTATACACATAATAGCCATCGTTATATACCAAGGTCGTGGTTATTACTTTTCGTTAATGAACGTTATATAGGTACCAAGCACCCATAAGACACTGTAAAGACTCGAATTAATTCGTAGACGAAAAATTAAATTATCATTAATATCGTGATGTTCACAAATCAACTAAATTATAAATTTAACAACGGAAAGCTAAGAATTTCAGGAAAATTAGATTTATTCGATCATAACTTCGACCATCAAGCGTATCCATATAAGTTATATTTTCACTTTTCAGACAATATATTAGTATATCACCTATAGTGAGGTGTTTGGCACCATCATATTATTATAATAATAATATAATATATAATGTGTTTTTACAAGAGATTTCATGTTAACATGCAATAATAATTACTAACATTTTTTTCTCTGCAATTCACATACGAGAAACGAGTAGTCCGCATATTATATGTATTTTAATATACGATTAGTCGATTTAAACATTTTATGTAACATAATATTTCATAGCTATCGTTATTTTACAACACGTACCTACCACATAAAACTTGTGATTTGTTTCGGATTTAATGATTTGAAATTTAACGCCAAGCGGGAATACGTAGTTTTTGTGAAAGTCATTAACCGTGCAGGGTAGTTAATAATAATCCTGAATATTAAAAATGATCGATTTATTCGTGACGTAAAAAGTAATAAACTCGATTTCCGGTTTGTTACATAGGGGTAATTTTACGACCGCTTCCCTGGCCAACCCGCACGTTTTCGTTGCTAAGAATTCGTACGATTCAAGAGATTCCGTTAGCCGTGGTATTAAACTGTAATTTCATGCTAAATCTTAAATTTTGAAATTCTTAAGTACTTCAAATCATATAATACACATTATAATATTATGAGTAATAGATTCGTAGTAAAAAGCCAGTAATAAAAATTACAAATATTATACGGAAAACAATTTTTTTTTATCCTTCGAGTTAGCTATTTAGTACTTAGTTGTTACCAAACAATAACTTAAATGTGTTTGTGTTAGACGCGCTCGGTACGTTACCTTGCTCCGAGACTCGAGAGTGATGATCGAGACTTGAATTTAATATTGTATTAAATTATAATAATATAATAAAGCATCTACACGTGTGTAATACCACTAATACCTAAAGCAGCTCAAGTGAACGGTATTTGTTTTCATCGCGGATGCCTCCTTCTGCCGAGGAGCATAAATAATAAGTTGGCATGTCGAGCCGTCTGTAATATATTATGTATACCTATGTCTGTTGCTTGTATACAAACAAATAACTCGTGTACCTATAATACGAACGTTGCGTAGTAGTGGTTGCAAAAAAAAAAAAAAAAAACAATAACAAGTAGCTAATTTTACGCGCATTTCTGTTGCATATTGTATTAATTGCATTATGATAGAAAAAAATGTACATCCGCACTATATAGATTTAATATAATTGTATAAAGTTGTATTAATAATATTATATGAGACGGAACGTCGTTTCGTCCAAGACGTATACTTAAATGATAAAGGCGTTTTGGTCCAACGAAAATGCATTAATAGAGACCAAAATTATATTATATCATTGATTATAAATACTAGTATTTAATATCAATGATTATATTCATAGAAATACGTTTCTACGTCATGATATATTGAATATTACAATGTTAAATATTAAAATACCGTGTGGCAATTTTGTAATTATACATTCGAAATACTAAAAATAAATCTGATTAAATGTATTGTTTTAATAAATTCTATGTGCAATTATGTATATTATAATCTTTTTTCTTTCTTCTTATATAATAAAACGTGAAAAATAGTTCGTTTACTATATTATAATGAATGCGGTGCGGTCGCATAGAAAAAAGGTCTATGTACATTGTGCGCCGTGCGGTCGATTATATTAATTATTATTATTTCTACTAGCGTGGTTTTTTGAATATTTTCCACTTTTCATAGGATTTTAACTGGACTTTTCCAGAGTTTTTCCAATCCGTTCTTTTCATATTCGCGTAATGAACTAATGTGCGTCTTTTGAAAGCCGTACGTGTACCGTTTGCGTTTGTAGCGGTCGCGATCGCGGTACCTAACGAGTACGACTGCCGACGACGGTCCTCCAGACGTTTTTCTTCGCTTTTTACATAAGATCGCAAACGCCGATCGATGCTGTACGAGATATTAATTCTATTTTTTTGCTTAAATTTACACGTATACTACCTATATTACACGATCCGACGCAGTCACATATTGCTTACCCGATAGGTTTAGATGCATGTAAATTGAACTTCCCCGATGATAATGGATTATTTAATACTCAAACATGGCAATCGACTAACATTTTCTCCTACAAAACAGCTTCAGTCTTTCGACGTCAGGAGTACTGGGTATATCGATTTGCATCGATTGAGGGCTGATAGCTAGATCCCCGATAACCATTTTTCATATTTATATTATTTTTATTTATTCATTCAAAAATAAACCGGTTATGAGACGGAACACGGTATTATATCAATTGATGACTGATATAGCTATAGACAATCAATTAGAATTTAACTGATAAGTTATAGAAAAACTGTTAACTCACAAATACGGTAATCGACTTTATTACATTTTTAGTGACTAATGTCTAGACACCCGATCACCATTCCATACCGAATTTCCGGTGAAACGATTTTCACTCAGCCACCTTAAGGCGCCGAAGGTGGCTTCTACACACCGGAATCGAGTTTAACCCTAGTATACTATATAAATCAATAATAAATACTTATAACCACAGAATAACTGATATAACTGTCCTATGATATAATATTATATTTTATTGTAAATATTTAGATTAGATAGACAGCTATTAGAGCTGAGCTATTAAAATGACAACACTTTATAGACTAATTTTCTAATTTTTAGAACGTTTAGAACGTTGAGTTATAATTTAACTACTGACAAATAACAATACAATTTATTCTGAAAATTTAAAAAAAGTTAACTATACACAATTGTTGTAATTACTGCAGTCATCATCTAAAGCTCTGTGCACATCGTGATTGTGCGTTTTATGATAATATAATAATAGTTTCAATTTGTTTACGGTTTGTGTTTATCAAATTATTAAATCTTGAAACATTTAAGCGTTTATTTTTTTTAAAAACCACAATATAATACGCGTTTTAAACTAATATTTTCCTCTTAACCGTAAAGAAGTATATAATAGAATGAATAGACATATCGCAATGAACAGGACTGATACTTGACGTGTTATTTTTCAAGTCGACTGGAAAAAAGGACAAGTCAGGTATCACAAATTGATTACTCAAACTATAGTTGAGATATTTCGGGTAGAAAAAAAAAATACAAACTAAATAGCTAGAACAGTATAGATCGGCTCAATGTCCCTCATCGCCAGTGCTTAATAATAATAGGTATTATACATTATAAGGTTATATTATGAGCTGGTGCGCGTCGTCATCCGTTTTGAATGATATACGAAATCAATGATAATCATTCACTCGGAGACGACTGTTGCGGCGACTAAACCGTCGACGGTGGCAGCAGCGGCGAATTTGATTGATACGGGAAAAGGAAAATAAAATATAATACCCGAACAGCTATTTATTGTGCAGCCGCACATATTATATTTACGCGGGCTACAGCGGTTATAACTTATTATTATAACTCATACCTATTACATATTATTATTATATTATATACCTCTCTGTTGGTATATACGCCGCTCGTTTATATATCTATTATATAAAAATAAGTCCGGTTTTCCTCCCTGACGCTATAACTCCAGAACGCACGAACCGATTTCCACGGTTTTGCATTCGTTGGAAAGGTCTTGGGCTCCGTGAGGTTTATAGCAAAGAAAATTCTGGAAAATTCAGGAAAAATTCAACAGAAAAGTGGGGAAATCGTTTTTCACATACAGCGCCATCTATTATACATAGCATGTACTTCAAACCAATTTTTCACATACAGCGCCATCTATTATACATAGCATGTACTTCAAACCAATAGCAACGGTGCGTGATAAAGTGATAAAGTGATAAAGTGTGTGACAGATAGTCATTATTCTCTGCTCAGTTAATTTCATTTAAGCTCAGTGTAAATTATGTGGATCGTGCATTTGAAGTTAAATTCAACACTCTGTCCATAGTCCAAAATGCCTAGAGAACGACGTGCGAACATCGGCCGCCGCACAAGACATGCAAGCCAGCAACAAGTCTATTCAAGGAACTTAAGAGAAGAAAGACAAAATATAATAAGAGAAAATGACCGATTGAGACATCGCGTGAGCACACGAAGATCATTGGCATCATACAATCGCTTGGCATTCCATTATGATCCCACTGCGAACTACAGTGATGATGAAAATTTGGATATTGGACGAATGACGACTATATGCCAATATTGCAATGCGGTAAAGTTCAAAAGAGAAACGGTTGGATTGTGCTGCGCAAGTGGAAAAGTCAAACTGGATCCATTACTTACACCACCACAGCCACTGAAAACATTGTTTGATGGAAGTGATCCCGATTCCAGCCATTTTCTTCAACACATCCTTGAATACAATAACTGCTTTCGCATGACTTCCTTTGGAGCTAATATCATTCGAGAAGGCGGCTTCATGCCGACTTGCAAGGTAAAAGATACAACACACATAACCAACACATAATTGTAACTTCATACACACCACACACTACACCATCACACGATTTACAATGTATTCATGAACAAATTTTAATGATTATTTGCAATTACAGATACAAGGTCAAATATATCATTTGCATGGTTCAATGGTGCCAACACCAGATGAACCGCATCAATTTCTGCAAATATATTTCATTTCGTCGATGGTGGATCAGCTGAACGTGCGGTGCAATATACAGGGAGCACAACAGTTAAAGAGACGAATTATTGAACAGTTGCAAGCATTTTTTCACGCTAATAATGCTGTGGTTAATATGTTCAAAACAGCATTGGAACGAATGCCATCGGATACGCACAAATTTGTCATAAGAGCGGATTGTACTCCAACAGGTGAACATGTGCGAAGATTCAATGCACCCACCGTTAATGATGTTGCTGCAATTATTGTTGGCGATCCAACTAAATCACGAGACATTGTCGTTCAGCGAAGAAGCAATATCATGCATCGTGTAAACGAGACACATCATTTGTACGATGCGTTACAATATCCAATCATTTATTGGCAAGGGCAAGACGGATACGACATCACGTTGAAGATGGTCGATCCAATTACAGGTACAATATTCACACACTAATTATTTCCATTATTACTTTTATTGGTTTCCATTAACAATTCATTTAATTTTGCATTTTCAGGAGTATCAACGAATAAAAATCTAAGCGCAATGAATTACTATGCGTATCGTATGATGATTCGTACACATGAGGAGAATGTCATTCTGAAGTGCGGTCGGCTATTCCAGCAATTCGCTGTCGACTATTCGAATATAATTATAATTATAATTCGAATAGATTCGTTTTATGTAACATTTCGTTTGGTGATTAAAAGATAAAGAAAAAAAATTTTTTTTGTTATATATTTGAAAAGGAAAATATTTATTTCATTTCACAACAGTAATAAATTCATTTCAATTACCTACTAAAATGAAGTGTTATTTAATTGTTTCATTGTAGTGCTCTTTGGTAAACCACATTTTTTGTTTTTTGGTTTGACGTTAACACAAACAAAGCGGATGGTTTCCCAACTCGTGAACACGCAACGTATAACTGTCCATGTGAAAAACAATGATTTTCCAAATTTATCCCGCAAACACTAAGCGATTGGCCTTGCGACTTATTAATTGTCATTGCGAACGCAAGGCGAACTGGGAATTGCAATCGTTTGAAGTCAAACGGAAGATCAGTCGGAATCATTGGTATTCGAGGAATACATACATTTTCACCTGCGTACTTTCCGTTAATAATGGTTGCCTCAATTAAATTCGGCATAAGTCTCTTTACCGAAAGTCGAGTACCGTTGCAAAGTCGCGGTGGATTCAAATTACGCAGTATCAAAATAACTGTACCAACTTTCAGTTGCAAGTTATGTGGTGGAAATCCTGGTATCTCCAGAGAGTTCAAAAACTCCGTTGGATAATTTACTACATCATCGGGATTTGTTATTGAATCAACGGATTTGTATGTCACCAAATCGCCAGCAATTTTTGATTGAATGGTGAAATTCAGTGCGTGGACATCATTATTCTTTGCTGCAAGAATTGCTCGTTGACTTAACCAAGCATAATTCTTATAATTCTCACTAATGTTTGGGAAAACATTTTCAATAAGAACTAATTGAGTGTCTACAAATCGGCAAAAGTCGTTGGTAAGAGTAATTAATCCAGATGTCGCATCAACTGGGACTTTTCCATTTCCAAGATCTAACAATTGTTTGGAAAATTGTGCAGCACTTTGATCATTTTGAAGTTGAACTCTCATATTAGTGGTTAGCGATAATGTTTTTACGTTATTCCATAAAGGTGATGCCTTTAGGCAAGCATTCAATTCATCTGCAGGCGTTCCACGGGGAACTACTGGCAACGTCTGCCTGAAATCGCCTGCCAACAATATCATTAAGCCGCCAAAGATGTTGTTATTTCTCCGAAGATCCTTCAGTGTGAAGTTAAGTGCTTCAAGTGATTTCTTATGTGCCATTGTGCACTCATCCCAAACAATGAGCTTGCATTGCATTAACAATTTTCCCATTGCACTGGATCGGGAAATATTGCACGTTGGAGTATCAATTGTGTTTAAATTGAGTGGCAACTTAAGCGCAGAATGTGCAGTACGACCGCCATCTAGAAGAGTCGCCGCAATTCCAGATGATGCTAACGCCAAAGCTATGTCACATCTTGATCGAATAGTGGCCAAAATCAATGAAATGACAAATGTTTTCCCTGTTCCTCCAGGTGCATCCAGGAAGAATAGACCACCAGTATTATTGTCCACCGCTTGCATTAATGTTTGTATACTTGTTTTTGCTGTTCATTCAGCAACGGAACATTATTTCTAACGAATTCCTGCAATGTATCAACATTGTATTGCAGCTCTCGATTTAATTCTTGGTTGAATGCATCGTGCATCGATCGATTTGGCGCAATCATTCCTACTTCAATCAGTAGCTTGTTTGCAATAGTCAAGCATTGATCCTCAATCAGAATCAATCCTTCATTGTAGATTTCATCAGTTATTTGGATGTCAGGATTATTCGTTTGAATACGCAAGCGATGCAAGATATCTTCACATATGGCGTCTTTGTATTTGTTCCATAACTGAATTGGTTGTGAAGGAAAACATGTGGTGATGATAATTGCGAACAGCGTTCGTATTTGGTACGCATTTGATGAAACAACTGAATCTGCAAGTGTTAAATCCCAATGAGAATCGTTCTCCAGCAAACCCAATAGTTGACATGCTTCTCGATATGTTTGGCATTGGTGGCCATTCACAGTTTTCAAATGCGCAAATGATTTCGGTCCACGTACATTTACTAACAGCAGTCGCAAATAAAAACATTCATCGTTTCTAGGATGAACAGTGTACATACGACCTAGTGCATCAGTTGAAAACACCTGTGGCCAGTCTGGAACTGGGGTTCCTTGTTTGCGACGTTGGAATTTCTTTGTTGATTGATTCCAAGTGTAATACTTGGGCATTTCAACGTACATCAGCGTCGCTGCGAATGGATCTGCTTCACACATTGCAAAGAAGCTAGTCAATGTTGTCGATGGTGGTCTCTCAGCTCGTTGTGCCGCATTAGCCTCAGTGAAGTAAACTCTTTGGCCATTTTCCAAATGCACTGCTAAATGTACAACTGTGGGATATCTTTCATGAATTTGAAATGACAATAATCGCCACAGTGCTTCATTAGTACTGACGTATCTGCCCATTTGGAAGTTGCTGATTTCGTCATTCACATTTTCCGACGCAATACCAAACACAGCCATGTCGCTGCCTTTTGTGACGTACTTGCACAAATATTTGATTGATTTGGCCGAATGACAACTCTCAACGTTTGCATGTGTTTCGAAAATTCGTGATAGTAGCGGGCAATATGGTACAATGAATTCATTTCCGATCTCAATCTCTTGATTTTGAACTTTAACTTTGATAGTTCGACCGTTATCTTCTTTTGAACGCCGACGATAAACTGGATATCCATCGTTCCCTGTGACTGTTTCAGCAACTAACGGTCGCGGATATCGTTTTGTGCACTTTCCATCAGCCATGCAAGGCGATAATGGATTTAATGCACCGCACGGTCCATGCACCATCTGTGTCGTCACAATGTCGTGTAGACGGGGATCAGTGACTGGATCAGGAATTTCAGCTGATATGATGTCATCCACTTCATTTGAATGTAATTTGTTCAGCAACCAAATTAGGATATGAGCATGCGGTAGTCCACGCTTCTGCCATTCCACCGAGTACATATAACAACGTGTGTCACCAAAAACTCGATACTTAGTAAGCACATCCATCATAACCTTGAGTTTTTGCTGAAATACTCTGGCGATTATGTCATGGCGATCTTGCGGTTTTTGACCCGGTTCCAACTCGCGTTCAATTTCCGTCCACTTCGGATTGCATGTGACCGTAATAAATAAATCCGGAGTTCCATAATTTCGCACGTACGTCATAGCGTCTTGAGCGTATTCGTGCATGTGGCGTGGGCTTCCGATATAAGTTGATGGGAGAATCGTCAGTCGTCCAATATTCTGAACATCACCATCTGAATGAATAGCATCACGCAAGTGTATATAGTCCTCAGATCGTAGCTTTGGCTGATTGAATCTGATGAACGCTAAACGTTCGGTCTCGACTTTGACATACATGTCGACAGCGAATTGCTGGAATAGCCGACCGCACTTCAGAATGACATTCTCCTCATGTGTACGAATCATCATACGATACGCATAGTAATTCATTGCGCTTAGATTTTTATTCGTTGATACTCCTGAAAATGCAAAATTAAATGAATTGTTAATGGAAACCAATAAAAGTAATAATGGAAATAATTAGTGTGTGAATATTGTACCTGTAATTGGATCGACCATCTTCAACGTGATGTCGTATCCGTCTTGCCCTTGCCAATAAATGATTGGATATTGTAACGCATCGTACAAATGATGTGTCTCGTTTACACGATGCATGATATTGCTTCTTCGCTGAACGACAATGTCTCGTGATTTAGTTGGATCGCCAACAATAATTGCAGCAACATCATTAACGGTGGGTGCATTGAATCTTCGCACATGTTCACCTGTTGGAGTACAATCCGCTCTTATGACAAATTTGTGCGTATCCGATGGCATTCGTTCCAATGCTGTTTTGAACATATTAACCACAGCATTATTAGCGTGAAAAAATGCTTGCAACTGTTCAATAATTCGTCTCTTTAACTGTTGTGCTCCCTGTATATTGCACCGCACGTTCAGCTGATCCACCATCGACGAAATGAAATATATTTGCAGAAATTGATGCGGTTCATCTGGTGTTGGCACCATTGAACCATGCAAATGATATATTTGACCTTGTATCTGTAATTGCAAATAATCATTAAAATTTGTTCATGAATACATTGTAAATCGTGTGATGGTGTAGTGTGTGGTGTGTATGAAGTTACAATTATGTGTTGGTTATGTGTGTTGTATCTTTTACCTTGCAAGTCGGCATGAAGCCGCCTTCTCGAATGATATTAGCTCCAAAGGAAGTCATGCGAAAGCAGTTATTGTATTCAAGGATGTGTTGAAGAAAATGGCTGGAATCGGGATCACTTCCATCAAACAATGTTTTCAGTGGCTGTGGTGGTGTAAGTAATGGATCCAGTTTGACTTTTCCACTTGCGCAGCACAATCCAACCGTTTCTCTTTTGAACTTTACCGCATTGCAATATTGGCATATAGTCGTCATTCGTCCAATATCCAAATTTTCATCATCACTGTAGTTCGCAGTGGGATCATAATGGAATGCCAAGCGATTGTATGATGCCAATGATCTTCGTGTGCTCACGCGATGTCTCAATCGGTCATTTTCTCTTATTATATTTTGTCTTTCTTCTCTTAAGTTCCTTGAATAGACTTGTTGCTGGCTTGCATGTCTTGTGCGGCGGCCGATGTTCGCACGTCGTTCTCTAGGCATTTTGGACTATGGACAGAGTGTTGAATTTAACTTCAAATGCACGATCCACATAATTTACACTGAGCTTAAATGAAATTAACTGAGCAGAGAATAATGACTATCTGTCACACACTTTATCACTTTATCACTTTATCACGCACCGTTGCTATTGGTTTGAAGTACATGCTATGTATAATAGATGGCGCTGTATGTGAAAAATTGGTTTGAAGTACATGCTATGTATAATAGATGGCGCTGTATGTGAAAAATTGGTTTGAAGTACATGCTATGTATAATAGATGGCGCTGTATGTGAAAAACGATTTCCCCACTTTTCTGTTGAATTTTTCCTGAATTTTCCAGAATTTTCTTTGCTATAAACCTCACGGAGCCCAAGACCTTTCCAACGAATGCAAAACCGTGGAAATCGGTTCGTGCGTTCTGGAGTTATAGCGTCAGGGAGGAAAACCGGACTTATTTTTATATAATAGATATTATGATAAAATACGAAGATAACCGATAATATACGTCATTATTTTAATAACAGTATAGATTTTATTATGCACATTAACTGTCGATCAAATTAATTTTTAATCGTTTTATGTTATCTCTCGTATTATTACGCGTAATATAATCCACAATATATTATACGAATTCGAGGGTTTCTTAACTTTCTAGACATGCCTTCAAAATTGTATTGTATTTCGGTCGTGTGTATGAAATAAAAACGCGCGAAACCTCGGTCGTTTCGAGTATCTGCAATCAAAAATAAAAAAAAAATAAAGCAAAATTTCCCGCGTCGAGCAAAGCCTCAGTGTGCTATATTAATTGAGTTCACGCGTCAATGGGGCAGTTCAACCCCTTCTATATATTTTTTCTGCTGTCGGTACGTGTTCATATAATATCATATGCGGCAGCGGTCATGATATCGATTTATTTAAAAACCAATGCAATATTGTTGTTTTTTTATTTATAATAAAATAATTAGACTTGTTATAACGTTTGGGCAATCGAAAAACGCGTTGCGGTCAATTTCTGCCGTGTTATTACTCGTATTAGCAATAAGTAATTATATTGTTATCCGGATCGATCGACCACTCGATATATATATATATATATATATATAATTACTGTTCTCTGGTTCTTCGTTTGGTAGCTGTATGCGATTAAATTTGATTATACGTTCCGGTGCGAAGGAAAAAAGTACTTTAACTCCGCGCTTAGGCTGGGGCTATACACCGCGATATTCACAGCGAATATCGTTCTGTCCGGCTATACACAACGAATTCGTTCAATATATTTGCCACGATTTTCTAATGATGTTACCATAATTTTGATACCATAGGTTCCGAAACAGTTAAAATTTTATAAAATAACTCGTAGAGTGAGTCCAAGAACATTCACATATTACATGGACATTGGGCATTCACGTACAATAGGTACGTACCTATTCATTCTTCAGTCACTTTTGTTGTGTCCATTGCTCCAGTAGAGCAACCAGTTAAACCACCGGAAATATGACGTCTGATGAATTCAGTAATTCAGTACAGCTGAAATTGTAGCTATTGCGTTAGCTTTGGAAAAAGAGGAAATAAAAAAACTACCAAAACAAAATATTATGCTATGCATCTAAAAAAAGAAGAAGAAAAGACCAATTTCAACAATTTTACGGTGATTTACGTAAATACTCAGAAAAGTTGTTTTCTTTCTATTGGATGTCTACGCGCGAACATTTGATGAAATGTTGAGTCTCGTCAAACCAAACTTTTCAAAGTTAGATAATATAAAAATGATACGATAACTTTGGAAGAACGTTTGACAATTACTTTGAAGTGAGTAGTATAGGTATTTTAACTAGGTAGTTATAATTTATTCTATTAATAATAATAAAAAATAAAAATAAATTTTACACCTTGTAAGATCTGTTATCAAAAAATTATGATTATTAAAAATTAATTAAAAATAATAATAAATACCTAATAAACATTACATCTTGTAATCAAAATAGTATATTATTATTATATCGTATACAAAAAAAAAAATACAAAAACATTATTGAAATATATATAAATTAATGGTTTACTCAAGACTACAGTTGGTATTGAGTCATTTTGTGTTGTAGATGACGATGAAATATTTAAATAATTTGGTTGTAGATTTCGACTTGAAATATCTAGTTGTGGTGGTGGAATAGCGTTTTGATATTCATACGGTAAATAGTATATAATTCATTTGGAACTTGATATTATGATCTTTCTGATTGTGGAATGATGGAGGATGCTAGGTAAGCGGTTTGAGGTTTTGACTAGCTGGTGTCATATATTTTTTCATACATTTCATGACTTCATTTCAAATTTTTTTTTTGTGTCCATCTTTCTCATTGATGGTAACAAGGAAAGTAAAAAATGTTTGCTTTTATCAAATCTTCTTAACTTGTTGTTTGAGTTCGATTTTTTTCGATGGCGTTTAGTAAATTTTCTTGAAAAGTTAAAAGTTTTTGTTTACTTTGTTTTGGCGTTACTTTAGTAGCATTTCTTTTTGGTACTGTTTCTTGGCCTTCTGCAGAACCCGGGGAATCAATAAGATCCTTAATTTCGTTATTACTTATTATTATCACGCAGTTATATACGGTCGTATAGGTATTTACTTCCTTATTAGTGCGTCCTTACATTATAATATTATTGTGGATAACTACAACGTGCTATACCTGCTGCTCGTACGACAGTTTTATTATTTAGTCGCGCTTTGTAGGTATATACATATTATTGCTCTCGCACAGTATATTATAGTATCATGTATGTAGGTAATAGGTATACATGTATATAAGTTAAACGTACGATTTAATTTCGCTTTTATCTTCTCCGCGCGTCAATACGAATAATCACTTTATTACTATATTGCAGTGTGCATAATGTTAATACCGTAATTACTTTTTTTTTTTTAATACTCGAGTGCGTTTTTTTCGCGTTAATATCTCTCGAGCGAAACGTCTGATAGTTTGTATTATTTATACAAACTCTCTTGCAATAATAACATTTTAAGCCGACTGCGTACTGCGGTCAACTTACTGTAATACCAGACATATGATTATCCCCTGCAATAATGAGTAAGTACATTAGTTTGCGCCGATAACCATAATACATCATTATTTTCGTTCGTGTTTGATTCGTCTATATACACACCGCTAATAAACGCGCACGTTCTTCCGAGTAAAACGCATGCGCATTACGGTGTAGGTACATCAAACTATTAAACTATGACAGGTGCTAAATAAATCGTCTGGACGACAATATTCTGTTTGATAATTTGCGTACAATGCGATTGTGTGAAATAAAATATATTAAATCAAACGCGGACGAAGGAAGATTTGGAGTGAGCCACGACCACGGGGTATCCTAAATGTAAGGGATCGTTATTAAGTCACCAAACTATTTATGTATTGAATTGTCGTTTTTATTTTTTTTAATATAGAAAATTATAGTTTTTCGTCAGTCAAATATAATAAATTATTCACTATTTAAGATTTTTATATAAAAAAAAAAAAATCCAAGTCCTTAAGAAAGCACACTTCATTAGGTACTCAAAAATAAAAATTTGAATAAATTAATTTTATTAAAGGATAAAATGGAGATAATCATCACGTAGTATACACATTTACATTTTATGTACAATTTTACTTTTCCTATATGCGTATTTATTTACATGTTTATGTGTTACTATATTTTATGATATGATATAATATTATTGCATTTATTGGTGTTTTAAAATATTGTGTTTTATAACAAAAATTCAAAATTTAAATGTTCGTTTGTAAATAATTATTATATTATTACTTAAATCACGAGATTGAGTGAATTTTATTTTTTTTTATCGTATTATTTTATATTATGTAGCAACACTCTACCTATGTATGCGTTTATTTGCTGTAGTTAACAATCTTGTAAGAGACTCACATCCTGTGCTTCGATAAATTGCTTAATAATGTTTTAGACTATATCGAAGATATCGTCGTAATATACACACACTCAATTTGATATTTATTATTTGTAATATTTTTTACTGACGTATTGATCATCATATTTTCTCTTTTTCTTAAGTGTTTACTCATATTAATACTAATATAGACACTACACATCCGATTGACGAGCATAACTAATAGGTACACATACAGATAATAATATGCTTCTAATAATTGAATATTTTTAAGTTACCTACAACAGTTGTAGTGGCGCAGTAGTCTCTGTTGTCGTGTTGAGTTTCGTAACGACGATACCCGATAACCGCACGTAAACTTTCTTAATTCCTGTGCTTAATTTTTTTTTATAGTATTTACTATTTACTTACAACATGTATGTAATAATTGGAGTTTAAGTACTCCGATAGATATTAGGTAAGTTATTAGTGTTACCTTTATAGGGTTATGCATTATGCTCGTACGTTTGTATTGTTATTCCACCTAGGCCTATATGCACGATATCGATAATAATAATAATAATGATAATAATTATACTAACTTATTTATTCATTATAATATAATATATATTATATTCTTTTCATATAATTTTTATTTTGTAATAATCTGTACGATATATTTTGTACAATACGCATATGTGAGATTATAAAGGTTTATGGCATGGTTATCTATAAAAAGAAGATTAGTATACCTATTATTTTTCCATAAACGTTGTAGCGAATAAACAGATAATTATTATAAGTGTGTGTGTGTGTGTGTGTAATAACTTTTACTTATAAGGTATGTATTATTTTCTTTACGATGTACTTACGTGATAACTGTAGTTAATAAAGAAATTCAAATGACAAAGTCGTGATCTTTGATTCAAATTCAATTACACCTACGAAAAGATTGATTAGGATTGAATTAAGATTTGGAGATACTTGGTGATATTAGTGTTATGTGGAAGTATTATAGTTTGTGAGTATTATGACGATTTTAAGTACAAGAGTTTCTTGTGGGATCATTATAAATCAAAAGTTTATTAACACAAGCCACGAACCGACGAACCTTTAATTAATGAAGTAATTAATTTTAAGTAAAATTTCACATGAATATTAAGAACAATTCTAGTTTAGAAGCTGACCGCCGCGATGTGCTCGTTTTACGAGTGCTTGGATTCCTGCATTGTGGCTTAAAGGCGATATACAACTGAAATTATTTTTAAAAACTAATTTTGTAATTTATTAAAATACTGCTTATGATTTTGAATTTCACGGTATAATAAAATTGTATTCATTGCCATAACTTTTTTAATCACATCATTTTGAAAAACATCGTTTCTTCTAACGGAATAAATGAATATATATATATATATATATATAAATACAATTATAATACCAAAAAAAAGTACTTTGTAAAAAAACACCAGGATAAAGGGAAAATATTTAAAAAAACATTCAAGTGAAAAACTATCACCGAGTAGTTCAGTCCACCGATATTTGACGACCACCAACATTTCAGGAGCACCAGTCCGTCCGATAATTTATTCTAAACCTGCAGTATCGATTTGCAATTCTTATCAAGGGGACATAAAAAGCCGCCGCTTCACGGGAGAAAAATTATGTTTTGGAGTAGGTATAAGAATCCATTTTTATAGTCACATTACTTTATACAACAATAACAATAATGTGTAATATAATATTAATATTCAAGTTACTATCTAGGTACCTCATAATAATATTCTTACAAGCCTATTTCTATCTAAGCTTTTAAAAAAAAGGTGGGCAAGTGGGTATCGTTTTGCTGTATAGTAGAGATGGAGAGTAGGTCACTATAATGGATGTGTTCAATTTGAATGCAATGACAGGTATCATTGTATACAAAAAACGATTCTGAACGGAGATGATTTGTCAGTCTAGGATAATTATTAGGATATACATTATATTGAAAAATTACTCATAAAAGCTAATAAAGGGTTAGTTTGGGCACAAAATAAGTTATGAAATATTTCAATAAATATTATACTTAAAAATCTATACTCATTTTAAAAATACATAAAGTAGTAATGACTTAAAGCGGGTAGTTTTTCACTTTGCACAACAATAATATTTTTAATCGTTTATTTGTACATTTTTTAGTACAAACATTCAAGGAGCTGTGGAAATATTGGTTAAAACCTTTATTAAAACAATATTACAACAGCCACAGAATCTTTATGATTTGATTGAAGTTTTTATAGATGTTCCCATCTCTGCAGAATTAACTGCGGAGAAAATAAAGACTTTTATGTGGTAAATATATAAACGAGATTTTTATATATTAGAATGTAGTTGATTATCGTTCTGAATACCTAACAATTGTTATCTGTTATTAGTAATTTTTTTTATTTATTGTATAGAACAATGCAAATTACTAGAAAGCCAACGGCACATTTTGTCAATAATAATATCGCAGTAAGTATTCATAAATAAATAAATAAATGTATATGAGTTATACATAACTAAGTGAATAATAATGTTAGATGGACACTGAAGAACCTTGTTCAAAAACTTCAGAACATAACGGTCGAGAATGATAAATGATAACGATGACGATAACGTGGAAAAAAAATACCAAAACAGATAAAGCACAAAAAAATATTGATTTAAACTGTTTTAGAATTGTCTGTTTAGAAAATAAATATAATATATTTATTTTCTAAATATACCTATATATTATATAGGTAGCATAAAAATAATTGAACTATTTTTCTTCTTATAAACTGATATTATAATAATTAGTTTTGTAAAAAAAAACGTTTGGTACAAAATCTAAACTTATACTGACGAAAGTTTAGTGTTATTTGCAATCGGACGAACGACAGTCGTGTTATAAATATTAGAGCCAATACCTATATCTTTTTAACAGCAAAAAACAAAATTCTATATGATAAGTCTTTTAGCCAGTTTTTTTTTTAACTTACTCGAGCTCTATAATTTTTACACTAAAACAATACGATTGCGGATATTGATAAGCTTAGTTTTAATACTTTAACTTTAACTTTTTATAACTTTAAATTATTTTTATTAATATCCAGCTCTGTGATAAGGAAAAAAATATGTAGCGATAAAATGGATTTACAATTTAAATCTACTTTAGTACCTGGATAGTAATTTTTAAGCACAAAACAACAATTTAAATATTAAAATTGTATAGGTACCTATTTAATTTTTAAAATAAAAAATAAAAGTAATATTAATACGAATGTTTAATAATATAATTTATATCGACAAATCGAAAATCGTTTAATTTTAAACATATTCGACATGCAATCACGCAGACAGCGGTATGTGTATTATGTTTACTAACGTACACATCAGTGGCGTAACTGAGGGCCCGCAGACCCCGCGTTGCGGGGGGGCCCATGGTAATTTGGGGCCTTTCTGTTTAAGTAACTTTAATAATAATAATAAATTTAAAAAAAATAAATAAATTGAATAAATTTTTAAATTAATTAGAGTTAATCTATGTTTATAATACTATATTAAACGAAATCTGTTCGTAATCTTATAATAAATGTTTAGTAATAATATCTTATCGTGTGGAAATACCTACATTATAAGTAATAACAATATTAACGATAAGAGTTTTATTTTATGTTTCCAGTCTACAAAGTTATATTGTAATGTGACTAATGTGAGTATGTGACAGTTACGCGACGTGTATTGTGAATAGATTGTTTTTCATATATTTTTACCATTGATTATACATTTTGTGTATTATATATTTAAATACCTATTTTACAAATTACTCAATTCGAAAAATATATACTTTAAATTGTTTTTATACATTATATTTTACGAGTATATTAACAATATGAATAGAAATAAAGTTTTATCTGGTTCTCAAAAAAGGAAATTAAAAGAAGAAAAAAATAAAAAAATTTCAAAACTTCCAAAAATTACATCTATGTTTCAAAAACAGGAAGAACAGGTAAACAATAATAATTAAAATGCTTTTTTATCCCATAATTGTTATTAAACAAATACAATGTTTATAATACGTATATAATAAATAGTAAAAACTAAAAACTATGTATTGTTATATTACTTATAAAATAAAACATAATAATATAACAGTATGTTTATGTTTGTAACACTAAAACCTAAAATATTTTAAATTAATATTTTTTTCTTGACCTTGTAATACTAGGATCCATTATTAGTAGATATTCCCGAATGTACGATTAGTAATATTCAAACAGTTACTGTTGAGCAAATTGAAAATAATATACCTAATTCAATATCTTCAACTATCATTGATGTACAAAATCAAAAAAACCTGTACGTAAATTATTAAAAAATATTAAACAATTTTTAAAATTAAGTATACTTAATCATATATTTTTAATTTAAAGGTTCAAAATGATGAAATGAATAGTATGAATGTTGATCAAGCATCAAAGACTCAAATTTGAGTCACCCTTATCCCACGGATCGTGGACATTTTATAAATAATATTTCTAATGAATTAAAAATAAATATTTTAAAATTTGGTTCTTGTAAACCCAAAGGCCCATTTTCTCGTGATATCAAAGGGCGCTGCTTTTCTACTTCTTATTATTTTATTGATAATAATTTTAAAAACCTCCCAAGAACTTGGTTATGCTACTCCATGAAATTAAATAGGGCATATTGTGAACCATGTTGGCTTTTTTCAGACCAAAATATTAATAATAATTGGAAAGATGGAATTTGTGATTGGCAGGGACTTTCAAAAAAAATTAAAGATCATGAAATATCGTACAATCATATGCATTCGTGTGCTATATATAGTCAATGGAAGCAAAATAAAAATATAAACTTGTTGTTGAATAATGATTTTAAAGAAAGTGTTAATTTTTGGAAACAAGTACTTAAAAGACTTATTGATATAATATTTACATTATCATCGTCTAATATTTCTTTTCGAGGTCATCGGGAAGTTATTGGAGAAACTAATAACGGTAATTATTTATCAATTGTGGAACTTTTAAGTAGATATGATCCAATTTTATCAAAACTAATTGATAAAAATAACGGTTTAAAAATCAAATATTTAAGTCCCAAAATCCAAAACGAACTTATAGGGTTATTATCGTCTTCAGTAAAAAATCATATAATTTTGGAAATATTTAAATGTCCTTTCTTTTCGATGATTTGCGATACCACACAAGATATTACTAAGCAGGATCAACTAAGCATAGTTATTCGTTATGTGACAGAGGAATTGGATTCAAATGGTATTCCTTGTAGTTTGAACATAAACGAGAGTTTTATGGGATTCACTAACATAACAGACCAGAGTGCTAAAGGAATAGAAGATGCAATAATGAAGTCTTTTGAAGTAAACAACATACAAATTAATAAATGTAGAGGTCAAGGATATGACGGAGCAAGCGTAATGAGTGGCTTATACAATGGCTTGCAAAAACGAATTTGTGAAAGAGAACCGAATGCTGTTTATGTTCATTGTGCCGCCCACAATTTAAATTTAGTACTTAAAGATGCAGTTTGTGTTCAACCGGTTCAGATATTTTTTGATAATATACAACAACTTTATACATTTTTTAGTTCAAGTATAAAAAGGTGGGATCTTCTTTTAAATGTAAATTCATTATCGAGTCATAATAATAGAAGTAATAGTAGCAAACTAGAAAAAATTCCTACATTAAAACGGCTTTGTCCAACTAGATGGTCTTCTCGGCATGACGCATTATTTGCTGTTTATTTTCAATATACAGATATCATGAAAGCGTTAAGCCGTATAATACTTACGAGCAAATCAAAAGATGAACGTAATGAAGCAAATGTATTGAAAAAGTACATGGAAACTTTCGAATTTATTCTAAACGTTATAATACAGAATAAAATATTAAACATAATTGATATTGTTTCAAAATGTTTACAAAACATAAATATAGATATCGAAAAAGCGAGTGAACTACTTAGTAATTCATTATCTAACTTAGAAAATTTGAGAAATCAGTTTGATGAAATAAAATCTGAAGCAATCACGATTGCAGAAAAATGGGGCATAAATACATCGTTTTCAAAAAAAAGGAATAGACAAACAAAAAAATTTTTTGACGAACTTTGTGCTGACCAACGATTAACTGATCCCGAAAATAATTTCAAAATCAATGTATTTTACACGAATATAGACATTATAATTTCACAACTCCGTAGACGTTTTATGGGTATGAATAATATTGTGAATAAGTTTAAATTTATTTTTCCCAAAAATTTAGTATTATATTCAGATACAGAACTGACCCATTTTGCTAAAATTTTAGTAGAACAGTATTCAAATGATTTGTCTTTATCATTTGTACAGCAATTACTTTCATTCAGAAGGGTGCTATTAAAAAATATAAAAGAAGTTTCTAGCGTCAAAGAATTAGCTGAATTATTGATTGTTCAAAATAATTGCATGTTACCAAGTGTTCCGGAAGTAGCCATCGTTTTAAAATTATTTCTTACTATACCAGTAACATCAGCTACAGCAGAACGTTCGTTCTCTAAATTAAAACTAATTAAGAGTTATTTAAGAAGTACTATGGCACAACAACGTTTATCAGATTTAAGTGTATTGAGTATTGAAAACGAGAAAATTCGCAGTTTAGATATAAACATGTTAGTTGACAAATTTGCTGAAAAAAATGCTAGAAGATCACAGAAATTTAAATAAAATAATTTTGTAAAATGTAGTTATTAAGAGTTTAGACATTAAGTAATAATTGTGTAATAATGTAATATTAAATAAATATTTTTATTTTTTATCAAATCATAACAAAATTGTAATTAAAATAAGTAATTTACCTGTATCAGATTAATATTTTTAAACTAATATACCTTATATTATAACCTACCTATAAAACAATATTTTAGAGGCCCATTTTTATTTTTGCGGGGGGGCCCAAATTTTATTATTACGCCACTGGTACACATTCAAAACGGAAGACCACCAACACGAAAAAAAAACCTACGCACCTTTTCACGGTAGCCAAATATGATAGGTGATGCTGTGGCTTAATGTAGCAGACATGACGGGATTTACTGATAACTGATGGTAAAAATAATGATGTAATGTATAAACTACATATTATGTATCAAAACATTCAAAATCGTGGTTTGTATAAATATATATTAATCTATTATACAGAGTAATTTATTCGACAAGTACGCACAGTGCTCGCCCACGTTTAGGTATCATTTCAAACATGAATTTATATAAGCTCTAATTTTAAGAATTTTTTTTAGTATGCTATTAATGATAATATTTACAAATAAATTGATTTTTTATTACGACTTTTTCATGTGTCGTGAAAATGTTGATGTGTACCTAAATCAAAATTTGAACAAGTATCTAAGTATAGGAATTTGTTGAGTAAATAAAATAATAATATTATGTGTTAATACTATAATAGGCTTAGGATGACAATAAAATATGATCATTTTAAATTTTAGGGCCGGAAAACTAAATAATCAACAATGATAATGATAAAAACAGTAATAATAATAGCAATAATAATTCTATCCATTGTGCATCGTAAGTATTTTTAAAAATTATAATATCCTATTGTGCAAAACGTCAAAAATAACCTACACAGATGCATTGGTGGTGGCGGAGCACCGTTATTGACTGGGTGGTTTAAGTTTATTCGGTAATTCATCGTGGCCAGTATATTATGCTAGTTGTCATATTACCGACGTTTTCGGTGTGCTAAGATAGGATTCATGTATTTAATTAAATTAAATCGAAAGCTACGACCGAAAAAAATTAAAAGTACTTACTTACTTTGTTTTTCCATAACAATCATTTTATTTATTATTTTGGTCGGGTAGCTGCACTACTCAACATCTCTAATTATAGAAAAAAAAACGTTGATACGAGAAAAAAACCGAGGGAAATAGCCAGTAGTATATTATATCATTTAATATTATAATCGCGACGTTGAGTCACGGCCCATATTTTAGAAAATACAGATTATCATATGATAGAAAAATTATTTTCAAAATCTCGAATTTGATATCTTTTTAGGTCGAATCGCTACGTAATATTATGTATACCTATCAATAATGTTTATACCATCAACACGTGCTGACGGAGGCGACGACTCAAACTCAAAGGGTGTTGTTGTTTCTCATCTGCTGCGGAGTGTCTTCGTCAATGAAACTCTCGGTAAATGTTCGCCAACGCGCACACAATAATAATATATGACCATTATTGATATGTACGCGTTGTGTGCGTGTATCGAGACCAAAAGCGAAGACATTTTTGACGTCCTATAGGTAGCCTCGAAAAACATTAATCGTAACAATAACGGGAGCGGCGGCCTGAAAACTTCGAACAGAGACGTAAATACAACTCGTCGTATTTTGTGTACGCGGCGCGTTTTTTAATATTATAAAATAATAATAATGTTATACAATATTATAATAATTACCTAATCGGAGTCGAACCGATGAAATCCGGCAGCGAACAGCGGGGCGCGGGGGTAATGGTTTTCATGGTTTTGAATCAAATAGATATTATGGTCTTTGACCCTATTATAATGTGTGCATGTGCTGTTACCGCAATAATATAATATGTTCGTGTTTAATAAAATAATAATATTATGATATATTGACGGGGGGCAATTAAAATTTGATCCAATTTTTCGGTCAGTGCTTTCTGCCGGGGAAAGCTATTACACTGCGTCGAGTGGCCGAGTCTATGCGAACGGATGAATCGATACAATAAGGAGGAAAAAAAAACATTAAAAACCACACAACACAATCGCAGGATATTGAGTAGGTATACGACCCGTCGACGGCGTCCCTCGTCGGGCAGCGCGCGCATTACCTTATAATCGGTAATCGGTTTTTTTTTTTTTGTTTTAAAAAAATTAAATATTATATTATATATACGCACATATCGAAGAACAGGTGGCAAAAGTTCTCACGAAAAACGTGAGTACCAGCTATATTCTGATCACATTTCGCACGCTTATATTTTTAAATAAAAATTAAAAACCTAACCGTGTATAATTTATAAAATATTGTACATTGTTACTTAACACTATAATATTTATAATCAATACAATCGATGGAACGGGTTAGTATTCGATAATATATAACCTAAATCGTGCGATATCATCCGTGACGGAAAATTATCGTCTTAGGGTTGCACTACAGTTTCATGAACAATACATAATTTGTTTCTGTTTTACAGGTGAAACACACGTATGCACCAAAATACGAGACTATATATACATATTATATATGTATAGTATGTAGTAGGTACAGGTACTATTTTTTCTTCTGAACAGTGTTAAATTTCTTTATTCGTCTTATTATTATTATTATTATTATTATTATGCCGTGGCGTTGTAAAAACTAAAAACACTCATATTTTTCATAAATATTGTAAAAGTGTTAAATTATATACACAGGGACGATTTAAATTGTTTGCTCTCCTTCGACGTATAACGGGAGAATATCTTGCCAATAGAGGTATACCGACATTATATTATGTAACAAACGGATCGATTATCCGCCCATATAATGATAATGAAATAGTATATATTATATGTGACACACAATGGAAATGTCGAAAAGTATAGGTAAAACGCATTTATGCGCACGTGAGTCACAACAATATAATACCTAATAATAATTATTGTCGTTTTGTCGGTGCAGCGATACCATAATAATAGTATTAACATATTATTACTATACAGCTTTAAACAGCGCGGTGGCGGTTTACGACCCGACGAGTTATTTCTTCAATATTTTTATTGCGATGCATCGCGTGGAGGCTGCAGTATGAATGCGGCGCAGATGAGAGACGATGCGATAATAACAGCGTACAATATTACACGACATGGCGTGGACCGCGGGTAGAGCATATATTATTATGATTCTGTGAACACACTATAGCGTGTAATAGAGATAACTGAAAAACACGTTATCGACTGAAGACTTTGATAAAAGCAAAAAAAAAACAAAAAAAAAATTGCGGAAATATAAATATTTACTCAAAACCTGCATTTTTCAACAATATTGACCTTTTTTTTTCATAATATACGTATATTATTGTGTTATTATGGTGCTGAGCGCAGTAATTTTTAAATGGCCGATTTCGTGATGTCATCTAAATTTGATATATTTGTCAACACTGTTATTATTTTTTTGATCGAAATTCTCGTAAAGTATACCTAGAAATACCTAGAATATAATTACTATTATATTTAATCATTATTTTAATAATATAATATATGATATAATATACAATACACAATACACATACATGATTCAATGTTTTTGCGAAAGGTGGAGAAAGCCTCATATTATTTTTGTTTTAATTCATAAAATAATAATAATTTAATTAATTTAACTCAATTTAAAACTTACATTTGGAGCTGTATGTACTATTTAAAGACATTTAACTTTTTTGTATTTAAGTAAAAAATTTTGAAAAATGTCTAAAAGGTTATACCATTTTTTTAAATATTTAACCTTTTACAGTTGTTTGGAATTTAAAAGTCTATCACACGCTGTAACATGATATATTATATATTATTATGTTATACATAAAAAAATGACTAAAATACATTACAAGTGCAACGTAAATAATTAGATACACACATAGTCAATTGATTATAGGCATACATAAAAAAAAATTATAAAGTATCAAATACATAAATACATTGTTAGTTCACGTGAATGTGCTATAAAATATTTACATTAAAATACACGATTGAGATATTTATTTAATTTAAATAACCATTGAAAATACATTATTTATACTTTGTACGGATCACAACCAGGAGTCACTTAGGAAAACTACGAGATCTCCGATCTTTTGTCTAATATTCAAAATGATTGAAAAATAACCGATAGATACCTATAATATTACAATAAAATATTGCAATATGTTCAAATAAAATTTAAATTATTACAGATTTATTATTAACTTATAATGGTATAAGTACTCGTAATTTTATAACAATTTGATAACATTTCATATAGCAATGTAAAAATTTAAACTTATAATTCACATTTGCATATATAATAAAAGTAAAAATGAGTATACCGTACACCGTTATTTATATCGTACTTTCTCGACTATTTCGAGATCTGCATGAAAAATAATATCATAATATACTAAAATTGGCATAATCAATTTTTATGATATTACTACATAATATAATATAGGTATCGATAAATAATAGTGTTCAGAAAAATAAGCGGTCCCGCAAAATGTCGACCGCGATTAGAATTGATGAATATACAGGTAATTTGCTAGCTTGTAATAAACAACGCTGTGCTCGTCGTCAGGGCGATTTTGCCACGGCGGTGACGGACGATATTCTAAACAAGTTATAAAGTCAACCTTAACCCCAAGACGTGTATACACAACTGCACATTTGTTCATTAAAAAATGGATTAACTACCAATATCAACACGGCCACAGGCGCCCACAACGTTATTGGACTACATGTTCCAGGACCTACAAACCATCCTGGACCGGATAATGGAAATCAAGAACATCATAATTGAAGCCGACAAGTCTGCCGACGAGTCCGCCGACGAGTCCGCAGACGAGTCCGCCGACGAGTCCGCCGACGAGTCCGCCGACGAGTCCACCGACGAGTCCGCTGACGAGTCCACCGACGAGTCCGCTGACGAGTCCGCCGGCAAGTCCGACGACGAGTCCACCGACAAGGCCACAGATTTATTGATTAAAGATTTATTATTTATCGACAATACCAGTGGCGCCGAACTCAATTTAAAATGGGGTGGCAAACTAGTAAAAACTACCAAGCACCCACCCACCCAGAACCGTTAAATTAAACATTAAACAAATAATTGGTATTGTCACAATACCATCGAAAATTTGTTGTCGTTGGTGTATGAACCGTCGGCCGGCGGGGACGCGCCGCCCGATGTCGCACTGCTGCAGGACGTCATCGATACCTCCTGTACACCAGGAACGCGTGCTGCAGTCGACGACGGGAAACTCGCGGAGGACCGCCGAGTGATCTCGGAGCCGGCCAAAGGACCGGAAGTGGGAAGCGAGATCGTAGGTTGCCTTCGCCTGGATGAGTCGCCCGCACAAAGCGCTCGGAGTGGCGGAGCGTCAAGCGCTTGCAGGTGTTGGGAGCGTGTTGCATCCGGCGTAGATAGCGTCCCCGAAAACTGGCCCCCAAGGCTGGATACATCGGTCGCAGGATGACGGCGACGAAGGATTTTTTTTTGGGGGTGGGAGGGTACGAGAAAGTGCACGGACGGTGCTGTCGGTATTTCGCCCGAGCACATTCTCCGCGGTCACCTGCGGGCGCGACGGCACGAACTTCGCGGTGGTCGTGCGTTCGCGTTTGCTGTGATGCAGTTGACCCTCTGGCGGTTGTGCGGGCGCCCGGAAGTTTGGGACGAGCGGAACGATTGTCGATGGCGACGTGGTGGCTAGTGGTGGTGGTACCGACGCGGGCAACGATTCCGCCCCGACGGTACCGACGACGGCGGCGGTGATGATGACGACTCAGGCGGCGGCGACTCAGTTCACGGGGTGAGTTTACATACAGAGGAGTTAGCAACGAGGACTTTTAAGCTCACCCCGTGTTCCGGTCTCTGCCGCCCGTCGCCAGAATCGTCATTCATCGCCACTGCAGTGTGCCGTAGCGCACTATACATCGCGCACTAGCACCATAATCGCCGTCAACCGTCGCTCCCGCGCGGCCTGAGCTGCCGAGCCTCGTCCTCCGCAATGGTCGACGCTTCGCGCGCCCGAGCAAACTATCCCGCGACACTCGCCGTTTGCCCGCAGGACCGGTCGCGAGAATGTGCAGACGCGACCAGTGGCCTTTAACTCGCGATGTTTTACACCGAACACGCCATCTCGTACCCCCCCCCCCCCCCAATCATCATTTTTTGTGTCGTTCTGTCGTCCGATGTGTTTTTTTTTAATTGTTTTTTTGTCGTGCTTTTATTATAGCGATTCGTGTATTTATATTTTGTTTTGTTCATTTTTTGTAATAAGCCACTTTTATTGGCAACTTTTTTCAACATTTACTTTAAATTTGTCTACACCTTTAAATTGTTTTTTTTTTTTGTTTAAAGCTTAACTTTACCAATTTTTTTCGATTTAAATGCCTATATTTTCTTTTTTCTTACTAAATTTTGCGCCACTTTAAGCCACCTGGTTAGGTTAACCTAACCTGGTGTTTTTTCATTTATATAATTATTATGAAATTTAAAAGGTATTTATCTGCGTGAGTCAGTAAGCTACATTTTTTCAATCTTTTCCATTTATTAAAAATGTTAATAAAATGTCTCTGTTGATATAAAAAAATTATTGTTACTTTTTTTTTATATAGTCAAGGATATAATACTTAAATTATTTTATCTAATTAACGAAATAATGACTAATAAAATCGTTAATATTTATTAATACTTAATAGAAGATTCGTTTGTACATAGAGTTACATGAGCATGATGTTCATGGTCGATGTATAGAACTACATGTGATATAAATACTATAAATAAGTATTAAATAATATTTCAAAAATAGTTGCACGCAGTGAATTGTAAACATTACATCTACGGGGCGACGGATACAGCAAGGATAGGTATAATATAAACTAGGTATAACTGTATAGCGTGTATATGGATTGTAAATGATGTTATATGTGTTATGTGGAAAATTAATGTCATTAGTCAGATCTTACATAATATGATTAATAAAACAAATTAAAAATTGTATTTTACTTTTACATAGCTATGTAGAAAAATATATATTGTTTTAAAGCATTTCGCAAGAGGTTGGAATCCTCAAACCTCTGTGTATACGTACCTGTAATGATACTATATTTTCTAAAATTATTTTCGTTTATATTCTAATCCGAAAAAATTTTATAAAAAGTTCTGTACTTGGGAATCACTTTTTATCGAGATGTGAATTTCGACAGTGTGACACATTTTATAGTCCGTAGGTATATATACTATATAAAGCTTGGGTAAATACATCTGTGCCAAGTTAAAAAAGTAATAAATTTGTGTAACCTTCACAAATTATTATCGTACATTCTGTGGAGTCTGTGGACTGGACAGTTCGTTTACCTCAACATTTTGGTATTCTGCGTGTACCAGCTATGTGTGTGTGTGTGTATGTGTGTTATCATATGTTTGAATTTTTTTTTAGAAATAATAAATAAAATTGAAATTCACTGCTACACGAACACCATGCGGCGTGTGCACATAATTATTTGTGTCACTACTCGAATGAAATTGTTATAAGGCTTTAGACTTCAAAAGAGAGATGGCCGGCGATAACATACTAAGCGGCGGCAGCAGCAGCAACGACGGCAGCTCGCAGCTATAAAACGTATACACCTATTATATTATATTGTAGCTGGTCTGTACAATGTTTATTATAGTCTGATCCAAACTTACTCATCTCGTATTATCATCTCTCACATTTTTACACTCTCCGGTGTCACACACGCGTTGCTGTATCTTTATTCATTCCGTATATTAATATATCATAATATATAATTATACACACACGTTCCGCACGATTATATATTATTATAATATGTTACGGACAATGTGACACATTGCTTTGTCGAAGTATGTGCTTTGCATCTAGTGAATTAGACATAATGAATTAACGTACTGGCACCTAAAAAAAAAATATTGAAATAAATTGCTATTCGATCAAATAGGAAAACTGTAAAAAGATGTGTTAAAATAATAAACTACAATGATTTCTGACGATTTAGTACACATCGACTAGTGTTGCTTAAAATGTATATAAATCAATAATACCTATAAGCTATAATATCTATAATATACCTATACATGACTAAATAATAAATACGCAACAATAATATAAATAAATAAATGAAACTATTTTTAATTTTATCTGTTTATTTTTCAAATACACGTACCAGTATCAAATTCGTTGATAATTTGAAACTTGATTGATAATTAACACTGTTTCAAGATTATTTATATGTTAATTAATATGGTTTATCTAATTACAGAAATCATCCATTCAATGATGAGTAAATTTTTTTAAACTTTTAAGGTTTAACATATTACATGACTATTATATTATATTATGCAATTTAAAAAACTGTACGATTTCATATTATAAGAATCATAACATATAACATTCGATTTATTTTTAATTATTATTTGGGCTGTGCACTAGTTCAGTCGTTTTATAGTGTTTTATACAAGTTTGTGTAATGGTTAGATTAAATTAAAAAAGAAAAACAATATTTAAAAAATGAATTGAATACATTAAAAAAAAAAATGATATACATTACTTTTAACCAAACTATCTTAAAATAAATATTTTAAACAATAATACTTATTAAATAAATTTAAACACCATTGTAATTTAAATTATCAGAGTTAGACTGGGCAATTCTATTAAGTCCGAGCAATGAATAATTTTGTTTGATTGTCCAATTGACCCATAATATAAATATGTGATGCGTGTATTAACTATATAAAGTATTTATCTAATATATTATATATATTATAATAAATGATTGGACTTTGAATTTATATTATTTAATATGATTTCTTAAACTAGTTTGAGAGATATGTCTAATGGAAAATTATTTTTTAAACCAGTTTTATATATTAGTTTCAAGAAAAATAATTATTAAAATCATGAGTGGGCATCAGTTTCAAATACAAAATTTATTTATTATTTGAAACTGATTTATCAAACTAAATTATAAAATGGTTTTATAAATTAATTTTATTGCAGTAATAAGTACTCTAAAGTTTCAAACTAAATTCAATACATTTCAATACATGTACGAATAATTACTTAAAACATTTTCAAAATTAATAACTATGGAAATATCCAGTTTAATTGTTAGTAAAATTTCTAATTTAAATTTTATACATTTAATAAATGCAAATTAATTAAAACTTATGATAGTATCACTTCACAATAATGATCATTGATCACATATCTTTATGACTTTACTACTCAGTAATATTTATCATTTATATAGATAAAAATATTACAGTTCTTGAAACTGTAATATTGTAACTGTACTTTATAATTTGAATGTTTTAAATATTACGTGGATAATTTATTTAGTATATTATGATATCTACTTAAATAAAAAATGTCATAAACTAACTTGAGATATTTAGATCCTTACCTATTAGTTTTCAAACGGATCGTTATTGAAAATTAGTTGTATTTTTAAAATAAGCTGATAAATGAGTATTTATAATTCATTATATTATTGTTAATATTTATATATATATATTGTGACAATGCTTGATAGTAATAGGTAATAGGTACATATTTTTTTAAATACTTATTATATAGAAAATTTCTTAGGTTTCAAATGAATCCCTATACAATTTCTGCATATTATTATTATTAGATATCTGCATGAGTTTTTAATGTTTTTATACATGAATGATTTTAACAGATATTATATTATCCACAAATTATTATTTCATACGAAGCAGAAATCAACAAATGCCGAGTAAACCAAATTTAAATAATTACACAAAGCGACGGCAACGACGAGAGCGGGTCGGCCGAGCATTCGCAAGCAGGGGTAGTGAATAACCACAGGTAATTTTATATTAATTGTTTTGTTTTGATTGTAAAATCAAATTTATAATATTTCAGTTTTTTTAACAAAGAATTAGAATTACTTGTTTTCTTTTTTAAATACTTAATACTTTTTTTGTAGGGGGGGAGGATACCAATCTCAAATGTGCATATAATAGTATGATATTCAATACCATTTTTGTACGACTGCAAAAAATACCGGAACCGATTCTTAACTTTTATTTCAAAAGATATGGCCCGCTAGAATCTACAATAAGTCATTTGTCGTTTACTACAATGCAGTCCTTGACTTTAATGTTTATTTTTACGATTGTGATATACCTGTGTCCCTATTTGTTTCGGTAGTACCTGATTGTGGACCGAACTGAGGTTGTCCTATTTCTATTATGACCCAGATATAAGAAAATATCCTAATTGAGTTAATATACACATTGGTTCCCAAATTAACATGATATGTAACTATGTAAGGATAACTAAAATAGGTATAATAAAAATTAAAATATAGTAAAATTATTAATAAAGTCAACTCATAATAGTATAATTATTATTTTTAAATGTATTTTTTATGGAGTGTTATAATTATCGATATATTAAAATGTCTTAATGGTATATTAAATATTTATATATATATTATATAAGATATTTATAATATATCCATACATGGACATATTGTAAAATTACTAAAATGTATTACAAAAAAAGTACACTCTATACAGTCAAATAAAAAGCATAAGATACAAAAAAAAAAATTATAACACCATTATAATTAAAAATTAAATTTATTTTTGTTTACAATGTTGCAGTTTATTGGTTTTCATATCTTTAATAGACTAGAAAGCACTATTCATATGTAAAATTGTTAGCTCTGATGAGTGTACTGTATTATATTTACATCAAAATACATTAGACGCACTCAAGATATTTATTTAGTTTTGATAACCACTGGAAACATTATTAATTATCTATTTTGTACGGGTCTCAATCGAATATCACCTAATATTTTGTATCATAAATTATTTGACTTATTTCAATTTCGTTCAGACTCATAACCAATGATTATTATATAGCCAATAAGAATATATAATATAATATTATGATAATGGAGTTCTATTACATTTAATTTTGGCCTAAAAATGTGCGCGTCTTAATGTATTTAACTCAACCCTACGCATGCTGTATGGAATCTTATATTTTTTATAAAGGATATCAACCAAAAAAAATTTATTGAGAATCCAAAGACGTATTTAGAATTCTCGGGTCTTGATCCTACTTCATTTATGCCCTCCCTTATATATAATTCTCAACATTTTATTATCGGAAATCATATTATTATGATCTGATCAAAGCACTTATCATTTTTTTAACAGGATTCAAAATATTTGTTACAGACAATAATAAAGACAAATATTTCTGTGTATAAAAGTTCGGACATCCAGGACAATCGTATTTTTTTTTCTTATAATATGTATAATAATATGTCATGCATTTCTCTATATTGTTGTTCAATTCAGCCATCTGCAAATTATCATAATAATATATTAATATGATATAAATATATAATATCCCGTTGATCTTGCAGATAACCTATAACGTCTAGACCTTTGAATGACATTCCACTGTTCGTGCCCACGGTCCTTTTCAACTATAGGAATTTATAAAATTTTCGCTCCACAGATTAATATCATACTGACGGTTTTCGAGCATTTCAGCTATTATCAATTCTATCGTTGTGGCCGATTGTGGAAGTCGTGTTATTGTAGAACCATGTACTTTAATAATGTATCTAGGTATAATAATGTTTGTTTTATATATTATTATGTAACAAATTTCTCAAATAAAATATAGAAATTTTATAATTTAATATCAATTCACTAGCGTGCATTATTATGAACAAGTATTGATCGAACTAATTGCCTATTTCGTAGGTATATGATTAATTGTATTTTATCTTTGAGCCACCAAATGAACCTTGACGAAGATAATTGCTAATTAACGTGGCCGGTCGAAAAAAAAGGTTGGGCACCACTGCTATAACCTATTGATTTTTCTTAGAAACGCTAAATGCAGATCTCCGGCCACAATCGGTCGTTGTTTGAATTGTATATTACATTATTATAATATCGTTTCCGCCGAGAATTCAGACCTACGAGTACGTCATATTGAATTCGGTTGGTGATGTTCTCGTGCGACAGACGAGTCACCGCGATTTTCTGCGAATAAAATAAAAAATTTTTTTTAGGAGAGTAAAATCGTTATAGCAGTTCTTTAAAGACCTCGGGGCAAACTCGTTAAATCGAATTCATTAACCTTTAATATTATATTATTATAGTTTGTACAGTGTAATATTTATATATTAGGTAGGTGCCTACAACACACTATGTATACACAACACATATATTAATACAAACACGAGATAGATGCGTTTCGGTGCGATTGGTTTGGTAGGTACACGATACTATAGTCGGTCGGTATATAATAATAATGTCCATTAATTATTACACGTCGCTTAAGTGTGAACGTTTTGTACACACACTTACACACACACACACGCATACATATTATATTATATATGAACCCTTAGGACGTACACACTACATACCTAAAACGCGAGTCAACGTCACGATATAATATAATATTTAAAATACGATTTACGAATATTGATGTAATATGATGGTATTAATATTATTGCGATATGCGCCTACGATAAAAGCGCGAATGTGTGATTTTCGGCACGTATATACGACGACGTGACGTGCAGTATTGTCGCTGAGTTGCACGCGAGTGATAATTAATTGGGAAAAAAAACCATAAATGTCCTTGATAGAGGATATATTATAAAGAATAAAAGAAGAAGAAGAAGAAGTAATTTCTGGTTGTCCACCCGTGCGGTGGAATGTATGATTTGTTGTAGGTTGTTTAAACTTTCAATATACACATTATATAGTATATACAATATACTTATTATTATCTGGTACGCTATATTATTATTATACATATGCGTTTGGTCGCTCTCTGGTAATAATTATTTTTTCTGGCATAAATTATTACGACGCTATTATGATTATTTTATTTCATTTTGCATACAATGTAACCATGTGAGATAATTAAATGAAAAAAAAAACATATTTAATATTTTTACGAACAGTTTAACAAATGAAAATTTGACACACGATCGTTTTTCGAAAAGAGTTTGTTATTCGATCCATTAAAATTCTGTTCATCTTTTAACAATACATCACTAAAAAATTAATACATACACACACGCCTGCAATATGCAGTGTATACTATGTGTAAGTGGAAAAAAAACAATAGAAATTCTTTGTCAACCGATGCCCTCTCTATGAATTGAATATGTGAAAATTTCGTCATGTGAACTCTATTATTTCGTTTTTTAAATACACACTCACGCACAACATAACACGTAAGTATACGCGCTTTAAAGCGTTCCGTGATGTGATATTGTATAATAATGTACCGGCAAGACTACGGAAACCGAAAACGGTTGTGATACCAATAAACGATGTGTTTTCGGCCGAACGTTTGGGAAATCGATTGGAAAATAAAATCCAAAAATTATTATTGAAATATAATAACAATGATAATAAATAATACCTGCCGATAATGATTTGTGTTTATTCGAATCGCTGTTATGACACCTATATGCCACGGAGAATGCGCATAAATTATTATCCGTTCGTGATAATTTATGCGATTATAGTGTACCTACGGCAAAATCGTATTAATTATAATGTTTGCACGAAACTGATCTATGCCCGACGGACACCGTCATTGGCTTAGGTCGTGGAAAGGGTTAAGGTTCAGATAATTATTTTACGTTGTGTACACTTGAACCAGGTATAAACCCGTATACATTTCTTGCTATAGGTATACGTACAATAAAATTATACGCTTTAATAATACTCGTTCGGAATAAATATTATTTAATAATTAATAACAATAATATAATGGGATATCGCAGCGACGCAGTTATGTACATGTTCACATATATAGAGAAACAGTTATGATATTCAACGTATTAAGATTTTGCTGTATTTATAAAAATATTATCAAATTATTTTAGATTCTGAGCATATTACAATATGATTCGTGGTTTTATTTCTTTCCTTGTATTCGTAATCAGTAATCACCAACTAAAACGTCTAAAACAGACATAAAAAATGCTGTGATTTTCAACTCTTTGAAAAGTTTCTGGTAACAAAATATGTATTTACGTTAAAAGTAAAAAACGCTTAGGAATTTACTATTTATTTATTTTAGAAAAGGAAAAAATAATTTTTTGGACAATGGAAATTCTTACGCGAATCCAATTTTGATTTTGCTTTAATTGAAAATTGAATAACTGTAGTGACAAAATATTCATTTAAAATTGACTAGACATAATATAAGTTTATTTTCAAAATGTACACGCTATTTATTAATATTTGAAAATTTTACTGTTTTTGGTTTATTTTCGATTGATATATTGTAATTTTATTTAGTTTTGAATAGTGTTTGGAATGTTAATACAAGGTTTATAATGTATTAATATACGATTTTATGATACACGATGATTTGCACGTTATTTATGTAGCTAAAAATTCATACCATTTTTAGCCTTAAAACTTAACGTTTGAACATTTTCATACAAGATTCTTCGTCATAAAAATTGTAGGAGCTCCTCCGGTTTTTACTGTTTTTAGTATACGAAGTAGACTTATTAATGTATAAGTGGAGTTTATCATCGCGCATACTAAATTATATTATAATAATGCAGACGATGTTTTTTCTTTGTTTAAATAAATATTACTGAATACTGAATAATAATGTTATATTCTAAATACACACACGTGATGCGTTTAATATTTATACGAAGTTTATCGATTTGACAGTTTCAAAAAGATTGCGTTGTTTGCCCGCCGCGCTTAGGTGTATAATATACTCGCGTGTACAAACATTATAATCTATATTATTATGTCTATATATAGAGGTAAATATAATATTATTATACGTATGATAAACGGGAGACTACCACTTTATATATATATATATATGCCCAAATGTATAAATGTATTACAGTATTCCTATATAATGATCACGAAACGTCGAGATATAATATTCGTCGAGTGGTTAGTTTTCGTAAAACGTGTAAGTTATACCCAAAACGGTGGGCACCTATATAATACGTATATTATTATTAAGCCGTACATAAGCGTTTTTTCGGCGCGTGTACGGTGTATAATACTTAAAAAACGCTGCACAAATCTAACGTTATAATATCCGTATATTATGCTGTACCTATTCCGTATTATTATTATTATTATTATTATTATTATTATTATTATTATTATTATTATTATTATTATTATTATTATTATTACTTATATGTTAACGAATACGAAACCTACGCTACGTGAGTGCGACTACGCGTTTAGTGGTAGCGATGGTCGTGGTGGTGGTGGTGGTGGTAGTTGGTGTTGCGGCGATGTCGGTGGTAGTAGTGGTGGTAGGGAAACGCTTCGGTGTATACATGAGATTTTTATCCGGATATGTAAAATTATGTAAAACGGCATTTGCATAATTATTGTATTCGGGAGTCGCAGCAAATCATTTACCTATCACGAAGTCGTAAGGAATATGATATTATTATAATAACAACGATAATAACGCTTCGAATAAAAATATGGATATTTACATATTATTATTATTATTATATTAGGTACTATATATACAACTATCGTAATTCGCAATGGTCTTCGCAACCCTCGACACCTCGCACTACCTATAATATCATATTTACTACTACTACTACTATTCCTCTTATCTAATAAAATATTTATATTTTTCAATTACACGTGTTGTGTATGCTGATTATGGTATTGTATATTATCATACGAGTTATGTGTGGTAGCCGTCGTCGTCGCTACTTGCACCGTAAAATCTGTTATCGATCAATACGCCACGCATATATTATTATAATAATCTAATTATATTATAATATTACAGTCGTTGTTATTAAAATAATAATATATTAGATCGTCCCGATACGCTATGCCGTTTTTGTACAGTGTAAGTACGATTGATGTGTGAAGCTTGTTTATTATATAATATGTTAGAACAGCAAATCGTATAATATAGTTTCTCGGGAGCTGCGCAATACGACGTTGACGTATATAGTATACCGTATACCTAAATCCAAGGCTGGGTCGGTTAATGATAGTTTATATACTTATTTTATCTGAAATATAGAACTGTTGTTAGACAAAATTAAAACCAAATTAAAGCCAATATAGTTAACACGACTATTTTAAGTATTTTTTAACTCGGTCGAGTTAGGAAATAGAAACCGATAATCAACTTATACCAACTTAGGTCCAATTAATTTTTTTCCACAGATATATACTATATGTCCAATATAGATTACTTGGAATATAAACGGTTACAACGATAAATTATTTTATTGGACAATTCTTGTCCGTGACAAGAGGTTATTATAAAAATTACATTTCTAATTAATATATAGTTACAACGCAATCGTATCATATTATTTATTATATTTACCATCTAATTATTTGTAAATAAACGTGAATTGAATTCGATCGAAAGTGAGTATAATAGTTATTACTTATTAGTGTAATGTTAATATCAATTAGTCGAACGTTAACACGAGTTAAAAGCAAAAAAAAAAAAGTTAAAAGTTAAAACTGACTTGCCATTAAGTATTGACAATAAATCATAATATACTTAGCTAGTTTTGTCGTGCGATGGTTAAATGCGGTCGTACAGCGATAATTGTATGCTAACGAAACGTAACGATCGATTTCGCATCGTCGCAAATGCGATGTTTGTTCCGTCAACAGGAGTCTTATATTGATACGACGCGCGAGTATCTCGGATTGCCGCGTAATGGTGCACTCGTGCATAATACGTAGATATATCGTATTACTGTAGTATACAACTGCACTAATGCACTATTGCCTCGATCCATGCAAGATCTATAAGCTATTTATCGCGGTCGTTCTTCGGGACAGCTAAATTATGCATACGAAATCACATTATTATTCAAAGAAATTGCGGTGAAAAAAAATTGAAAATATTATTAATCATTCGTCGTTTTCTATATTACGAATCAGAGCATAAAATTATCGGACGACAAATCAATTAATACAGCACGATAATATTATAATTAACGATTTCACTGCGAATAGCAGAAAAACACTGGATTGAAAGTCAATATCGTAAAAATAGTTTATTACGAGCACTTTTTTTTTTTATAATCTAATAAACACACAAAATTGCTCGAGTTAAAAATATAAGTGTCTCTATACAACTATCACCTTGTATAACGACACATCGTACATCACATATTATAATACGCAGACATGTAGTACAGCAGCCATAGTCCTATGATGGGTAATATACATATATATAATAATATTTTATTATGGACTAGGTACCTGCGTGTCGTAATTTATTCATAACGTTATGATATTCTGTCGTTTGATTTTGCCCGCTGAATTTATTGCGGCCTAAATGGCTGTACGGTAGGATCCTTGGCATTTTATACAACAAAACTATATAGGTATATTATATAATACTGCAGCACCATGCGGACCTTATAATATGTATTATGCTTATATAGGCCTTGCGCGGATAGTGATCTAGTAAAAATACAAATTCCAGTCGCCAAACCGTGGGCAGGGATTTGTCGACAAAAAAAAAAAAAAAAACTCCATCCGACGATTAAAATTTTAAATGTCAATGTGCAACAGATGAAAGCAACGGCAAGCAGTCCACTATAGCACTACAATAATACGTGTGTATCATAAAGATCGAATTTAGGACACCTCACATTGATGATATATTAAAGCAGTTATTTAGCTATACTATATATAATATAATATTATTTATATTTTATTGTTATAGGTACACCACCATAGACATCGCAAACTATCTATATATAAATCATATATAGATCACGACGCAATACGAGGTCCGGTAGTAAAACGAAACGATTTCAGAATTTTTTTTGTTATTTTTTAGAGAATGAGTAAGTGTTAGAGGAAAATCCGGCGAGAACCGTTCAAAAATTAAAAGGACTGTCTGCTGAGGAAAATATAATAGTGCACCTCACACGAATCTGTACATTATATTATTATGTAGCTTCTCGAGGGCGGACTTAATATCGCAGTAGGCACTTATACGATGAAGTAATGCAATGCCCTAATATTAAATAGCAATAAAATAAAGGTAGGTAGAACCTTGCAGAAAATATCTTCGCGAAGTCCGTTTAATAATTATAGGTAGTATAATAATATTATTATAATATTTTATTCGCAAATCAAGATAAATTTTAATAATATATTAGTCTATTTTTATTTATTCTAATGATAAATTGTTTTCCCCGTGACATTCGCGTACAATTTATCTGGATTAAAATGGATTTATAAACTATGTACTTTTCAATTCTGGAACATGATTTCGTTTTCTGAAACGAGTTGTGCGCATTTTGTCATGTGCGTATAATATAATATTAGCATTAAACATTCATATTTATACATTAAATTTCAACTGTACATTACATTTTAAGATATATTTTATAATTAATTTTTTTTTTATAATTTTTCACTCGACTATATACAGTAGGTTTATACGACCCGTTATAGGAACATTGCACATTATAATATATTATACATTTTTGACCTAATATAAGTTGCTTATTCAATTTCTTTGATTATATACTTAAACAGGTTTTAAATAATGTAATATGTATTATGTTGCAATGATTATAACGTTTATGTACAAAATCTAGAAATTCGTATATTTTTATTTGAAGAAAAAACGTATTATTCTAGTAATACTGTAATCGACAAAATACCATCAGTTTTAATGCATGTACGAACGCGTTGACATATAAATTATTTGAGTTATCCAATTTTAAATTAAATATAATATATAATGTAGGTACTTGCTGTTATTTTATTTTTAATAAGTGGAGTATGAATACAATATTAAAAATTGTTTAGTTTATTATGTATTTTACTAATTAACTTTTTACTGCTAGCAACTGGCATAGGAATTTCTTAAATATTTTTGTTTAAATTTATATTTAAAAATAAGTTGTAAGGAATTTCGATACAAAATTTTAATCGATAAATTTTAAAATTTGTATTATCTAGATCGCTGTAATTAATTTTTTTTTATGAAGTCTTACGTTTTCCAGCTGGATAATATCTTCAAACTCTAATGTCCGGTTGTGTCGCAGTAGCGTATTTACAAAAGATTTTTCAATACCCATAAAAACAGTATTTGCACATACTCCAAAATTGTGTCTACGTTTTTCTGCTTTAATTTCAAAAGTTGCTTAATCTTGTGTTACACTATAGTTTGACTTTAAGCGTAACAAACAAGGCGGTCCCATATCTTAACGTAAATATTTTAAATATTGTTATTATACAATAATTGTTTATAGTGTTTTTCACAGTTATTTTAAAAAGTGCTGAGAATTTTCTACTTTTGACTTCGCGATAAACCGACTAGATCCAATTTTATACCAAAACTCACTATCAAATTGATAGATTGAAATATTTTTATAGCTCTACAACTTGACGACAGATCTGAAAACTAATTAAATAATAAAAACAAACACTTATCATTGTAACATAAATAATTTTTCTCCACTTAGGATCTTAAAAAAGGTACCTATCGATTTTTATACTGAAAAACTGGTTTCCAAATTTACGAATAACCCAATATTGTAAATTTTATTTATTTATTTTTAAGACGTTTCCACTGAATACAATTTGGGAACCATCATCAGTTGCACTTATTCGGTTAATCCATTTTTAACCAACAAATAACTTTTATTACCTACATTTTTTTAAAAGACTTAACGGTATACTAATTTTATATAAAAATATGCCCATAAAATGTAAATAAAAGCAACTGCTAAAATCTAAACGTACCTATTGTTATTATTTTTTATTTTTTCAGAACAATAAAAGTATAATAACAATATTAATAGCGATAACATTGTTTACTATTCACTTTCAGTTTTGATGATATAACATATAATATTGTTCCGTCGAAAAAAAAAACTGTTTCTTACTGCATTTTTACCTAATAGATTCATACGTTATGTGTTGTACGCGTGACAGTCGTATATTACGACTTTTCGAAAAGCGTTTAGAAAACGTTCTCGGCACTCTCGCGGACCGTTATAATTATCCGATCTGCAAACCGTTAATACGCGGTTTGTACTATGTAAAATACGATAAAATAACCATATAGGAAGTATATAGGCATTAAATATAAATAATATACGGAATATGCAATTCTTGAACTCTATAGAGTACCTATATATATATAAATGTGTGTGTGTATGTGACGTAGAGGAGCCATAGGCAATCGTGAACAACGCAATAAATAACGGCCGGCGCCTGCCTACACGGGTCGTGTGTAGGACACTGAAAATTCACTTCGCTAAAAATATCGTATTATTATTATATTGTACGTACCTACACGTACTTTCGTTTTAACGTCATCGTTTTTATAACTTTTGCGTACAAAAAAAATACCGCGCATAACGCAACGGCGATTATGCAGTACATACCTTGTTAAACGGTTTTGCGTATATCGTTAATACAATTTACAATAATATACATATCGCGTAGACCACCGGTGCAACACAAATACATAAATATAATAATAATAATAAATAAAAATCGTGTTTATTGTAGGCACATATATATATATATATATATAATATAATATACTACCACCTACCCATGATACGTGCAGTACACACCGTAATATTATAACTTTATCGTGTGCCCAATATACATACATAATAATATATATATATATATATATATATATAGGTGTACTCTCGCGATAGAGTCCATTAATTACGTTATATATTGACTCGTTGAAACGCGTAAACCCATTTCCATATATTTATTTTTTTCGACTTACTACGCGAATAATAATTTTGTACTCGTACGAGAAACAACTCTCACTGCGTTATAATTGTACCGCAGAGGCATTGTGTAGGTACTATGACTGCTGCAGTGTGCGTTCGATCTATAATAATGCGTTATCTAATCGGGCGGTGCTTGGCCGCGCTGGAGGACTTGTGTCGAATTCCGCGATCGCGGATAAGAAGTATAAAAACATTAAAAACCGCGAGCTACCTGCAGATTACGACCCACAAAATAAAAAAATAAATCCATAACCATTACAATATTGTCGAACTCGTTTCGTTCGTTATACCGGGTAATAAATCAAATGCCACGCAGTGCACTATTATGTTATATCATTGATTAGTGTGCTATTTATAATCAATAATGGTTGTGTGCACGCGTACCTACCTCCTGAATTCGACCACTCGGGATAATTTAAATCTCGCACGAATCCCGTGTTCGATGATCTATCGCCGTTTATGAGTTTTATACTAGTTATTTCTAGAAATAGACCAAGCTTGCACCTAAAAACTAGCAAAACGATTCTATAGTAAATTAAAAAAAATATATTGTTTATGTGCGCCTTGAACTGGTTCTAAAAGTGTAACGGAAGGAACATATATTTTTTTAATTAACTACGCAATAAACTTTATCCTGATAAATAAAAAATATATTTATTACAATTGTCAATTTATATAATTATAACCATTTTAAAACTGGTTGTAAATATTTGTGTTAAAGAAAAATTAAAGATTGATTTCATCAATAAATCTTACTATATTACTTAAAAAAAAAATAATTAATAATTATATCGAGGTGACTAAACCTGTATTCCTATAGGTTTATATTACTTAAATCAACATTAAAACATTTTAATTCATTATTTAAATACTATGACTTAAACTTAAGTTATGAAGAAAAATAAAGTATAATACGATAATACAGCGATAATACTCGCGGAACAAAAATATAACTCACTAAGTAAATTAGGACCAAAAATAAAAATGGAACATTTAACTAATACTTTATCAAGAAAGGAGATAGATTACTCTTCTGATAAATAAGTCTTTATAATACATTTAGAGATTAAGGAAAAGTATTCATTCAATATAATAAATAGTATAAAACCCACTTGTGCATCAGTTTTCTCTTGAATTTTTAGGGTATATATATAATATATAACTGGCTTTACCAATGAACAATAAATTGCACAGTATTGTCGATGCCTAGAGATAATGAATGCGCTTCGCTAAGGGCTGGATCAGACTGGCGGCCCCGTAAGAGCCCCATCACGTGTCCTCGAGATGAAAATCAAAATAATATCTTATAGCTTATTACATCAATACAAGTTACTTTAATGTACCTGCAGAAACGTGTCTAGAGAAATTAAATCCGATATAACATTGATAAAATTGGAGATTTTATCGGAGTTAAAGTCACTAAAACTTAGCAGTTAGTCTTTTACGAGGAATAAAGTTATCGATTGCCTTGAATTATTACAAAAAATCCGTTTGATTACTCGGTTGCTCTTTGATTTCAGGCATAGTCCGTTATTTGTTTTAAACTATTCATCTATTAATCCGATGTGCCACCTATCAAATATTGTGTGATACAATACAGTTGTGAGTTTTGATTTTTGTACATATTTTAAACGATTAATATATTTTTTTCTTTACATATATAGGTACTGAAATATTTTTTTTTACTTACACGCCGCATTTAAACCCCTTGGGATGATATTATTATTTATTTATTTATTAATACTATTATTATTATTATTATTTGTGATGCCTCCGACCAATGACGGCATGAGGATAATTTTTTTTAATAGTATACAGTGCTTATTGTTGGCGGTGACGCGCTCCTTCGCTGCAAAACCAACGCGCGTTGTTCAGTTGTTCTAATATCAACGTTTTACAGTTATACACGTATCGTTGATTGACATCTATATGATGTGGCGTTCGGCAAAACTTCGTCGTAAAATTTGCGCACGCAAAAAGTCGCTTAAACGCGATTTGAACCGTTTTTTTTTTCACGCAAACCATCGAAACGTCACATAAACACAATATTGTAATACGTATAATATAACGCAGGTATTACGATGATATTATACGACGCGCGGCAATTACTGAACTCGGACAATACCGTATAATATACACGTAAGTCGATACTCGCTGCAGGACAACGATATTATATTTAATAATATAATGTTACACGCGCAATATTTTACCGAAACTACTTATAATATTATACGAAAAGATGCAGCTTATTGGAGCAGAATAGGTTGTTGTCGCGTTATTATACGATAATATAATAATATGTATGACAAAAAAATCGTACTCGGCAAGCGCAAGACATATAAATATATATATATATATATATATACATAAACTCGTATATGCAAATCGAGCGTTTATATTATTTTTATGTAATCTATTCGTTTCATCTACCCGGTAATAATATTATGATATTATTACATTACGGTCTCGTCGCCCGTACGGTCGCAAGTCTCTTTTAACGCGCTCGGAAAACCTTTCGACTACTCGGCGTGCGTGTGTGTTATTATGTTATCATCGACGAGGTTGCACACACACAAACATAATATATTTATAACGTGAGTCGTCGTGGGCAACTCGGCTTTGTGTTCGTCGTTTCGTTACATTATAATATTATTATTATTATTACCTGCGCGTGCGTATATTCACTATATGTACCAACCAGGTATATATATTAAGAGAGAGAGAGAGAGAGAGAGAGACAGTGAGTGAGAAACGTCTGTTTCGCCCACTAAAATATTATATTGTATAGGTATATTATGGGTATACCTGCCAATAGTCGCAAACGGTACCAATCGTCCTTCGCCCCGACCGAAGGTATATAATGGTCAATTTAGTATCATATCGGTGTATACAGAGTGATTATTTTGGGGAATGGTAAACTCCTACAAATGTAATGTAATCTCCTACAAAAGATAATGTTAACTCCTACAAAAGATAGTGTTAACTCTTACAAAAAATAGTGTTTACTCCTATAAAAAATTAATACTGCTTGTATTGCTGTAAAAAAATATCAATCTTACAATATATAGTAACACATAAAATAAAAAAATTTTGAAAAAAATAATAAAAGATTCAATAAAACAATACTTAGTCATAACTCATAATCATTTACAGATATTTGTATGACATACAAAAATTAAAAAATATCAATCTTACAATATTATAGTAACACATAAAATAAAAATTGTTTGAAAAATATAATAAAACAATAGTCAAAATAATTTAAGCTTAAAACAAAAAAATTTTTGAAAAAAATAATAAAACTCATAATTATTTACGGATATTTTTATGGCATACTTTGGAGATAAACTCTAAACGTGAAATCTAAACTTGTGTTGTATGACTGCTTCTAATTTTAATGTATGTTTCGGTCTGTACATCTTTTAAAATTTTCACGAATAAATGGAGATTTGGATGATGATGATAAAAACTACTATTAAATCTTGAATGAAACGGCTCACATGCATTAGTAGTATCATTAGAAGACCATAACTTTGGAGGAAATAATGAAAACGAAAAAATATAATTTTCAGATAAATAGTCGCAATATTGTTGGACTTTATCGTCAGATGGCATATTTTCTAACAAATCAAATACAAAACAATCTTCAATATCGCTAGCATCTTGCAATAATGGTAAACCGAATGTGAGAGCTAAAAATTTTCCAATTTCAGATTCACCATTCTTGTAATCATTCGTTAAGCCTAATTGCTGGATTTTTCTGTACCAATTTTGGCACAAAGGAAAATTACAACCATGAAATTTCCACTGTTGGCCAAATATTTTTAATTGCATTATGAATTACAAATATTATGTAGGAGATTACAATATCTTGGATTTACAGGTAAAAATTTTAAAAGGTTATTAGTGTAGGAGTTTACATTTAATGATGATTCAGGTAAAAAGGTTATTCGTGTAGGAGTTTACATTTGGCCATTATTTTATCGTTGTTTTATACATATTCGACAATATCAGCTCAGCTCATCAAAAAGTGTATCGAAACGACGCGTTTTAAAATCTTAAAAACGACAACCGATAATCGTCTTTGTTAACCGTCCGACAACCACATAATCGAAAACGCCTTTTTATAGTTCCCGAAATGTTGCCAGCTGGTCTCGATCGGCTAATCGCACTGTATAAATCTAAAAAAGGTCGTGTGTATGCGTGTTACGAGAAACGTGATTATTTCTTGACATTAATGAAATTTAATTACTGCAAACGTGTTATAATATTATATAGAAGGCAACACTCTGCACACCCGAAAATAACAGGCCGTTTGTAAAATATTATATCACGTACCATGAAATATTTATAATGGTCTGATATTATTCGTCAACTGTATTTCTCACTTAAACCCACATCGATTTATTGGTATTTTTCATTTTTCGACATTATAAATCGTATGGTTTTCGCCACTACAGATGACTAATTATTATAGTAAGTATTATAACACCGGTGCTCGTAACAATCCATTGACCGGTAGTCCACTTGAGTGTGAGCCGGTTCAGGCACGAATAAGACTTTAAGGCTTATAGTTTTTGTGGTTTTTCTCATACATAACATGTATACTATATGCATAAATTATAAAAGATACGGGACCCCAGATGTTGAGAACACACGTCAATATGTATTATAAACCTCGTGGCCCAGAGTGACCTTTTTCATTTTTCGTAGCGCCCCATACAAATTAGGTAGGAAATACTGATTGCAATATTTGTGCTTTTATTCGGTGCTTTCTAGTCCATTGCAGATAAGATAAACAATGCATATGTAGTCAGTGGCGTAAACAAAAATGTCAATTCTTAAATTGAAATTAATTATACAATCAAAATCAATTTTGGGCGGAGAGGGATGAACCCCTACCCACTTCTATATAGATTAATTATTTTTTCAAAAGAATTATTTATTCTCATCAATATTCCTTGAAATTAAAAATACGTACGCATAACATTGAATGAATTGGAAACAAATACGATTTGACACTACTCTGTATACATTTGCAAACTAATAAAACTCGTACATCCAAGAAATGTAAAGATTTCTTTTTATGCGTGTTTTTAGCTTTTATAATTCACTAGAACAATTTCTATCCGTGTTAATATACTCTAATTGCATTTAAACAACTAATAGCGTATTTAAAACTCAGATTATATACTGATGAATTAATACTATTAATATATAACTGTTTATTTTGTTTTACTTTTTATACGTATAACATAAGTTATCTTCGTCGTAACCTTCTGCTCCCACAGCACCATCTATGATTCTATGATCACTGATCACAATTTAGTGTGACTTGTATTGTATATTGTGCATAATTTATTCCATTTGTCTAATATGATACTAGACGTTGAGTCATAACACCAATACCAAGTATATGCACGATTGAGAAGAGAACAATTCAAAAAAACATTTATCAAATCCACACGCAGTGGAAATTTGTGTTAAATATTTTCTTATAGTCCTAACACAAAGTAATGGTAACAATAATTGATTATTTTTTTAAAAATGCATAATCTGCTGGTGATGTAGGTATATGTAATAAATATGTAATATATCTTCGTTGTAGCGATTTCCATTTTTATTTATTCTATTAGATGATGCAACATTTCTTTAATTATTATTATAATAAAATAAAATATAATATTATTATAATTATTTGGTTTTGTAGAATTTTGGAATCTACATTGTTTATTAAAATAGAACCATCTACATTTTCGAATTTCTTTTGTAATTTTGTACTTGTAATTTTAATTTTTGAAACTGGGTTTTTGTTCTTTGTTTTATTTGTCTAATATACTTTATATTTTTTCTTTAAAGTTTAAATTTATTGTGTTTATTAGGTGTTATTTATATTACGTACTTTTTTCCCTTATATTATTAATATAATCTAATATAGAAAGACATAAATTACTATTCTGTTGGAATAAAAGTGCCAGTACAAATAGAAGATTGAGACAATTTTAAAATATCATCTTCTGCTTCGTGAAAATCTAAAATTATATTTGATGTTAGTTCAAGTTTCAAGGGTAGTCTAGATAACAATATTCGACATAATAAGAATCTATACTGTATTATTATTAATTTGTATCTAACCTAACCTGACTAACTGTCTTCCAAGTTTCTACATAAATTAAATTTGTTCCTATTTAATTTTTTCAATATCGCATTTAAATAAATTTTAATTATTGTTCTCTGATTTTATAAATATAAATTATTTCGTAATAAAATATGTTAATTAACTTTTTGATTTCTCAGTTTTTTCAAAATATACAGAATTCATCCCAACTACAATAGTGTAATAAAATACATAAAACATATTATAAAATGCATGCTAACACAAACAATTCATAGAAAATCGATAAACCAACGTATTAATGACACGTTTATTATTAAAGAAATAATAATCCTGTATGCCACTAAATTCTGTATTGACGGCGTCATCGCCTTTGATACAGCGTGTATCTTTGATACGAATGACAATTGACAAGCATCCATAAACACAAACATTTTTTGCCATTTTCGGTCACCTATATATTTATTCAATAAACCTAGACTGTTAAGAGAAAGCAGTGTTCAGCAGTATTGGTTTTACATTAAATAGATTATAATAAAACATAAAGAAGAACCTGACAACTATTCACACCGCACCGGTGACAATTTATGTTACCGACCATCCGGAACTATTGAATAAGCCCCCAAACTCAGGTAATCGATATTTTTACGTATTGAATTGGCTCCCGTAACATTTATTTTATAAGCCATTGATTATCGAAATTGTTAGAAGATTTAAATTATATATACAGAGGACATAATATACCAATTGATTCCGAGTATTATTTCGAGTAAAATATAAAATCAACTGTTCAAACAAAGCGGAAATTATGCTGTTTGACATTAAACTATATGTATATATGAACTATTTATGATGAATATTTTATTAAATGTTCATATTTTAGCTTTAATAATTCAATATTTTTTTACTACAAAATACTTATAGTTTGTAAATGTTTGTGATTTTGTATAAATTTATAATTCAAGTGTATATAGAAATAAATTATGCATAGTATTTTCATATTTTTTATACAGGTACAAAAAAAATTCAAGTGGGATTTTGTATGAAATTTTGACCAATTAAGTCCTAAGTCTGTACAAATGGAAAAGAAATTTTTTTTTAAGTTTAACGGTAGTTAGTTAATATTAAAACATGGACTCAATTAGTACGTAACATTTCAAGGAACTCAATTCTATATAGTATATACTATGTACTATATGCCCTAAAACAAAATTGGACTTAATTCGTTATAAAAGGTTATACTGAGAATCAGTTCGTATGCAGCCTTATAATCAAAGCATTTCAAGAATTCTAATCTTTTTAGTTTTTGATACTTACCTGTTGTACTAATAGTTGATATTTGCTGTTATTTTACGCTAAGTGTGTGGCTGAGGATTACAGTGATTCCCATTATTGTAGTCGGAATTCAGGTAGTCTTATTGTGTTCCAATTATAGTCGCGGCAACAAAAAATGAGCGCTGACCGTCATGCGCCTAGCGGCAGTTTATTAGTAGTGGTTATTAATCTTTACAATACAGTAGGTACAGCGCGTAGCAGCACGACAGTTGCACTATGTTGAGAATCATTGGCTGTAAGAGTGGGTAAAAACAACGGGTCGCGGTACCAACGCTCATTTTTCGTTGCCGCGACTATAGTAGCTTGATTTAGCGCGTACACACATAGGTTCTAAAAATAACGTAGGTATCTATGAATTGATAAAATAATTATTGTTAAAACAAAATTGTGTACAAATAAATGTGTAATGTTATAGGATTTTTTTAACTCAAAATTAGATGTTTTTTATTTACAATCTTGCATGTGATAGGAACATTCTTTTCTTTTGATGGACCAGAAAGCACCGTTTGCGCCAAATATCGCAATTAGTATTGATTACCTATTTGGTACAGCCGATACGAATAAGGAAAAAAGGTCACTTTGGGCCCCAAGGTTTATATAATATATAGACGTGTTCCCGACATCCGGGGTCCATACGATTCCCGTATTTAAACCACAAACTAAAAACCCTAAATTTTTATCTGTACCTGTACCGGCTGAACAACACACGTCTACACTCGAGTAGCCTACAGATTGTTGCCAACACCGGTATAATAATATTTACCATTGTAATCTGTAGTGGCTAAAATCTTACACATACATTGTATAATGTCGTAAAAATGAAAAATAACAATAACTCGACGTTGGCTTAAGTGAGAAAAACAGTTTACGAATAATATCAAGCCGTTATAAATATTACAATATTAGTACATGGTATAATATTATACGGACGGTCCGTTATCATCGGGAGTACGGAGTGTTGCCGTCTACATAATAATATTATAACACGTTTGCGGTAATTAAATTTCATTAACGCCTAGAAAACTTTATCCGGTTAATGCGTTGACATTACCCGTAACATATATAAGCAATAACTAATAAGCCATAAAAGCAGCCTCATGCGACGTAGTTATGCCAGTACGCAGGCGTGAACGCCGGAAAAAATTTCGGGGGTGTTTTTGAAAAAATGTACATAAATATCATAGTACTATTCATTTGTAGGTCAGGTAATTTATTTTTTGTTCTTGATATATCGGAGGGGGTTTAAAAGACCGCGTCGGGCCTGCCGGTATGGGATATTGATCTATTATATATTATATTATTATTGTATTGTATTATATTATTATGGCGTATATCTTGATTCTTAGTTGTATATATGTAGACTATAATATAGTGTGTGGTTTAATGATTATTATAACTACTATTATTGTTTAGAGTTCGGTTTGCTGTATTACAAGCGTAATATTACTATCGGATATTTTATAAAATTATCATACCTATATTAAAATATTATGTTCTATAACAGCGTTTCTCAACCTATCGTACGCGTACCACTAGTGGTACGCGGAAAGAGCTCATAGGTGGTACGCGAAGAAAATCTCCCTTTATAAAAAAAATTGGAATGAATCATTATTAATATTAAATATTATTTGGTTTGTACATATTTAATTTAATTTTTTTTTGTACATTAAATACTTAATTCCCATCATTTTGTAATTCCTAATAAAATAAAATTCTATACACGTAACATAAACGTATATATTATAAATGAGTAAAGAAAAATGATCAGGTGGTAAGTAAAATTTTTCAAACTTTGTAGGTGGTACGCGAATATAAAAAGGTTGAGAACCGCTGTTCTATAATATTCATGTATTATTATGTTTGTATAGTTAAATGTTAGGTGTACCGTATTTTTTCCTCACCTGGTCAATTCGTCGGTTTAATAATATTTAATACTATAACGTACAAAATGTATCACGTTTTTCTATAGATATTATAATTTATAGGCACCAAACAAATATTCATATAATATTTAGTGTTATTTAGAGCACCAATGATTGGGCGTGAACATTTTGTCCGGCGGCGGTAAAGCGGAAATGGAATTTCGGCTACCGATGCAATCCACACACATTTACCTATTATACAATATAATAAACATACATTATACATTCGGTACAGATACGAATAGCCAATGATCGCGGTAATGCGCCTTCGGATAACTATACCGATAAATTAATCCGCGTTTGGATGTTCTGAACTCGGAATGCCATCGCTATGTGCATATTTTCTGGTTATTTGATTGATGTTTTATTTTCACTCGACGCAGATTTCCATGGTACACAATAATAATTTAAATAATTACAATTCTAAGCATAATATTACTACTTATATCACACTAAACATCTACATCGTAACCGTCGAGGTAGATAATCAGTTAATAAACACGTAAACTATTTAAAAATAATACAACAAAAAATAATAGTAAACAATCGTAATGTCAATTTAATTTGAAAAATACCTTACAAATCAATTAATTAATTTCCAACTGCTTTCGTTTAACATTTAAATATATATTTAATGAATTTTTAAATTAGGGAGACTTTTTTTGCCAAATTCGTGAATTTAGCAACACATCGTTTTACGAAATATTTATAATCAAGGTCGCCCGCAGAAATTTTTCTCGGGGGGGGGGGGGGGGGCAGTGAAAAAACAATACACTTATCATACATTTTTAGATTCTGAACGGAGTGATGAATGTATTGATTTTACAATGATGTGTGTTTTTTTTTTTTTTTGTGTGTCTGTGTACAGCATAACTAGTCGAAATAATGCTTCAATTTCAAACTTTGGGGGTGGTTTCCGATGGCAAAGTGAATATCCTTGATGCATTACAGTTTTCAAAAAAATCGAGAAAAACATAAAAAAAATGACAGAAAAACGGGAATTTTTACGCATAACCGGTTTTCGACAAAATCGAATTTTTTATTTTGCTATAACTCAAAAACTAATCGATATAAACTCTTGAAATTTTCATCAAATGTTTATATTAGCGTTCTCCATACACAGTTAAATTTTCAAAGAATTTTGACTTTTTTTGAGCTATTTATACCTAGACAATTGAAATTTTCAATTTTTCTAAGTACTTTTTTTTTTAAATAACGATAAAAATTTTTTGGCCAACCAGAAAATCTTGAAAATTTAATACAAGGTTTCTTATAAGTTGTTCTTAAAGTGATAAAAAAAAATCCGAAATCGTTAGTCACAATTTTTTTTTATAAGTGCTTAAAGTTCGAATTTATACGAAATATGTCGAAATTGCGAAAATTTGCAAGTAATTTTGTCGTTGAAAAATCGTAAAATTTTTTTCTTTTAAAACTAAGTTTTGAAAATTTGGTACAAGGTTCTCCATACATTTTTCTTCGAATATCTGTAAAAAAAACTACTGGATTCAGAAAAAAAAATGTTATGAGTGTTTGAAATTTAAATTTTTACAAAACCGCGTTAAATAATGTATATATTATATAAAATGCCTACATACCCCCTTAATATTATACATGACTAAACGTATAATGTTCCACTCCACATGATTATATTAAATTAGGGAGTAAGAATAAGAAAACATCGACATTTTAAAAAAATTATCCTAAAGAGCGGGGGGGGGGGGGCGTGGCCCCACCTGGCCCCCCCCTGCGGGCGGCCTTGTTTATAATATAATACATAGGTATAATATTATATAAAGCTTATATATTTATTATTTTCAATTTTTTTTTTACATTTAACATATAAATATTCAAAATATATGTATAATAATAACGTTATTGGTGCTTTTCACAAGATAAAAATGAAATTCTTAAAAACTTTGAATTCCTCTCAAACATTGAGTTTAGCAATTTTTAAAATATTTTTTTTTAAAAAAACATTTATATTTAATGTAAACAAAAAAAAATATAGATTCTATTTGAATTTCGAAAGATGACTCATAAAACTCGCATAAAATATTGTAAAATATATTAAATTTACAAATCATTGTACATTTTAATAATAAAAATAATTTCGTATCATACATTTTCCTTTATTTTAAATATTCTTATTATGACAAATGGCTGTTACACACTAACACACATTTTGAACCAGCCTGTATACGACACTTGTATTATTATGGCGCGTACATCAAATATTGAGAAAAAAAACAATAGTAGGTACCAGGTACCTATTATACTGTACACTATTTGTATATAAAACACCGCCTATACACTCGACACGTCTTATTAGTTATTCCTTTTAACGGGGGTCTGAAAACCTGTATACCTAAATGTACACTTTAGCGTTTTATCTGTTTAAAAAAGGATAACTGCCAATAAATCGTACGCGGCATCATATATAACACGTATCACATACCTATACCGTATTCATGCATATATATAATATATATATATACATATAACTACGTCCGTAATCTATACATACATATTATATAGGTACGTCGTACATTTCGAAATTGTGTAAAGGCATATCGGCATACTCCATTTTATAATAATATAAAAGGCCTAACCGAACCGTTTGCGCCGATTCTTGATTTAAATATGTGACATTATAGAGTCTTATAATAAAGGTGTATGCTGATAAATAGATATTATACTATAGGTAGTTACGCATCAAAAATCACAATATTATAATATTATATTTCCGATGAAGTCTGCGTTCCTTCAGATGGAAACGAGCACGAGTGGCCATTGGAAATGGATAATAGTAGTATATATGTACCATTCCTGGCGCAGCTCTTATTTTATCAGAATAAGATCAAAAAATAAATATTAAAATAATAGAACATAAAAAGATCACAAAATAAATTTAACATAATAGAACATAAAAAAGATCAGAAAATAAATATTCAAAATATCAAAATAAAAAAGATCAGAAAACTATTTCCAATCAATCTATCATAATTGAATACCTTAGTTAAAGGAATTGAAATGTATAATAAACAATGGATACAACTATCAAAGATTTTAATAAATTACAACAAAATGAAATGCAAAACGAGATAAGAAACTCTATATTAAATAATAAATGTTATGTACATTTTTGTAAATATGAATACTATGAAAATAATAATAAAAATATTAAAATAATGAAATATAATCTAAATGCAATTCCTATTAAAAGAAATATTTTAATTGTCGATCATGGTAAAAATATTTCTGGAAATGGAAAACCGTATGCTTCTACATTACTAGAATCACCAACATGGATTGAAATTTGAAAGATAGCTAATGATTTAATAATTACAACCGGTACTTTTTATTTTAAATATCTCCATGATATTTGTGTTGTTCAAGATTTAGGAAATATAAAAATATGTAGCCTTGGTATGGGAGGTACAGATTCCGATTTCAAAATGATTAGAATATAATTATATTGAATCATCAGATTTTTAATAGAATTGTTCTATTAAAAAAAAAAAAAATTTTGAAAATGATTTTACACTATGAGACCATGAGGGGGACTTTTAAAGAATTAAAATCAAAAACGTTTAATGTAAAAATGAACATTCTAACATAAATAACATCGGATTTATACTTAAATGAAAAATATGAAGTAGGGGGTAAACTTTTAATATGTAGTGCAGATAAGCATATAAATCATATCTGTGCTGTTCCGACTTGAAAATATCAAATATTAAATGAAATATTGGAATTCAAAATAATAATAATAATAATAATAATAAAAAAAAAAAAAAATGGTAAAAAAATGCAAAAAATCTGTAAAATCATTCCCAGCTTTACAGATACCCGTTATGAAAAAAGGAGGCCGGAACTCTTTTACAGATATCTGTAAAGCTATCGTGGGAGGGAGAAATTATCCAAGTGTTGTTGATCGTCAACTACAGTTTTTCAGTAGAATTAGATATGTGGGCGCCTACACCTATCCAATTTACTGTAAACGTCTTCAAAGCATGATTAAATTAGCAGGAGAATATGCGGCGCCACACATTCCCCACTAATTACAATCTTACTAAGAACACATTTAAAACAAACGCATTAACTGACCAGGCTACAACACTTGGACATGTATAAATGATATTTAAACACTATTTAAATAATTCGATAAATAAAAACCTCATAATATATATATACATAATATATATGATAAGATATTCAATACCGGATGTTAAAAAACTAATCAGTCTAGCTACACAAACGTTGATATATTATATATTATTATTATTATTATACGTAAATATTATTATACATAATTATTCAACGTACATTATTAATATAACAACGTCAAACGTCCAACGTAACAACGTCTTATGTTGAACATCTACGTTGTTACGTTGAACATCTATGTTGTTACGTTGAACATCTACGTTGTTACGTTGTTACGTTGTTTTGAAAAAAAAAAAATTTTATTAAAAAAAATATATATTTACTTATATAAATAAGAAATGGAAATGGAAAACTTTAAAGCAACTTTAAATAAAATCAACAATGAACATAATTTTATAAAATGTAGTGATTTGGAACAAGGAAAACCGTACGTAGTAAAATGTTTTAAAAAAATTGATACAATGTTTGGTAAAAGATTATCTGTTGTATTAAACGATGATGATTTATTAACTTTACCTGATAGATATACAAACGAATTTACAGAAGAACAAATAACAATGTATAATGACAAAAATTTAAAAATTAAACTTAATCTTATTTATAATGAAAAAAAATTAAAAAATGGTAAAAAAATGCATGTTATTAAATTTGAATAAAAAATAAATTTACTTTTATAAATGGTATTTATAAAAGTTAAAAACGGCTGCATTAGGTTATCACATCCAAAATTCAATGCTAATAATAATTTTAAAATAGGTCTCGAATCAATGTTTTTAAAAGAGTTAAATTTGATAAATATTGAAACAGACTGTAAAATAAAAATTGATGATAGAGTAGTACATATAAAAAAAGATAAATATACTATTTCAAATTTAAATAAACTAATTGAACCGGTATTTTTATCATTTCAAAATAAAAAATTCAAATTAAATCCCCATGTTATTATAATTTAGATGAAAAATTGAAAGAATATTTAGGTTTTCCAAACACAACATTTGATTTTTCATTAGTTGGTAATAAAACAATGTATATACCTACTCCCAATGAAAAATATATAAATATTGATAAAGAATATACATTTACAGTAGATAAAGATAAATCAATTTATAAAATACCTATTGGTATTTATTCAATAAAAGAATTAGAAACAATATTGAATTATGATAAAAATTATGATAACACAAAACTTATATTTAAAAAAAATATATTAAATATTAGTACTAAATATAAATATAATTTTGATAATGATTTATTAAAATGTTTAGGAATGTTTTATATTGATAGTGCACCTAATTTGTCTTCATATATTTTAAATAATGTAGATCGTATGTATATAGGTGTTAATGAACCAAAATTGTATACACAAGGTTTTTTAAAAAATATAAGTGGTGCTATATTTACTCAAAGTAATGAAATAATTAATAAAACAGAAATAAATGGAAACTATTCAATTGAACAATTAACAAGTTTATTACCTTCGACTATCAAATTACAAAATGATAATAATTTTATTTCATTAAGTTCAAAAAATTATTTTTTATTAGACAAAAATTTAAAATTAAGTTTAGGGATTGCTAATGATTATTTATATACACATGTAGGAGAAAAAGATATATTAAATGATAATAATATAAATAATAATAATATAAATAAACAATTATTAGAAGTACATTGCAACATAATTGAAAAATCTGTTTCATCTATTAATGAAAAGGTTATCGAAGATGAGCTTTTGTTTGTTTTTTATTATGATTCTAATAATCTTTTTATAAGATCTAATCCAATAATTTACAGACAAGTAAATGTACGCACTATTCAAAAGATAGAAATATATATTATTGATCAAAATAATAACGTTGTTAATTTTGACGATTTTATTGTTAATCTTGATCTAATTGAAGAAAAAACAAAATAAATATTTTTTCAATAGAAATATTTCTATTGAAAAAAAAAACATTATTTAACCACTAAAAGATTCTTCAATTGTACCTTTTTCAATATCAAATAAAAATTCATCTTCTCTGACAAAAAAAACATAACAAATTGTATTTTTAGGTAAATCTTCATTTAAATCAACATGTAAAATAATATTTTTCTTAGTTGCAGAAATATTTGTTGGTTGTCTACTCATGTTAACAAGATATATTGCTCTAAATTTTTTTAAATCGTTTGGATTATTATACATTAATGGATGTTCTTGATGATTTTTAAGATAATTTCTTTTATACTCCATCAAACTCTCATAAGCTACACAAAATTTATCATTCTTAAAATCTAGATCTTGAGTTTCTTCAGGATAACGTTTTCCATTTATTTCAAACCAATAATTTTTTACATTACAATGATCAAATTCACAAGGATCATGTTCTTGTGTATTTAATTTGTTTGTTTGAAATACTACACCTCCAAACGAAGGAGAATTAAGACCTCGATATTGACTTGTTAAATCAAGCTTTATAGTTTTTCCTGATATATTTCTTTCTTCAATACATTGCCATGATCTAAAATTAAAAGTATATAATTTTTCTTGAGACAATTTTGTTAACTCATTTATCAATAAAACTTTATGAACTCCATATTCAATAATTGGAATTTGAAGTGTAAATTCTTCAATAATAATCTTTCCATCTTCTGTTCCTGGTATAACTTTTTTTAACAAAGCATCATCATCTGTATTTCTTGTAAAAATTATTTCCATATCACCTTTGAAAACTGGACATTTTATGTCTTTTAAAAAACCTAACCCAAATTGTGATAGTTTACCCATAGCATTAAAACAACCTCCGCCTTCAAATTTGCTTGCAAATCCTGAGTTTATAGTTGGTCCATTTTGGTCTACTAAATAACTTACCACACCTTTAATTGTACTAGTAATTCCTACATATTCGCTTTCATCCACTACTTTACCATTTTTTTTAACTACCATACTAGAAATTAAATATGCAACAAAATTATCGATTAGTTGTATTTTTGTTCCTTTAGGATAATCTTTTCCATCTTTTTGCAAATATCTACCAGAAATCAAAAATTTTGTATTTGCAATATTCAGAAAATCATCCATACAATCTATTCTAAAAGTTGTAGTTTTATTAGGTGTATTAAGTTGTGAATTATTCACAGGTAAAAAAGTTTTATATTGAGCTCTTTCAATATATTGATCATATTTTTTAAAAATATTATACATTATTGTTTATAATAGCAAATATATATTTTTTTTTTAATAAATGAATAAAGTTGTAGTAAAAAAATTTATTGAAGATGAAAATAAAGAACAATCTTTATTTGAAATACCTTCACGTGGTTTATTAGTAGGACCATCGGGTTGTGGTAAAACAACTCTGTTGTATAATCTGATTATAAATTATTGGATACCATATTTAAATCTATATTTGTTTACAAAAAATATTGATCAACCAGTCTATAAAAAATTAAAAAAAATATTTGATGATATACCTTCTATAATCACTCATTTTTCTAATGATGATATAATATCTGTAGATGATTGTGAACCCAATAGTTTAGTGGTTTTTGATGATTTTCTTTTAGAAAATCAAAAGTTGATAAAAGAATATTTTATAAGATCGAGATCAAAAAATATTAGTGTTATTTATTTAACACAAAATTATACTTCAGTAGACATAAAAACAATAAGAAATAATTTGAATGTTTTAATTGTTTTTAATCAGTCAAATTATTATATTGAAAAAATATGGTCCGATTTGAATAGCAAAATAATACCATTAGAAAAATTTAAAGAAATTTGTAGAACTTATTGTAAAACATATGATAAAAAAAATAAAATTAAAACATATGGTTTTATAACAATAGACTTAATAAAAAATTTAATCTATGACAATAGGTAAAGGTAATGATATTTTAAATATCGATGAACGATGATAATGTTTTTTTTTATTTTTTTGTGTAATAAATGGATATTACACAAATTAAAAAAAAATTAAAAAAAAAAATAAAAAAAAATTTAAAAGTTACATTTATGAAGGAGCCATCAGAAACACAAAACAATTTTAAGAAAGGAACTAATTTAGAAAACGAAACAGAAATAATGAAAAAAATAATTCATATTAAACAAAATTTACAAAAAACTTATAAAAAATCAGATTTAAAACAAAAAGAAAAAAAATTAAATGTTATAAAAAAAGATGAAGATGAAGGTGAAAATAATATTGAAAAATTAAATATTCACCAATCTTCACCAACAGAGTAAAAAAACATAATTAATATTAAACAACAATTACAAAATAACTATAGAAAATCAATTTTAAACGATAAATATAAAGCAGAAGAAAAAGTAAAACATTATGAACCAATATTAAAAGCATTATCAAATGTTGAATCATCTGTTAATGATGTTAAAGAAGTTGCTATTAAAACTGATAATGATATTCAAAAAATGATAATACCTCCTTATAAACCAAGAAATCTAGAATTACAAAGATTAATGAGTACAGAAGAGACTTTTGGAACACCAAAAAGTTCTGGTAAAAAATCAATAACTAATTCTCCAATGCCTGAAAATACTATAAAATTAGGTCCTTATGCTACAAAATATCTGCCAACAATAGAACCTAATAACTGTTTTGGAATATCTTATGATAAAGCTTCTAAGAAACACATGATTGGGAAATGTACGATAACATTTGAAAATGATGATATAATTTTAAATGGAAAAAAATATGAAGGAACGATAGGTTTGTGGAGATTATTGACACATTCAGATGCTACCAGACCTGAATGTTATACAGATGATGATTTTAAAATATATAAACAAATGTTAATTGAAACTGATTCTATATATCAAAACAATAATAAATCGACAGGAAGAGCTAAATCAAGTGGAGGAGCAAAATATATATCAATGATTAGCGATATTTGGAAAGAAATTAGTGAAAATAAAAAACCAAAAACAAAACCAACAGGAGAAGGTTTAGTAAAATATACAGATGATCATATTGAATATCATTATATTAATAATATGAAACAGTTAACAGATAGATTACAACTTATGTCTGCAGAAGAAAGAGCAGGAAATAATAATTTTCATAATGAAAAACTTGGTATTCTTCGTTTATGTAAAACAAGTCTGGAAAAAATAATTGATACTCCTAAAGGTATTGAATATTTATTACTATATGTAACAAACTTACCAAAAGAAGTTGTAAAAATACCAATAGATTCCATAGTAAAAAAAATATATTTTATATCAAATGAAGAAAGAAAAGGAAATAATATTTATCATGATGAAAAACTTAATATTCTTAATATTTGTATTAGAGAAATGGAAAACATAATTGATATTCCCAATGGTGCAGATTATTTGTTTTCATATGTTTCATGTTTACCAAAGAAAATTATAAAAGGTTCAGGATTTATTAATGATTTTTTGAATTGTACATATTTGCCTGAATTGCATTGGCCTGGTTATAATTACTTAGGGCCAGGAACAAAATTAGAAAAAAATAAAAAACCTATAAACAAATTAGACGAAGCTGCAAGAGATCATGATTATTTTTATAGAGATCATAAAGATACTAAAACAAGACATGAAGCTGATAAAATTTTAGAACAAAAAGCAATGGAAAGATTTGATGCTCCTGATAGTTCTATGTATGAAAAAATTCCAGCTCTTTTTACTACATATGCAATGAAAGGAAAAAGACGTTTAGGAATGAATTTAATATTTGAATAAAATTTTAATATTTTGTATAATAAAATGTATTTTAAATTAACTGAAACCCAGAAAAAAAAGCTGGCTGAAGCTTGTAAAAATAATACTAATGCAATAATTCAAATTGCTAGTAATAAAATATATAAAGGAGAAAATATTTTTTATTTAGATCAAAATCAAATAGATAAATTAAAAAACAGTAAGGAAAAAAAATCTGGAGTAAGGTTAGAGATTACTCCAAAGCAGATTAGAAAAAAAGAAGGGGGATTTTTACCTTTAATTTTACCTTTTATAGAAGCTGCAGCAGTAGCCACTCCAGCTATAGTTGCATTGTATGATAGTTATAAAGATAGTAAATATAAGGAAAAAATGGAAAAAGAAACAATTCGACACAATAAAGAAATGGAAAAAAATAAAGGTTCTGGATTGAAGAAAAATCAAAAAAAAAAATCGAAAAAATCGAAAAAATGAATAATTTTGATATAACAAATTTTAGAAAAAATATTAAAAAATTTAAAGGAGTTTACACAGTTTTTTGGAGCAAAGAAAAAAATATAAATATTGAACCGCTAAGTAATTTTGATATAAATCAATTTGGAAATAAAATAAAAAACTATAGAGGTTGTTTCATGAGGGATGAATTACCTATGAAATCATGGGTAAATGAATGTGGAGTTCTTAATTTAAATAATTCTACTCAAAACGGTTCTCATTGGGTTGCATGGAAAAAAATAAAAAATAAAAAAATATATTTTGATTCTTTTGGAATTCAACCTCCAAAAGAAGTTGTAAAATATTTGGGTAAAGATAATCTATGGTATACCGATAGAAAATTTCAAGATTATAATGATCCTCCTATATGTGGACATTTGTGTTTAGAATTTATTGACAATTATAAAAAATTTATTTAAAAAAATAATTTACTACGATTTTTTTTTTTAATAGAACAATTCTATTAAAAAATTAATATAAAAAAATAATTAATATAAAATGGAAGATGATCTAATACATTGTCATAAATGTAAAAAAAGAACAAAAAATATTAATGCAACTAAAATTCAAACAGTTAACGGTCGATGGAGAATTTCATCAAAATGTTTCATTTGTAACACAAATAAAAGTAAATTTATAAAAACTCCTGAGATTAAACACTCTAATAACTCAATAATTTCTAATAAAAAATTAAATGATACAGATAAATTGTTATTAGCTAAAGAACTTCATAAACCAGTTAGAATAAGATTTCCTAAAAGGAGAATTTTTACTAAAGGTATTGATGATCTAATACATTGTCATAAATGTAAAAAAAGAACAAAAAATATTAATGCAACTAAAATTCAAACAGTTAACGGTCGATGGAGAATTTCATCAAAATGTTTCATTTGTAACACAAATAAAAGTAAATTTATAAAAACTCCTGAGATTAAACACTCTAATAACTCAATAATTTCTAATAAAAAATTAAATGATACAGATAAATTGTTATTAGCTAAAGAACTTCATAAACCAGTTAGAATAAGATTTCCTAAAAGGAGAATTTTTACTAAAGGTATTGATGATTTATGGGCTGTTGATTTAGTTATAATGAGAAATTATTCAGATCAAAATGAGGGTTATTGTAATATAATAACTGTTATAGATACTTTTTCAAAATTTGCATGGGCTTTTCCACTAAAAAAGAAAGATGGAATTAGTGTTTCAAAAGCTTTTGAAAAAATAATAGAACAAGCCAAAACACAAAATCATCAAACACCAAAAAAACTTCACGCAGATAAAGGCTTAGAGTTTGAAAATAAACATTTTAAAAATGTTTTGAAAAAATATGGTATTCATATGTATCATACACAAAACGAAGAAAAATCAGCAATTATTGAAAGGTTTAATAGAACATTAAACGGGAAAATGAGATTACGTTTTGAAGTTCAAAAATCTAAAAAATGGATAAATATTTTACAAAATTTATTAGATGAATATAATTTCAAAGACATACATCGATCCATTGGTATGGAACCTTGTGAAGTAAATAAATCTAATGAAAACAATGTTCTACACAAATTATTTTTTACAAAAAATGAACCTGAACCAAAAATTAAATTTAGTGTGGGTGATAGAGTAAGAATAAAAGCTTATAAAAAAACATTTGTTAATAAATATAGTAAAAATTGGACAACAGAAATATTTATAATTAAAGAAATTTTAAACACAATTCCTATAACATATAAAATTATAGATTTAAACAATAAAAAGATTGAAGGTAGTTTTTATAACGAAGAGTTACAAAAAACTATATTTTAAATACTATTTTTTAATAGAAATTATTCTATTAAAAATAACGAATGTAAAAAAATAATATGGAATATAATAAATGGATGATTCAAATGAAATTGAAACTTTAGTTAAAGAGAATGATAATATTAATAAAATGGATAACAAAAAAACATATCCTACCAAAAATTGTGATAAATGTAATTTAACAATTGGTTGCAAAAGTTGGGCTTTTCATTTGAAATCATATCGACATCAAAAAAATGATAAAGATCAATCAATTGTACCTTTTAGATTTAATAAAACATACAATGGTATACCAATTAATCATGAAAAACAAAAAAATTATAATTATTTGAAATTAATGAAAAATGATATAAAAAAATATGTGAAAAAAAATTCAAAAAAAGATAATTTATATGTTAATTTTTGTGCTTTTGAATATTATGAAAATACTGAAACAGTTAAATATAATCTACATAAAATTCCAATTGATGGAAATATATTCATTATTGATCAAGGGAACGATCAATTTGGAAATGGAAATCCTTATATTTCGAAATTATTAAATTCACCAACTTGGTTAGAACTTTGTAAAATAGCTAATGATTTAATAATTACAACAGGTGATTTTACTCATCATTATCTAGAAAATATTAAGATTGTTGAAGATTTAGGAAATATTAAAATCTGTAAGTTTTTTATGGGATCTTAATATTAAAGGTGGACACTTCTTTCTTTTTTAAAAAAAGGACCTTAGTTAAAGGAAGTGATATACATAATAAATATCATGCTCGGATAGCTCAGTTGGTAGAGCATTAGACTTTTAACCTAAGGGTCCAGGGTTCGAGTCCCTGTCTGGGCGATTATTTACTATATTTAAATACTATTTTTTAATAGAAATTATTCTATTAAAAAAGTATTCAATAAAATAGTATTCAATAGTAAAAAATAGTAATTCAAATACCATTCACATACTTTAAAATAAAAAGTATTCAAAAAAGTATTCAATACGGCAAAAAGTATTTGAATACTTTTACTCAAATACTTTTACTCACCTAAAATAGTATTCAATAGTAAAAAACAAGTAATTCAAATACCATTCACATACATTAAAATAAAAAGTATTTAAAAAAGTATTCAATACGGAAAAAAGTATTTGAATACTTTTACTCAAATACTTTTACTCAGCTACTTTAAACACTGATTAATACTTTATAAATTGGTAGGCGATGTCAACGAAAAAAAGTATTCAATGAAATAGTATTCAATAGTAAAAAAAGTAATTCAAATACCATTCACATACTTTAAAATAAAAAGCATTCAAAAAAGTATTCAATACGGAAAAAAGTATTTGAATACTTTTACTCAACTACTTTAGAACACTGATTAATACTTTATAAATTGGTAGGCGGTGTCAACGAAAAAAAGTATTCAATAGTAAAAAAAAGTAATTCAAATACCATTCACATAGGTACTTTAAAATAAAAAGCATTCAAAAAAGTATTCAATACAGAAATTAGTATTTGAATACTTTTACTCAAATACTTTTACTCACCTACTTTACAACACTGATTAATACTTTATAAATTGGTAGAAAATTTCAATGAAAAAAAGTTTTCAATAAATAGTATTCAATAGTAAAAAAAAGTAATTCAAATACCATTCTGACATACTTTAAAATAAATAGTATTCAAAAAAGTATTCAATACGGCAAAAAGTATTTGAATACTTTTACTCAAATACTTTACAACACTGAATTTAATACTTTATAAATTGGTAGGCGATGTCAACGAAAAAAAGTTTTCAATAAAATAGTATTCAAAAGTAAAAAAAAAGTAATTCAAATACCATTCACATATTTTAAAATAAATAGTATTTAAAAAAGTATTCAATACGGAAAAAAAGTATTTGAATACTTTTACTCAAATACTTTACAACACTGAATTTAATACTTTATAAATTGATAGGCGATTTCAACGAAAAAAGTTTTCAATAAAATAGTATTCAATAGTAAAAAACAAGTAATTCAAATACCATTCACATACATTAAAATAAAAAGTATTTAAAAAAGTATTCAATACGGAACAAAAAGTATTTGAATACTTTTACTCAAATACTTTACAACACTGAATTTAATACTTTATAAATTGATAGGCGATTTCAACGAAAAAAAGTTTTCAATAAAATAGTATTCAATAGTAAAAAACAAGTAATTCAAATACCATTCACATACTTTAAAATAAAAAGTATTTAAAAAAGTGTTCAATACGGAAAAAAGTATTTGAATACTTTTACTCAAATACTTTTACTCAGCTACTTTAAACACTGATTAATACTTTATAAATTGGTAGGCGATGTCAACGAAAAAAAGTATTCAATGAAATAGTATTCAATAGTAAAAAAAGTAATTCAAATACCATTCACATACTTTAAAATAAAAAGCATTCAAAAAAGTATTCAATACGGAAAAAAGTATTTGAATACTTTTACTCAACTACTTTAGAACACTGATTAATACTTTATAAATTGGTAGGCGGTGTCAACGAAAAAAAGTATTCAATAGTAAAAAAAAGTAATTCAAATACCATTCACATAGGTACTTTAAAATAAAAAGCATTCAAAAAAGTATTCAATACAGAAATTAGTATTTGAATACTTTTACTCAAATACTTTTACTCACCTACTTTACAACACTGATTAATACTTTATAAATTGGTAGAAAATTTCAACGAAAAAAAGTTTTCAATAAATAGTATTCAATAGTAAAAAAAAGTAATTCAAATACCATTCTGACATACTTTAAAATAAATAGTATTCAAAAAAGTATTCAATACGGCAAAAAGTATTTGAATACTTTTACTCAAATACTTTTACTCAACTACTTTACAACACTGAATTTAATACTTTATAAATTGGTAGGCGATGTCAACGAAAAAAAGTTTTCAATAAATAGTATTCAATAGTAAAAAAAAGTAATTCAAATACCATTCTGACATACTTTAAAATAAATAGTATTCAAAAAAGTATTCAATACGGCAAAAAGTATTTGAATACTTTTACTCAAATACTTTACAACACTGAATTTAATACTTTATAAATTGGTAGGCGATGTCAACGAAAAAAAGTTTTCAATAAAATAGTATTCAAAAGTAAAAAAAAAGTAATTCAAATACCATTCACATATTTTAAAATAAATAGTATTTAAAAAAGTATTCAATACGGAAAAAAAGTATTTGAATACTTTTACTCAAATACTTTACAACACTGAATTTAATACTTTATAAATTGATAGGCGATTTCAACGAAAAAAGTTTTCAATAAAATAGTATTCAATAGTAAAAAACAAGTAATTCAAATACCATTCACATACATTAAAATAAAAAGTATTTAAAAAAGTATTCAATACGGAAAAAAAGTATTTGAATACTTTTACTCAAATACTTTACAACACTGAATTTAATACTTTATAAATTGATAGGCGATTTCAACGAAAAAAAGTTTTCAATAAAATAGTATTCAATAGTAAAAAACAAGTAATTCAAATACCATTCACATACTTTAAAATAAAAAGTATTTAAAAAAGTATTCAATACGGAAAAAAGTATTTGAATACTTTTACTCAAATACTTTTACTCAGCTACTTTAAACACTGATTAATACTTTATAAATTGGTAGGCGATGTCAACGAAAAAAAGTATTCAATGAAATAGTATTCAATAGTAAAAAAAGTAATTCAAATACCATTCACATACTTTAAAATAAAAAGCATTCAAAAAAGTATTCAATACGGAAAAAAGTATTTGAATACTTTTACTCAACTACTTTAGAACACTGATTAATACTTTATAAATTGGTAGGCGGTGTCAACGAAAAAAAGTATTCAATAGTAAAAAAAAGTAATTCAAATACCATTCACATAGGTACTTTAAAATAAAAAGCATTCAAAAAAGTATTCAATACAGAAATTAGTATTTGAATACTTTTACTCAAATACTTTTACTCACCTACTTTACAACACTGATTAATACTTTATAAATTGGTAGAAAATTTCAACGAAAAAAAGTTTTCAATAAATAGTATTCAATAGTAAAAAAAAGTAATTCAAATACCATTCTGACATACTTTAAAATAAATAGTATTCAAAAAAGTATTCAATACGGCAAAAAGTATTTGAATACTTTTACTCAAATACTTTACAACACTGAATTTAATACTTTATAAATTGGTAGACGATGTCAACGAAAAAAAGTTTTCAATAAAATAGTATTCAAAAGTAAAAAAAAAGTAATTCAAATACCATTCACATATTTTAAAATAAATAGTATTTAAAAAAGTATTCAATACGGAAAAAAAGTATTTGAATACTTTTACTCAAATACTTTACAACACTGAATTTAATACTTTATAAATTGATAGGCGATGTCAACGAAAAAAAGTATTCAATAAAATAGTATTCAATAGTAAAAAATAGTAATTCAAATACCATTCACATACTTTAAAATAAAAAGTATTCAAAAAAGTATTCAATACGGCAAAAAGTATTTGAATACTTTTACTCAAATACTTTTACTCACCTACTTTACAACACTGATTAATACTTTATAAATTGGTAGGCGATGTCAACGAAAAAAAGTATTCAATATTTTTTCATGCCTGTAAAAAATTGGTTATATATAATACATATATAATATCATGAAAATAGTTTATGACTAATTTATGCAATTGAATGTGTATATATTTACCGCTTAAATCATCTTATTATATATGACAATATAATGCCAACAATAATTCCATTGATTTACCCTTGATAGTATGGTTCACCGTCATGTTTTGGACATTTTCTCTATAGAAAACATAAATGATAATTATATAATATCTTGTTATATCTTGAATCTTAATCTTAATTTTAGATTCTGAACGAAGTGAAGAATTTATTGCTTTGACAATGATGTGTTTTTTTTTTTTTTGTGACGACAACATTTGGAGCAGTAATAATGCTCCGATTTTTTACTTCAGCCCCTCTTTGAATAGGAAAATTCATCTAGTTGGTACTTTGGGGGTCAAAAGTAAACATTTGCAGTAAAAGTATTCAATACGGAAAACAGTATTTGAATACTTTTACTCAAATACTTTTACTCAACTACTTTACAACACTGATTAATACTTTATAAATTGGTAGGCGATGTCAACGAAAAAAAGTATTCAATGAAATAGTATTCAATAGTAAAAAAAGTAATTCAAATACCATTCACATACTTTAAAATAAAAAGCATTCAAAAAAGTATTCAATACGGAAAAAAGTATTTGAATACTTTTACTCAACTACTTTAGAACACTGATTAATACTTTATAAATTGGTAGGCGGTGTCAACGAAAAAAAGTATTCAATAGTAAAAAAAAGTAATTCAAATACCATTCACATAGGTACTTTAAAATAAAAAGCATTCAAAAAAGTATTCAATACAGAAATTAGTATTTGAATACTTTTACTCAAATACTTTTACTCACCTACTTTACAACACTGATTAATACTTTATAAATTGGTAGAAAATTTCAACGAAAAAAAGTTTTCAATAAATAGTATTCAATAGTAAAAAAAAGTAATTCAAATACCATTCTGACATACTTTAAAATAAATAGTATTCAAAAAAGTATTCAATACGGCAAAAAGTATTTGAATACTTTTACTCAAATACTTTTACTCAAATACTTTACAACACTGAATTTAATACTTTATAAATTGATAGGCGATTTCAACGAAAAAAGTTTTCAATAAAATAGTATTCAATAGTAAAAAACAAGTAATTCAAATACCATTCACATACATTAAAATAAAAAGTATTTAAAAAAGTATTCAATACGGAAAAAAAGTATTTGAATACTTTTACTCAAATACTTTACAACACTGAATTTAATACTTTATAAATTGATAGGCGATTTCAACGAAAAAAAGTTTTCAATAAAATAGTATTCAATAGTAAAAAACAAGTAATTCAAATACCATTCACATACTTTAAAATAAAAAGTATTTAAAAAAGTATTCAATACGGAAAAAAGTATTTGAATACTTTTACTCAAATACTTTTACTCAGCTACTTTAAACACTGATTAATACTTTATAAATTGGTAGGCGATGTCAACGAAAAAAAGTATTCAATGAAATAGTATTCAATAGTAAAAAAAGTAATTCAAATACCATTCACATACTTTAAAATAAAAAGCATTCAAAAAAGTATTCAATACGGAAAAAAGTATTTGAATACTTTTACTCAACTACTTTAGAACACTGATTAATACTTTATAAATTGGTAGGCGGTGTCAACGAAAAAAAGTATTCAATAGTAAAAAAAAGTAATTCAAATACCATTCACATAGGTACTTTAAAATAAAAAGCATTCAAAAAAGTATTCAATACAGAAATTAGTATTTGAATACTTTTACTCAAATACTTTTACTCACCTACTTTACAACACTGATTAATACTTTATAAATTGGTAGAAAATTTCAATGAAAAAAAGTTTTCAATAAATAGTATTCAATAGTAAAAAAAAGTAAATCAAATACCATTCTGACATACTTTAAAATAAATATTATTCAAAAAAGTATTCAATACGGCAAAAAGTATTTGAATACTTTTACTCAAATACTTTTACTCAACTACTTTACAACACTGAATTTAATACTTTATAAATTGGTAGGCGATGTCAACGAAAAAAAGTTTTCAATAAATAGTATTCAATAGTAAAAAAAAGTAATTCAAATACCATTCTGACATACTTTAAAATAAATAGTATTCAAAAAAGTATTCAATACGGCAAAAAGTATTTGAATACTTTTACTCAAATACTTTACAACACTGAATTTAATACTTTATAAATTGGTAGGCGATGTCAACGAAAAAAAGTTTTCAATAAAATAGTATTCAAAAGTAAAAAAAAAGTAATTCAAATACCATTCACATATTTTAAAATAAATAGTATTTAAAAAAGTATTCAATACGGAAAAAAAGTATTTGAATACTTTTACTCAAATACTTTACAACACTGAATTTAATACTTTATAAATTGATAGGCGATTTCAACGAAAAAAGTTTTCAATAAAATAGTATTCAATAGTAAAAAACAAGTAATTCAAATACCATTCACATACATTAAAATAAAAAGTATTTAAAAAAGTATTCAATACGGAAAAAAAGTATTTGAATACTTTTACTCAAATACTTTACAACACTGAATTTAATACTTTATAAATTGATAGGCGATTTCAACGAAAAAAAGTTTTCAATAAAATAGTATTCAATAGTAAAAAACAAGTAATTCAAATACCATTCACATACTTTAAAATAAAAAGTATTTAAAAAAGTATTCAATACGGAAAAAAGTATTTGAATACTTTTACTCAAATACTTTTACTCAGCTACTTTAAACACTGATTAATACTTTATAAATTGGTAGGCGATGTCAATTAAAAATAGTATTCAATAAAATAGTATTCAATACTAAAAAAAAGTAATTCAAATACCATTCAAATACTTTAAAATAAATGTATTTAAAAAAGTATTCAATACGGAAAAAAATATTTGAATACTTTTACTCAAATACTTTTACTCAAATACTTTACAACACTGATTAATACTTTATAAATTTGTAAGCGATGTCAACGAAAAAAAGTATTTAATAAAATAGTATTCAATAGTAAAAAAAAGTAATTCAAATACCATTCACATACTTTAAAATAAATAGTATTCAAAAAAGTATTCAATACGGCAAAAAGTATTTGAAAAAGTATCATTTACCTTTACATTGACATTTTGATTTTATTTTTTTTGTCTTCTTCTTTTTTTTTAGTGTTATCTCTGTAAAAAATTAGGTATATATAATATATATATATCATGAAAATAGCTTAATTATGACTAATTTATACAATTGAATGTATATATATTTACCAAGAAAAAAATCTATTTCGGTTGTTATTTTCATGTTGAATTTAACAATAAACGACATTTTTTCGAGTTTTGGCGAAGGGGTTTCCTATAGAAAACATAAATGATAATTATATATCTTATTATATCTTGAATATATATAGTATAATAAATAATTAATTAATATAGTATTAATAAATATCCTACAATATTGCGTAGGTAATAAATAATAATTTTTTTATAACTACTTACTTCTTTCTTTTCTGTATCTTCATTTGAATCTATAATAAGACAAAAATATAAAATACATTTTGTATACTATAATTTTAAAAAATTTGACAATTTATTATTTTCTAAAAAAGTCTGATTGAAATTACGTTGACTGCTGGAAGCCATGGCTATAAACCTCCTATTCCACTCATGATTTCTCCAGGACCGAAGAATGTTACTTTGTCCGTACTTGTAAATAGATCTGTTACATGAAACACCGAAATGAAAATTATTTTTACTTAATTTATCTTTTAATACGCATTAACAATATTCATTATCTAATGTTGTTTTAATTGAAGATACATCTGCAATTGTCTCATGTTTGTATAATTAATTATAGTAAATAGTTATGAGTATAATCATATTTAAAATTACTATTATTTTTATTTGTTTTTTTTTTATGCAATGCGGCAATTTTTGTAAGTTAATATTATTAGATAGTAATAAAGTAATAAACATTGACAAGACACGAATATGAAATAGAAGTTTTCAAATTATATTTGTACTTCGAGCATTCTAACAGACTCAGAAAAAAATTTAAATTCAAAGACTAAATAATTATAGATAATTGTAATTGTTTAAATTTAAGTATTTGTTGTAATGGGACTCGTCGTGAAATAATTGCTTTATATAGAGGACATAATAATAATTATACAAACTTTGAAACTAAATTAATTGAATTGATTAACATTATTATTTGACAATTATTATTAACTAATTAGTAGGATATATTAATATATTATTACCTTTATTTAAATTGTAATAAACTATAATAATTGTACAGAATTTCGTAAAAAGTTAAATTCCATAGGCTCATAATCTTTTTTCTATATTGATGCTGGAATTTGTTTCAAACATTTATGAATTTTCAACTTTAAAATTCCTTGCAAATCGTCGCAATTTTTGTATATTTCGTAACACTTTAAATACTTATAAACAAACATTGTGACTAACGATTTTTGATTTTTTTTTTTTTACTACCATAAGTAAAACTTATAATAAACCTTGTTTTAAATTTTAAAGATTTTTTGGATAGCCAAAGTTTTTTTATCGGCATTTCAAGGAAAAAAAGCCGGTAAGTGAGTATCGCTCTGCTGTACATTAGGGGGTGGGGTGGACCTCGGACTATGGTAGGTTAAATTTGAATGCAATGATAGGTATCATTGTATACGAAAAACGATTCTGAACGGAGATGATTTGTCAGTCCAGGATACATATATTATATTTAAATATTATCATATATTCTATTTTGAAACTAATTCAAACATTTAAGTAAAAGTTTCAAGATCTTACGTTTAGTAATTTTTTAAAAATAACAAAAATCGAAAATTATTTATTAGTAAAACGTGATTTTACACGTCGTGTATTTTTGATTTCAAATTAAAATTAAAACTTTAAACACTCGTAAAATTTTTTAAATTGAACAATCCTCAAACTTTTTTATAATTATTCTAAGATTAACTTATGGACAGCATAGTATTAAATTTTCAATTCTTAGCTTTTGATAGAAAAATATTTATAAATTTTTAACTACCAAATAGTGAAAAATATTCATGATTTTGACGAATTTTTGTCAATATTTGAACTTCAAATGCTAATAAAAAAAAATTGTGCCTATGTATTTTTATAATTTTTGAATGAGAGTTAGAACAAGTTATGCAGACCCTTCAATTAAATTTTCAAGTAATTTGTCCCAGCTAAATTTTTTTTATCAACATTTATAAAAAAAAAATAAAAAAAAATTGAAAATTTCAATTGTCGATAAATAGCTCAAAAAAAGTCAAAATATTTTGAAAATCAAATCACGTAAAGAAAATGGCAATCTAAATAACTGGTAAAATTTTCAAGTATTTACGACTTATACTATTTGAATAACAACAAATATTAAAAATCGTTGGAGGCTAAACCGTTATTTAACGCGGTTTTGTAAAAATTTAAATTTCAATCACTCATAAAAATTTTTTGTTTTAGTCCGGTAGAGTTTTTTTTGCAGATAATTGAAGAAAATTTTATGGAGAACCTTGTACCAAATTTTCAAATCTTAGTTATAAAAGAAAAAATTTTTACGATTTTTTAACCACAAAATTACTTGCCAATTTTCGCAATTTTGACATATTTCATATAAATTCGAACTTTAAGCACTTATAAAAAAAAATTGTGACTAACGATTTCGGATTTTTTTTTATAACTTTAAGAACAACTTATAAGAAACCTTGTATTAAATTTTCAAGATTTTCTGGCCGGCCAAAAAATTTTTATCGTTATTTTAAAAAAAAATACTTAAAAAAATTGAAAATTTCAACTGTCTATAAATAGCTCAAAAAAATTCAAAATTCTTTGAAAATTTAACTGTGTATGGAGAACGCTAATATAAATATTTGGTGAAAATTTCAAGTATTTACATCTATTAGTTTTTGAGTTATAGCAAAATAAAAAATTGTATTTTGTCGAAAACTGGTTTTGCGTAAAAAATCCCGTTTTTCCGTCATTTTTTTAGGGTTTTTCTCGATTTTTTTGAAAACTGTTGGAAAATGTTTACTTTTCACCTCTATAATGCACCAAGGATATCCACTTTGCCATCGGAAACCACCCCCGAAGTTTGAAATTGAAGCATTATTTCGACTAGTTATGCTGTACACAGACACAAAAACAAAAAAAAAAAAAAAAAAAAAAAAAACACACATCATTGTAAATTCAATACATTCATCACTCCGTTCAGAATCTAAAACTTAGAAAAGTCGAAAATTTCAGTTGTCTATAAGTAGCTTAAAAAAGGTCAAAATATTTTGAAAATTTAATCGTAAATAGATAATGGTAATATAAACATTTGGTGAAAATTTCAAGTATTTAGTATTTACAATGATTCGTTTTTGAGTTACAGCAAAATAAAAATATCGATTTTGTCCTAAACTGATTATGCGTAAAAATTCCAGCTTTTCCTTTACTTTTTTAGGGTTTTCGCTTTTGAATACTAGGAAAAAAGGTTTAATGTTCTCATAATCGTTCTGTAGCCTTTAACCCTGCGTAGGTCGCGCGGATTACCATTGTAATCCATCTAAAAATAAATAGTTTTTTCGTATATTGAAAACCAGTAAAATTATCTTATCTTTTCAGTACCTTCGAATAACATGTTGCTTAATATAATTAGTTTGTTTCCGAATACTGGTCGCTAAAGTTGTCGTTGTTATCGGAGTTCAAAGTGTGTTGGATTACCAGTGTATGCCGCGCGATCTTTCACGCCCGTGAAATACATGTACAAATACATACATGTAACATGTACAAATTTATAAAGTACTCTTGTTTTTTTTGTAATTATTAATATAGAGAGCTAAAATATATGTAAGATACTTAAATATTAATATGTTTATACAGAAATATTATAAAAATTTAATTACATTGAGTATCATTACAATTTAAGAAAACAAATTCTAATAAATTATTATTTATTGTCATTTAAGTTAAAGTTCATATTCTAAGGTAAAAAAATTTTAATTTTAATTTTTTCTTTATCGCAATATATTTTTCCATATGTACTTAGTATATAACAATAATTTAAATTTTCAATATAGACTTAGAACCTATTAAAAAAAAATAAAAAAATAATGGATTACAACTGTAATCCGCGCGACTACTGGCGTACTATCAAGGCACGCGACCTACGCAGGGTTAATAGTTAGTACTATTATAGAAAGGATTTATTTAATATTTCAGATATCTACCTTTTATCTGCGTCAGTGGGACGCGTTTCGGACTCGTTTCGGCTAAAATTATTTTTAATAACTCTTCTTAATGGTGGATTAGCACTAATTAATCTAAAAAAAAATAGACAAAATATAACAAGGATATTTTTATTTTTAAATAATTTTGATTTTACGTACCTTAAAGATGGTAGGACCAACGTCTTACATATTTTCCTTAACATTTTAATAGATATTAATTATTTTATAAGAATTAATTTTTTTTATCAATATGAAAATACTTTAAACTTTGAAATTATAGAAGTGAGATTAAATTTTAATTCAATTATATTGAATTTAAATTATAAAATGTAATTGTTTATTAGCAACCGTAGTTATGACAAATATTAGTATTTTAAAATTATGTAGTTAAATTTAGTATAAGAAACATTTTTAAATTATTTAAGATTTAAACCTGAAATACAACGAATAAAATCATATTTTTGTGATATATAAAAGTTTTAATTGACTAAAGTCCTCTAATCGTTCTTTCTTTTTTTTTTTAAATACTTAAAATAACACGCAGTAATTAATTATTAGGAATATTATAAGTTGAATGATATATCACAAATTAAATTATAAATTTAAGTTTATAATAATACAACAAGTTTAGATATAAAAATAATGAAATATTTATTTAATACTGTATAAATATTTGAAATAATTTTATAGTACATAATATCTAGCTCTTAGTTTAAAAGCCTAACATTCAAAACTTCGAATGATATAAAATATATTCACAGTTATTACAATACATTTTTTTATTTAAATCAAAATTAATTTTTATAAGTATGAATCATTTTCGATTGTAGGAGACTTTGTATGGTCTCTCAGAGTAGAAAAAAAAATATTCATACCTATTACAAAATACAAGTATTTAACAGACATAAATCATAATAATAATAATAATAATAATAATAATAATAATAATAATAGTTATGATAATAAATGTGTTTTATGTACATTGGACAGGCTTCGAGAGTTTTTAAGAAACTCGCTGTCAATTATTAGTCATAATAATATATAAATTTAAAAATTAAAAGTATGGCAAATTATTTCAAGTAATTGTGTGTCTGTTATTATTTTACTTTTGTGCTTTGAACAAAACTTGGTGAATTGTTATTTGTGTATTTTGGTTTCTTTTCTTATATTTTTGTTTAAATAACTAGCACATTCGTTGCAATTGCAAAAGTCGCAAAATACTCTAGAAACTTAGTTTAGACGATCTAACCAATTTATTGAATGAACTCTTCCATCCTTTGCTAAAATTATTTGTTGATATATTATTAATTATTATTAACGATACATTTTTAATCGCTTGGTGTCTTATAGGTACTCCAAATTTGAAGAAGGAATTTAAGTGTACCATTCTTCCCGTTAATATATTGTGTTGTATCAAAATAAGATATTAATGTAAATAGTATTTGAGTAAAAGTTAAATACATATTAACTATTTCATTAGGTATTTATTCAACATTCAAAACCACTTAAGATATATTACTATCATTTTACATTGTTTTGCAATTTGTTCGTTATCATTACCTAAACATTTTAAAAATTGTTTAAATTGTTTAAATTTTGAATTTAGTTTATTTCACGATCCGCGATCAAAAGTGTTATACAGATTAATTTTATATTATCATGCAAAATATCTTTCCTGATTTATGTATATTGTATACTGTAAAAATTGTTAGCGATGAATTTTAACCAATTTATTTTTACCGCACGAAGTGTCCATGGTATACAACTCAAACAATATATAGTGCAAAGTGTTCGTTTACTATCATTTTCGTGCAATATATACTTTATGAATAATTTGAATAATATAAATAGCCACAAATCTATTTTGTGTTATTCATTTAATAAATTAAAAATAGGTGATCAGTTATGAAATTATCTCATATTCCAATGTATAATTATTATTTGAGTAAAAATTAATATATTTAATTAAAATTATAATTTTTGAAAAAGGTATGCCTATAATTGTGTATTGTAGCTCGTGGGAAGCTGGTGTACCTATATGGTTATTTACAGAAAATTGTATAAGTAAGTGCAGATGCTTTACACTTTACAGTACCTACTACAAGTACGGTGCATTGAAATCCACGCGCTATGTCAGACGTCAGTAGTACCTATAGTGGCTAGTGCTTATAAAAGGTAATATATTATAATTTGATTATCAAAAACATCTCATAAGTATAATAATAATAATAAAAATAAAAATAAATTACAAGTTATTAATCAATTATTAGAATTTAACTGATAAGTTATAGAAAAACTGTTAATATGTGACGACTTTGTGTGTGTAGTAATAAGATGTTAAACGGTCGGACTGTTGAAATGAAAATGAACCTCGTCGCCGAGAATTTCGAACATTTCCCATACGACGGTTATTGTGATGTTTTTATTACTAGCCACCCGAGTTACCTACGTTTATCAATCTAATCGGCCGGTATTGCGGTATAATATTTTAAAACAATAATTTCGATTTGTTCTTTACCTACATTTAGGTATTTTATTTTTTAATTATGATATTTCACGTCTTTCGATTGAACTATAATACATGGAAATATTTTAAATAACTTTAATAATTATACTTAAATTAACTTAACAAACTTTAACTTATGTAGTTATATATAGTCAGTGAGTTTAATATATTATACGCGTTCGTACGTCGGATATTTCCACAGAATATATAAAGATAAATTGTTGAAAGCGGGTAAGTCAGTATCGCTCTGCTCTACATTAGGGGGTGGGGTGGACTTCGGACTAGGGTAGGTTAAATTTGAATGCAATGATAGGTAACGGAGATGATTTGTCAGTCTAGGATATATTATATTTAAATATTGTCATACATTCTATTTTGAAACAAATTCAAACATTTAAGTAAAAGTTTCAAGATCATACGTTTAGTAATTTTTTTAAAATAATAAAAATCGAAAATTATTTAGTAATAAAACGTTATTTTACACGTGTATTTTTGATTTCAAATTAAAATTAAAACTTTAAACACTCGTAAATTTTTTAAATTGAATAATCCTCAAACTTTTTTATAACTATTCTAAGTTTAATTTATGGACAGCATAGTATTAAATTTTCAATTCTTAGCTTTTGATAGTAAAATATTTATAAATTTTTAACTACCAAATAGTGAAAAATATTCATGATTTTGACGAATTTTTGTCAATATTTGAACTTCAAATGCTAATAAAAAAAAATTGTGCCTATGTATTTTTATAATTTTGAATGAAAATTAGAACAAGCTATGTGGACCCTTCAATTAAATTTTCAAGTAATTTGTCCCAGCTAAATTTTTTTTATCAACATTTATAAAAAAAAAATAAAAAAAAATTGAAAATTTCAATTGTCTATAAATAGCTCAAAAAAGTCAAAATATTTTGAAAATCAAATCACGTAAAGAAAATGGCAATCTTAATAACTGGTAAAATTTTCAAGTATTTATGACTTATACTGTTTGATTAACAACAAATATCAAAAATCGTTTGAGGCTAAACCGTTATTTAACGCGATTTTGTAAAAATTTAAATTTCAAACACTCATAAAAATTTTTGTCTGAATCCGGTAGAGCTTTTTTTACAGATATTTGAAGAAAAACTTATGGAGAACCTTGTACCAAATTTTCAAAACTTAGTTATAAAAGAAAAAATTTTACGATTTTTCAACCACAAAATTACTTGCAAATTTTCGCAATTTTGACATATTTCGTATAAATTCGAACTTTAAGCACTTATAAAAAAAAATTGTGACTAACGATTTCGGTTTTTTTTTTATCACTTTAAGAACAACTTATAAGAAACCTTGTATTAAATTTTTAAGATTTTCTGGTCGGCCAAAAAATTTTTATCGTTATTTAAAAAAAAAATACTTAGAAAAATTAAAAATTTCAATTGTCTATACTCTATAAATAGTTCAAAAAAAGTCTAAATTCTTTAAAAATTTAACTGTGTATGGAGAACGCTAATATAAACATTTGTTGACAATTTCAAGTATTTACATCGATTAGTTTTTGAGTTATAGCAAAATAAAAATTTGATTTTGATGAAAACTGGTTTTGCGTAAAAAATCCCGTTTTTCCGTCATTTTTTTAAGGTTTTTTCCGACTCATTTAAAAAATATTGAAAATTTTTTACTTTTGACCCCCCAAAGTACCAACTAGATTCGATTTCCTTTTCAAAGAGGGGCTGAAGTCAAAAATCGAAGCATTTTTACTGCCCCAAATGTTGTCGACAGACACAAAAAAAATAAACACACACATCATTGTAAAATCAATACATTCATCACTCCGTTCAGAATCTAAAAATCTAAATCTAATACACTTATGAGGAACTTTTTACTACATTTTTAAGCTTTTTAACATAAAAACAAACAATTTATTAACATAGGTAATTCGAATGAAAACTTCAAAAATTAGATCATTTTAAATGTCTATTAATAATAGCTTAAAAAGTGCAAAAATATTTCTTAAACCACATTATTATTAATAGAAATTCTAATCAAATATTTGGTAAAAATTACAAATTTGTAATTTCATTCCCTTCTGAATTACAAAAAAACAAATTTTAAACTCAACTCAAAATCTAAATAATAAAAAATTTTGTATTTTATTTTCGTAAATGTTTGAATTCTAGTGGTTTTATACTTTCATATACTTGCATTAGTTGCATTTGACATGGTTTAAAGAATAAACAAAACATATTTCGGTTAAATATTAGATAATTTTTAACATAAATATTTAGTTAATTATAAAACAGTTAGAAGGCTACGTAATGACTATTTCACATTTATCTAATATTATGAATAATATGTTATTCGAAATTCTTCAAGTAAATTATGCAACTTTTCTGGATATGACTAATGAGTTTATTTATACAAATTCGAAAAATATTTGAAATAATTAATCTGCCTGAATAAGACATTTTCAAGAAGACATAGATAGTCGTGTTTAACTTATATCTACAACTACAATTATACTACATTAAGAATAAGTCAATACTACTTGCTCGGGCTAGTTTTTTCTTATGCTTTTTTTATAGGTACTTTACTTGTTGATTGAGTTTTTAAGGTCGGAAGTATTTACGAGTCGTGAACTTGGAATTATAAAGTCCAGGGTTGGGTAGCATAAAACAAAGTTCGTCCAATAAAGCTCAACAGGGAAATTACAATATATTTTCAAAAACGATTGTTGTGCGGTTTTGATAGTGATATTCAGGAATGTATACGATTGACACGAGCAACTCCAATATTTTATAATATTATACGAATTCAGTTAATCACATTCGATAATCTAATAATATTGTGTTTTATAATATTCGTAAATTATATTTTATTCAAAATTGAAAATACTATCATTTACCTACTTACATTATATAATAAGTTAAATGATTAACAGATAATCGAACCACCGTAAATAAAAAAATTGTAATAGTATACGGTAACAATACAATTATTTCAACTCTGCAGATCGAATGACACATCCTGCTATATGTAGATATATATAGTATAATAATAATAATAATAATGATATGTGCAGTGCAATGCGGTGCACCCGGAGTTGTTCTCGCGGATTGTCGGACTGCAACTGCAACGGATGGACGGAAAACCGAATTTCGTAACAGTTGTTATGTTGCTCCGCAGGCGGAGTTTCGCAATTAGATTTTTTTTTTCTCGCGTACCTCGCGTATATTATTTACAATGCGATGTTTTCGCGTAACAAATAGCATAGTAATAATAATAATTTAAATAGAATATTACATGTCATCTGTCCGTCGTGTCCTGTATTAATATATATTATATACCCATCGCACTGTATGCCATAGAAATAATAGTCGATCGTATTCTTAAATCACAACGCAAGGACAAACTCGCGTACGCAAAACTTTGCAAATCACTCTGTCGCGCCAATATCCGGTGTTTTCTATTGCGATTGCGAAGAGTGTAGACAAAGCACAATGCAAATAATGGTTGCAGTGGACGGGACGTACCTATACATTTATGGACATAAATAATTTTACTAATTACCGATGAGTTTGAATAAAAATATTTTTGTCTAGCGAAAAATCAATCGTATTCCTCATTATGGGTGTACTTAGTAAAATATCGACGAAAACATTATTTTTTTTTGTTTTAGAAATTAAAACACTTCTCGTCCGCAGTTATAATTGACACGTGAATAATATTAGCATTTTTTTTTTTTCAAATATTAACGTATTATGTGTTTGAAATTTTTTATTTTATTTTCGAACGGTTTTACAGCAACCGCAGCAGTAACAGGACACTGTATGACCGTGTAAGACATCGAATATTATTCGTCCAATATTCTAACTAGCGTTGCGAATTGATTGGAACCATATATTATCGTAAATACGAGGAAAAGGAAACGTTAATCGTAAACAAAATAATATTCTCTACATTATATACCTACATGTTCTGCACGTTTAAAAAATTATTATCATTAGCTATACGCACGCATAACCTGTTTGTGGAAATAAACGTATACGTCATTATTTATTATAGTTTTTTTTTATTTTTATTTTTAGACTTATGAAAATAAAACTGTTTTCAAACCCCAATACATAAATGATTATTTTCTGTATCGGTATACTATATATGTATACACAATACGTGCAACAGGTATATATAGTAATATAATTTATTGTTGTACTACGCGGGTGACATTGGCCAACAGAAATCGAAACGGAACACATTAATGTGTCCGTTATTGTAATATTAATAACTCGTTGTGTGTAGGTATATTAAAGCAAATAGTATAATAAATGTTGTGTTAATTTTTTGCTTAAAAATAATCAAATCGTTTTTTTATTGGATTGCGTTTTCACATTTAGATCGAACACCGACGAATTTTTTGTTTAACTATATTGCAGAATTTACGCAGCATTTGATAAAAACTAATCCTCCAGATCCAGACCGTTTTCTAACACACGTATAATATTCGTATAACGCACAATGATTTATTTATTGTTTGATATTAATTATTACTATTATTATACGTCTTACGTGTACACGCGTTTGTCGGTAACGAATAATAAAATATGATGCACACACAGTGTCATTAATAACTCTTGTAACCGTCGTTAGTGTATAGAAACGGGCCGAAATGCACTAAAGTCAGTTTGAATACTTAAGATGCGCACGTGTAGACACGCGTGATTATCCGCTATCGCAGCGCACATAGAAACAGCCTATCGTAGGTAATATTATTAAGGCGATATAAATGAGTATACGTTTTTTAATCGTAGTTAAACTCGATTTTTTTTATTTCTTATCCCTTATTCCAGCGAAATCAGTTTCTGTTTGGATTTATATTTATAATACATTGTGTAGTGTGCTTCATCCACGCGCGCGCGATGAACACTCTTTTCATAGTCCCAAGTTAAAAAATGGTCATACAGCGTGTTATGATATTACATGTGTCATTTATTGGATTTGGTTTTTAATTATATTTTCTATTCGACTTTTATTGAAACATATGTAGGTATCTATAGTTATGCTTATTAAAAAATGTGTTAAATTATCTATTCTAATTTAATAGGGTTTTAAAATTTCATGAAATTTATTCTCTTGAAATATTTCATTGCAATGAAAAATAAAATATAAATTATTATATCTTAAAATTTATAATCATGTCAACTTGCAAGTGAGCAACTTCAAAAGTTGGTTTATTTTGTGAAACAAAGAAAAAATAATGTATAATAAATAATAATAATAATAACCAATAAGGACCATGCAATTAATAATTCAAGTGATAAATATCAAAAATGTATAGTGCATATTTTTGCATATTTATTATCAATATTTTCTGTATATAATCAATATATTATTTCTAATCAACTTTAACCGAATACATTTAAAAAAATAAAAAATATTTTTCAATATTCCATTGAAATATTTCAAAAAGAGTGAAATTTTCAATTTTGAAATATTTCAATTGAAACATTTCAAGTGAAATGTTTCAAATTTAGAACCATAAATTATAAATGTTGACCGTAAACTAGTGTAAATTGGGATGATGATAAATAAGATACAATTTTTGTACAGTTATAGATTTTTGAGTAAAGTAAACAAAAATTGCACTATTCATAAATCATAATGAATCGAATTCAATTTTGTGGAAATATTTAAATCAATTAGCTTTTTTTTCTAAAGTTTTGAAGAATATTTTTTTGATATATTTGAATTTTAACGATGAACCTGACCTATTCAACTTATTTCGATAATTATAATTAAATCCTATATTATTTCAACTAATAATATTATTTATTCATACTTCGATTTTTAATTTATTTAATTTTATACGAAAATAATAATTAAAGTTTTTATAAGTCCGAACAACTGTATAATGTTAGTTGTGGTTTTATTCTGTATAGGTGCATATTGCGTACACATAGGTCCTATGGCTGAGTACCCGAGTTAAATATATGTATCGGGAAGAGTTGGCAGTGATATCATTCGTTCGCCTAAACGTCCAGTACGGAAATCAACACTGTTCATATTATGTTTTACAATGATATCATAATATTATATATAGAGAAATATATAATATTGTATTTATGTATTACGGAGAATAGTAGGTATGCGTATATTATACTACCGAATGCGTTGTAATAATTATTATTTATTATGTATAAATGAAAAATAAAAATCAGTATTCCCGATTGCGCGCGCCGCGTACACAGTGGGTAAATTAATTAATCGTTTCCACGGTAAAATAATATCCCGTTTTTTATATTATTTATACATAAAATTATACACCTGCGCCGCCACCGAGCGTAATAAACTTTTTTTCAGACATCCGCTCCGTCGGCCGCGAAGTGTGTAAATACGTCTTAAGTCATTATATATATATATAAATTATATAAATAATATTAAAATATACACACGCATATACGATAAACACATATATAAAATGTATATGTGTGCCGACTTTTGCGCCCGCGTGTGTGTATATAATATTATGTATACGCGTTACGTTTAAATAGAGACGTAGGTACGTAGGTTTACATGTTATAGTATAATTATAATTTTAATGGTTATTAGAAAATGTGTATGGATCCATAAATTAAAACAGTTTCATTTATAGATTATCGTCTTATCTCGCGCACATCAACCTTGATTTCTATCTCTCGGGATCGACCGCGGTTAATATTTTTTTCCGACGATAAATTATTATATTATTTTCTTTGAATAGCGTTTTTATAAACATTTTTTTTTTTTTTTTAAATCGATTCCGCGCGTTCAATACACGTATACATATTATACGTATAAGCGTTTCTGCAGTATTTATATATATAATATACCTATACCTTCCTACCTATACTTATTAATGCAAATTGCACATACGCATTACGAAAAAAAAACACACATTTCGATCTCGCGCGTTTTTACAATGTCAGAGTAACATTATTGTTATTTAAATATTATTATATATTGTCCGCATAGATGTATAGTCGAGTTTTACGTTTCTTCGAGGTTATATCAACGCAATAAATTAAAATAAACCAAATAAATACGGTTTCCATTGTTGACTGTTCAAGCGTGCACGGTGGCGGATATTAATAGTAGTTAATTGCGAGCGTTCACGTCAGACTGCCGTATAGGTACACAGCGTACCTGTATAATACAGAGGTATTAACCTATCATTTGTTACAAAATAAATTGGGTTTAATGTCCTGTGAATCGATCGGAATAATATATTATGATTCCCGTTTTAGATCCTTCGCACGAGATTAACAAAATATATTAATTTTACGCTTGTTAGTTTTTACTCTTATCTGATTGTTAATTCGACTCGTATACGCCACTCGGAAAATGTCCTTTGTCTATGTATTATAATTCACGGTCTGTTCGTGGGTTGACAAATTTAATTTACCCAAACGTAATCGTAATATTATCGATAATTATATTATTATGCCCTCATATTTTATAATAATTCATTTTCGATTGGTATGTGTAGTACAATTTATCATATGCGCTTACGGGTTAACGGGTCAAAATTGACAAACTCATAGATATAGGGCGATTGAAAGATAATAGGCGCGGGTGAACGAACACGGTTATGTATAGGTAATAGACTGATATGCTATATACGAGAACGACCGAGAAGAAGCGTCTTCCGCTCAAAATAAACACCTTTTGTAATAATTATCTTGGATAGGTATACCTACTATATTATTCATTATATGCTTTTGCAGCGATGATCTTTGATAGATGTGCTAATCTAACATTCTATCATAATATATATTATATCTAGCAAGAATTTTAGTTTTTATAGTTTTAGTAACATTTAGTGTTTAGACTTTAAGATACTACTTTGATAAAACAAAATTATTTATGAGCTGACTCAAACTGTTCGTGAACTTGGCGGTACAAATTTAATATTATACATATTATATACAGGGTGTTCCAAATTTCATGTGACAGCAGATATCAGCATGATCTACTTAAATTAGGAAAAAATTACCTATGTGAAAACTTTTTTGAATCATATAATCTAAATTAATTTGATATTAAATATTTTTTTTATTAATTAGGATGGGGAGGTTCGAGGGGTAACTTTAAAAATTCAAATGGGAACCTATATTTTTGAAACATAATTCATGCACAGATTAATTTTAAATGAATTTTGACGGGTCATTCACAAAAATGTCTTAATAATTGAAGGAGTTATTGACATCTGAATATTGGTGTTAATTTATAAAATTCTACAGTGAATAATTAATACTAAAAGTGCTTCTGTTGTACGACCTTAATTATCTGGGTATGTAATTATCAATTTATTACAGTAAACAGTAGCAATACAAAACGTATATCAGTATTATCGCTTGATATTATTAGTTTATTACCAATTACAGATTATATTTATTTATGTTGTCCTAATTGCATTTCTTAATCTGACAATCGATGACTTTAATTAAATTTTATAAAATAAAATAATATATTAATATGTAGGTATAACCTATAAGAGTCTGAGACCGTGATAATAGCGTTTTGTATTATTTAATTATTTTATCAATGATAATAGTGATATAAGCATGAACATTAGAGAACTTCTTTAAAATTCATGGATATAAGATTAAAGATATGATGATTTATAACTTTAGGATTATTTAATTTTAATAAAATTTTCTACGTCAACCTTTTTGAATCATATAATCTAAAATAATTTGATATTAATAATTTTTTTTTATTAATTAAAAAGGGGAAATTTTAGAGGTAAATTTTAAAATTCAAATGGGAACAAAAATTTTTTGAAATATGATTCATATACGATTTATTTTTTAATGAGTTTTGACGTATCATTCATAATTATGCATAAATAAATAAAGAAGTTAATAGTTATTAACATTTGAATTTTGTATTTTAATTTATAAAATGCCATCAATGAATAATAATAATAGACATTTGTGCTTCTGTTATACGCCGATGCATTCTTATGCAACCTTAATAATCTTTACGCTATCTAACTATCAATTTATTATAGTCATAAAACGTATGTTTGATATCTTAATTTAAGCTTAATATATTACATAGGTAAAATCGCGGGAGGAATACGATTCCGCACGTTTTTTTTTTTTTTGAACACGATTCCGCACACTTAATTGTTCATAGGAATACAATAGGAATTGAGCGCAACGTTGTCAAATTTATTACAAATGGTTTATTACGATCTCAAAGCTGTCATTACAAAAAATAAAATAAACATGATGTATATGAATATTTAAAAAAATGTTTACCTATCTCATAGTCAGTCATCATTACAAAAAATAACGTAAAATAATTTAATAATATAAATAAATAATAATCATAAAATATAAATAATTTTTTCAAAAAATAAAAATAATTGATAATTAAATAATTAATAAAGTTAAATAGTATCTCATAGTCAGCCATCATTACAAAAAATAATGTAAAATAATTTAATAATATAAATAAATAATAATCATAAAATATAAATAATTTTTTCAAAAAATAAAAATAATTGATAATTAAATAATTAATAAAGTTAAATAGTATCTCATAGTCAGCCATCATTACAAAAAATAATGTAAAATAATTTAATTTAAATAATACCTATAATAATTTAATATAATTTTTTCCCTTGATACATAAAGCCAATAGATGTAAGATATTTTACAATATTTTTATGTATTTTATAATTATTGAAATGTTGTATAACGTTATGTATACGTTTTAAATCGGACGATCCCATTTTATTGTGCATGTTTCTAGCAATTGAATTAATTTTTGTCATAGTTTCGGCTTGTATTTCCATTAGTACAGATATTACTACATGCGTTGGTGGATGAGCACTATGAAATTGTCCGTTGTACATTTTATGAAAACTTTCTGCTCCATTTGTGGTTCTAACAAAACAATTTTTTTCAATATCCTAAAATAAAATGTATTATAAAAAATAAAATACAAGTTACCTTGGAGTAATTGAAGGTTCACATGCCCATATTTCAGGTGGGAATACACAACCAGGTTCTATGTACGATTTAAGTACGTAATCAGAAAATATATGGCCTTCAATTTCATTCGGACACGTGCTCATAAGTTCTAAAAATCCTTCTTCAACCTTTTCTAATGGAAGAAACGGTAGTCCAAAAAATGATTTTAGCCAAATGCCTAATTCATTTCCATCCATCAAATATGAAGTTCTTAAACTATTATGTTCTTGTATCTAAATAAAAAATTTATGTGATATTATTATACGGAGTGTGTCTTACGTAAAATATAAAAATTAAGCAATAATATTATTTATTATTTAATTACCTTACGCCACCATGCCTGGCCTAAATGGAATCTACACCCAATGATAGCTATTCCAGGAAACATGATTTTCGCGGCTTCATGTGCAGCTTTTTCAAAATCCACATGTAATGTGTGGATACATAGTCTGGTGGATAAATATTCAAAACATATGTTTTTTAAAAATGTCCACATTTGAATGTAAGTTTCTTCACATTTATCGGGTAAAAAGAAGTATACAAGTGGTATATAAAATCCATTTTTAAATCCATGGATTGTATAGAGTTGTAAAAAATACTTAGGAGCGTATTCAAATGTGCCATCTATAAATATATCATCACACTGTGTGAGTAAATTAATATTTGTTCTCGTCGTAATACAAATGAAGTTTTGGTTTTCAGGAACATGAATAAACTTTTCATTTTTAAACTTAAAGCGATCTTCGTTTTGCATTTCTGTAAGTTGCATGACAGCACTATTTAAAGACTGTGGAAATGTCGGGAAATCTTTTCGACGTAAATCATACATACTTTTTCGAATAGATTTAATATAATTATGAGGTGCTTCAAAATCAGTTTTTAAAAGCTCAGTTCTTATAATTTTTGATGGTCTTACTGAAATCGTGTCATTAGCTTTTCTTTTACAATTTTCTCGCAAAATTTGACGTTGGATTTTTTCTACCGTATCTAATGTATGCTTGTGTTCTCCGAGTATTTCCAATAAAATTGTATGTTTCGAATCAGTTAGAATACTTGCAGTACATGTTTTATGTATGCACCTCCATTTCACTTTTCCGTCATTTCGTTGACGAATATGCCGATATTTACAAGTATTTACCAATGCTAAATCGTTTCCCTTTTCAGATTTTATTATTTCAAATGTATTCTCCATGCCTATCTACTCACTTTTAAATTTGAACACCGTAAAAATATAAATTATAGAAAATACTCGAAATTAATACAATTTGTTATATCTATTGAACTGTATATATACACGCGATGCGTTTTAACTAGATAGTTCTCACTAGACTAGCTACACTAATATTTTACCATCGTCCTACTAACAACACAAACCAACAAGTATAAAATAATCTCGTCATTATTAGATTATCGTTCAGATATCAAATATCATATAAATATCATATAGACTAGGATGCTCGGTAAATTGTGGTATACACCTAAAATATTATAGTTTCGCCTTCGCACTATACGATGTCCATTTGCCGTATATTTATTTTATAATGTTATCTTTATCAACTTTATCAAACGACCCAAATTATCTGATTTTTAATTAGTTTGAACTTGAAATATCGTGGTAAAGAAGTGGAAAAGTTCAGGTGCCTAAATAAAATACTAATTGTATCAATCTCATGTTACAAGAAAAAACGTGCGGAATCGTATTCCTCATGGCAACGTCGCAATCGAATACAATACGCATTTGGGTAGAAAAAAAAGGTAATATAGAACAATGAACGTGCGGAATCGTGTTCTACCCAAAATCGCATCATTGTATTGAAAATAAAAAAAAACAACACATTATAACAATATGTATACCTACATAATATTACAATACGTAATATATTGTATATTGTTCTATTTATTATTTATAATATAAATGTTGGATACAGATTATTTTAAACTTCGCGCGGTCATGCCGCGATTAATTACATGCCGTAATGTTGTCGCACCGGAGCGTTGTCGCCGCCGCGACGCGCAATCTAACCTTTGGACCCCCCGATATCGCCGCGACCAAGCTAGCCGTCGCCGGTGCCCCGCCGCCGTCTTTTGTCGTATTTCTACCGTCAACGGAACTGGTCTACGATCCGGTGTCCCGTCGCCGTTACTTCGCCATTGTTTTTGTGCTTTTGGCCGTCTGAGCTCATCCGAGCTGATCGTCGTTTCGCGCCCTGTCGCGTTCGCGGTCGTAGTGTTTTTGGGCTCGCTTGCCACCCGGCTTATTGTATTTTGTATCGTCGCCCGTCCGTTTATACGCAGCACGACCCAAGCCGGGATCGTTCACCCACGTGTTTTTTGCCCGTCCGTTCGACGTTGTGCAAACACGAGGCCGTGATCCTCATCGTTTTTTTGATTTGTTTTGTGCCGTCGCCCGTCCGTCTTACGCAGTGCGACCCGTGTAGTGCACCTCTTTTCGCTTTTCGCGTATTGTTCGTCCGCGACGTCGAGTTCGACGTGCGAACACGTTAAAACGTATTCAGCCATTTTGTCACTTGTGCCGCGGTCTACGCCGTGACAACGGACGCCCACGCGCAACGGTTCGTGTCGTCGAGTTCGCGACCGTTATTGCTATACGAGCACGCGTCGTCCGGTGGTTTTACGTTATTCCCGTCCGCTCTGTTCGAGTGATTCAAAGTACGCCCGTACGTATCGTCGTTGACCCTTTTCGCCGTGATCAACATTCGAGCAGTTGTCGCAGCTCCAATCAGCGCCCCGACGGTTATCATCGACCAGTTATCAACATCAACATCGCCGGTTATCAGGTCGTACACGCGCTCATTATTTTGTTATGTAATTTTGTATTATTATTATTATTATTTCATATTTTTCCGCCGATCGACTTGTGATCGTGCGCCCCCTCTTACTAACCCTAGTGCGTAAGATTAATTATTTGCAGAACCGACGCAATAAATTTATATATATTATCAATCGTCAAAATTCTACTGTTTTATATTTGTGTTAGGGTGCCTTCACTCATCATCGTGAGTTATATTGTTGTTGTAGGAGTTAACCAGCCTCCTCATCCCATTAAAGTATTATACAGTCCACTCTCCACCAGGTTACAGGATCGACGAGATAAACAAACACACGGCGGGGCGTTTGGTGTCGCCCGTTCGCGCGCACGCATACGCGCGCACGCTTATTCGCCGTGCCGGGCTTTACTTGTGCAGCCCCTAACGCACATTGTTTGGTCCGTTCGAACCGGATAGTTTTTTTTGTTGTTTTGTTTAATTTTCGTTGATTCATATATTTCGTCATGGCACCAAAAGAGTTACCCGATGTAGCTCTTGCGCGAGCGCGCGTCAAGCGTGACTGCGCGTTGAAATCAATCGAAGGTATTCACGCGACAGCTTTGGTCGCACTATCCGATGCCAGCAAACTACCGTCGTTAATTATTCGCGCTGAAGATCTCGACAATTTCGTTCGTCAGTTTATTCAACAACAAGATATTATTATTAATGCGTTAATCGACCTCGATCGTGTTACCGATTTTGATCAGCTCGATCGTCCCGTTACCACGAAGATGGAATCTATGCGATTCGAAATAAAAACAACAGTTGCGAGTGATACATCGAGTTGTAAATCGTCGTCTTCGACGTCTACGTTAACAGTTCCGCAACACTTTGTTCCGTTACCAAAAATTCAATTACCCACGTTCGACGGAAATCTACTATCGTGGCGGTCGTTCCGCGATGTATATATATCACTCGTGCATGATAACACCGGCATAGGCGATGCGGAACGTTTTCATTATTTACTGTCATGTTTATCGGGTCCGGCGTTGGCTATTATCAAATCTATACCGTTGTCTGCGAATAATTACGCGGTCGCGTGGGACGCCCTGTCCGAGCGTTTCGACAATAAACGTTTGCTAGCTTCCGCTCACCTAGACAAACTATTCGCATTTAAACCAATCGCTCATGAGTCGCTACCGGCGTTAATCGAGTTCGTCAATACATTTAAGGAAAATGTATCAATAATTAAATCGCTCGGTGTCAATGACCTTTCAAGTTTTTTACTATTTCATATGGGATCTCGCGTTCTCGACTCGACGACTTTACAACTATTCGAATCTAGTACGTCGCAGTCAACTATTCCGAATTTCGACGAGTTATTAAATTTTGTGCAACTTCGATGTAAGATTTTGGAAAATCTTACGAAATCTAATAAAGTCGGTCGCAACGATAAATCGTTCGACAAACCGGATGTTCGCGGTAAATATACCAAATCGACCAAATCAGTGTTCGCCGCTACTACGTCTACGTCGATTAAATCAAAATCTCGGAATTGTTTATGTTGTGATAAGCCTGATCACAAAATATATCATTGTCCGAAGCTCGCCGGTATGACTGTTGATAAACGTCGAGAAATTATATTAGCGCGTAAATTGTGTTTCGCGTGTTTGAGTCCGAGTCATATGGTCAATACGTGTCAGTCAACGAAAGGTTGTTTTTCGTGCCGCAGTAAACGTCATCACACCTTGCTACATCCTGAACAAAACCGTACGTCTACTGTAGATATTGCGACTCCGAATACTAACTCGATATCTCAACCGACCACGTCGAGTGGCGGTTCTAGTTCTTTTGTCGGTGCCGCCTGCACCAATTCTACCGTCGTAGTATTAGGCACAGCGATTGTGCATATCAAAGACGCTTGGGAACGAGTACATTGCGTACGGGTATTGCTCGATAGCGGGTTGCAGATTTCGGCCATGACTAGTGAATGTGCAGCGCGGCTTGGACTTATAAAACGTCGTTACAAATCCGACATCGTTGGTTTCGCACAAAATCCTGTGTCCCATGTGCAAGGTGTAACCAGCTGTCAATTTTCGTCGCATTTTAAATCAGATTATGTGTTCCCGTCGGTCGAATTAGTTATTTTAAAACAAATTACCGCAGCCATGCCGTCCACGCGGTTGCCGATAGCCGTGCGTCAACAATACCAACACCTCCGTTTCGCGGACAAAAATTTTGACATTCCGTCGCGCATCGACGCTCTATTCGGCGCAGATATACTAACTAGTATTATTCGCCCACACGCGGGTGTGGAGCATCATCCGGGTTTACCTTCGGCCCTTGACACCCAGCTCGGCTGGATAATTTTCGGCTCATTTTCCACTCCGAGCAAGTCACTTCCAGTCACGCTGACCACCACAGTCGCTCCGCCTTCAATCGGAGATTTGTTACAAAAGTTTTGGTTGGTCGAGGAGCCCTCCGCGCCTACGTCGCCCACCACGGAAGATCAATGGTGTGAAGAGTATTTTACAAAATCTACCTCGCGTGATTCAACTGGTCGATTCTGTGTCGCCCTACCTTTTCGTCATTTGTTCATCGACTCAAGTCAGCATCACGGTCTCGGCGATTCCCGCGCTATAGCGTTAAAACGATTTCATAATTTAGAACGACGATTGACTAAGGACTCCGAGCTGTACAATGCTTACCGTAAGTTCATGTCCACCTACCAAGCCTTAGGACACATGGTTCCCGCCTCCGAACCCGGTAAATATTTTATTCCGCACCACGCCGTGCTCAAGGCTGACGGTGATGTGTCTAAAATACGCGTCGTATTCGACGCTTCGTCTGCTTCGTCGTCCGGTCGATCCTTGAACGATATATTGTGCACCGGACCGAAATTACAAGTCGATCTACGCGACATTTTACTTCGTTGCCGCATGCACAGATACATTTTGTCCGCCGACATCGTCAAGATGTATCGTCAAATTTTAATCCGTCCGGAAGATCGAAGTTTCCAACATATTTTTTGGCGAAACTCGCCTAACGACGACATCATCGAGTTTCAACTTTGTACTGTAACGTACGGTCTCAACTGCGCGCCGTATCTCGCCATACGTTGTCTTCACGAGCTCGACCGACAAGACGGTCATCGCTTTCCGTTAGCTAAAGACGTCCTTACTCGAGCTGCCTACGTCGACGACATCGTCATCGGAGCTGACACCGAAGAGCTCTTATTACGTCGGAAAGAAGATATCGTCGGTTTACTGCGCAGCGGTGCCTGCACGTTGAGTAAGTGGACCAGCAACAGTACCACCGTCCTCGAGTCTGTTCCTCCCGATGACCGCGTACAATCAATATCTTTCGATCCACGAGAGGAACATGCCGTAAAGGTTCTTGGTCTACATTGGGACACCAATACCGACAAATTTGCGTACCATACCAGTCTTCAACAAATTTCTTCGACGAAACGTCAAGTGTTATCCGTCATTGCGCGCTTGTTCGACCCTATCGGCGCTCTGGGCCCCATGCTGTTATGGGCGAAATATTTTATGCAATTATTATGGTGCAACAAACTTGGGTGGGACGATCCAATGTCTCCCGAGCTGCAGGCTATGTGGCAACAGTTTTGCACTGAGTTACCACTCGTATTCGACTTAAGTCTTCCGCGTCACATCGACGTCATCTGTCATCAGGACATTCAGCTATTGGGCTTCGCCGACGCATCAGTCAAAGGATACGCGGCTACCATTTACCTTCGTCTCGTCGACGCCGCCGGAAACATTTTTGTAAAATTCATCACCTGCAAAACCAAGGTTTCCCCCCTGAAGAGCGCCGCTGCCGACGAATCGCTGTCCATACCTCGCTTGGAACTATGCGGCGTCCTGCTACTGGCTCAGACACTTCACCACGTTCAATCCGTGTTGTCTACGGAAGTGTCTATTTCATGTATACGAGCGTGGTCCGACTCATCGGTTGTTTTATCGTGGTTAAACGCCGATCCAAAACATTTTAAAATTTTTGTTACCAACCGGGTAGCCAAAATACGTCAGTTATTACCGGATTGCACGTGGAACTACGTATCAACGAACGACAACCCCGCAGATCCAGCGTCCCGCGGACTTTTTCCGAAATCTATGTTGTCATCTTCCATTTACTGGAACGGTCCTGAGTTCCTACGGCTTCCCGAAGACCAGTGGCCCCAATCGAAATTTATCCCGCTCGCCCCGAGCCAGTTGCCCGACACTCGACCTAATATTGTCACGACGTTGACCGTCAACGTTCGTCCTCCATCGTTGGATTTCATCAGCCAGTTTTCGTCGCTCGAAAAAATGTTACGAGTGTTGTCTTACGTTTCTCGTTTTCTGTGTCACCGTCTACGTCGACCACATGTCCGCGTTGGTCCAATCACGTTTACCGAACGGGAAAATGCATTATCCATCGCCGTGCAACGCACGCAACAACATTATTTTGCGGACTTAATAAAAATGTTAAAAATCAAATCTGTGATTTCGCCGCCATCCTTGGCGCACCTAGCGCCCTACATCGACGAAAAGGGCATTGTACGAGTCGGAGGCCGCCTACGCTATTCCAACATTAGTCATGACGCAAAGCACCCGATTCTGTTGCCGCGATCCTCACACCTCACTGACTTGATTATTCGTCATTATCACTTATCGTTTTTGCACGGCGGCTCAAAATTGATATTGTCTATGTTACGTCAAAAATATTGGATCCTGTCAGGTCGCGCCGCAGTTCGACGTGTCATTTTCGCATGCGTTCCGTGCACTCGTCATAAGGCTGTCCGCCCTCAACCACTTATGGCGGATCTACCGTCATATCGAGTCCAACCTCATCGACCGTTTTCACACGTCGGCATGGACTACGGAGGGCCATTCCTCGTAAAGGAACATCGTCGCCGAAATGCACACCAAGTCAAGGTGTATTTGGCATTATTTATTTGTATGTCTGTTAAGGCCGTCCATCTCGAAATTGTTACGGATCTCAGCACAGATGCCTTCCTCGCGGCCCTAGATCGTTTCGTTGCGCGACGTGGTATTCCGTCAGAGCTATACTCAGATTGCGGTACTAATTACGTCGGCGCCGCCCGCCAATTAAAATCGTTATTTCGCAACGCCGAAGCCCAAGACCGACTATCGTCGCATCTCCAGTGCACATGGCACTTCAACCCGCCTGCTGCGCCACATTTCGGCGGCATTTGGGAGGCCGGCATCAAAAGTGTCAAGTTCCACCTTAAGCACGTCATTGGTCAACAGGTGTTAACATACGAAGAATTCCACACATTGACCACACGCATTGAGGGCATTTTAAACTCGCGCCCGATCACGCCGATTTCATCCGATCCACATGACTTGAGTGCGCTAACGCCAGGCCACTTTCTGATTGGACAACCGCTCCGCGCCGTGCCCGAACCTGACATTACCGACGTTCAAATCAACCGCCTCAACCGATGGCAACTCATCCGACAGTGCCATCAATCTTACTGGAAACGGTGGTCACGCGAATATTTGTCAACACTACAAGGTCGTCAAAAATGGTTCAAGTCGTCCCAGAACTTAGCGATCGGCGACATGGTCATCGTTGAAGCTCCGTCTCGACCACCAACCGAGTGGCGTCTCGGTCGCATCACAGAGGTCCACCCCGGCTCCGACGATGTCGTGCGTGTCGTGTCCGTGCGCACTCAGGACGGCGTTTACAAGCGCCCGGTCGTGAAACTTGTGCGTCTACCGGTCGAGCCCTGACTGTAATGTTGTCCTCATATCCTTATGCTCTATGTCCTCATTGTGTAAATATTTGATTTTTTTTGCGTGCACCAGTCACATTTTTTGCTGATGTTAATTATTTATTTGTAAGGTGATGAGTGTTAGGCAACCTATATGATTTATTCTATTTATGTATCAATCATGTTATTTTACTGTGTTATTTTTTGTTTTGCGCAACCTTTGTTATGTACGACCTGGTCAATATCCTCAGCAACAACGTCAAGTTTTCAATTTTTATGGTTTTTTGAAAGACGGCTGTGTCTTTCAACGCGGGGAGGAAATGTTGGATACAGATTATTTTAAACTTCGCGCGGTCATGCCGCGATTAATTACATGCCGTAATGTTGTCGCACCGGAGCGTTGTCGCCGCCGCGACGCGCAATCTAACCTTTGGACCCCCCGATATCGCCGCGACCAAGCTAGCCGTCGCCGGTGCCCCGCCGCCGTCTTTTGTCGTATTTCTACCGTCAACGGAACTGGTCTACGATCCGGTGTCCCGTCGCCGTTACTTCGCCATTGTTTTTGTGCTTTTGGCCGTCTGAGCTCATCCGAGCTGATCGTCGTTTCGCGCCCTGTCGCGTTCGCGGTCGTAGTGTTTTTGGGCTCGCTTGCCACCCGGCTTATTGTATTTTGTATCGTCGCCCGTCCGTTTATACGCAGCACGACCCAAGCCGGGATCGTTCACCCACGTGTTTTTTGCCCGTCCGTTCGACGTTGTGCAAACACGAGGCCGTGATCCTCATCGTTTTTTTGATTTGTTTTGTGCCGTCGCCCGTCCGTCTTACGCAGTGCGACCCGTGTAGTGCACCTCTTTTCGCTTTTCGCGTATTGTTCGTCCGCGACGTCGAGTTCGACGTGCGAACACGTTAAAACGTATTCAGCCATTTTGTCACTTGTGCCGCGGTCTACGCCGTGACAACGGACGCCCACGCGCAACGGTTCGTGTCGTCGAGTTCGCGACCGTTATTGCTATACGAGCACGCGTCGTCCGGTGGTTTTACGTTATTCCCGTCCGCTCTGTTCGAGTGATTCAAAGTACGCCCGTACGTATCGTCGTTGACCCTTTTCGCCGTGATCAACATTCGAGCAGTTGTCGCAGCTCCAATCAGCGCCCCGACGGTTATCATCGACCAGTTATCAACATCAACATCGCCGGTTATCAGGTCGTACACGCGCTCATTATTTTGTTATGTAATTTTGTATTATTATTATTATTATTTCATATTTTTCCGCCGATCGACTTGTGATCGTGCGCCCCCTCTTACTAACCCTAGTGCGTAAGATTAATTATTTGCAGAACCGACGCAATAAATTTATATATATTATCAATCGTCAAAATTCTACTGTTTTATATTTGTGTTAGGGTGCCTTCACTCATCATCGTGAGTTATATTGTTGTTGTAGGAGTTAACCAGCCTCCTCATCCCATTAAAGTATTATACAGTCCACTCTCCACCAGGTTACAGGATCGACGAGATAAACAAACACACGGCGGGGCGTTTGGTGTCGCCCGTTCGCGCGCACGCATACGCGCGCACGCTTATTCGCCGTGCCGGGCTTTACTTGTGCAGCCCCTAACGCACAATAAAGTTATAAACAAATATCATACAGTAAATAAATAGGCTATAGCTATTTAATACCAAATTGTTGTATAAATTATATTATACAGCATAAAATTATTTAAAATTTATACAAATAGGTACCTGTATTTTTCGACTAATTTAGGAAACTAAATATATTTTTTAATTTAAATAATAGGTAATAACTAGGGCCCGGAAGTTCATGCATTTGCATGTTTTTACAGAGTGCATCAAAACGTTGCTGGATGAGATAAAAGTTTGAATCACAATCTAACGAGTTCAAAAATGAAATTTTAACGTACATATTTTCGCATAGGTATTTTGAGGTTTTTAAGAATACGAGTATAAGCATACTTAAAATAAAATTGCATTTTACTGCATTTTAGTATTATTATTATTATTATTATTATTTTTTTTTTTATTAATATTTCATGATAATGTCGGACTTTGAGTATATTTCAAAATGTATTTGTTGAAAAATATGTCCTTTCAACGTTGCCAATATGAAATAAAAACCTGATTAAAATTATTAGCGTCATTGCTTGGTCGGGCTGATAATTGTCATTCATTTGTATTTGAAATCCTAACAAAATATTCAAAATCCATAGTTGTAAATTTTAATACTTGAAGTAAATAATATAACATATTAAATCATATTAAAATTGATATTTTTCCCATCTTTGAATTATTATTTTTACAGAAAAAAAAACCTTAACGTAAAAAAAAACAAAATACACATTTAGCTCATATTTTAGTGATTTTAAGAGTATATTTTGATAGTTTTTAATGTATGAACTTTCAGGCCCTATTAATACTATTATCATACCTATTTTCATATTTTGTTTGAATAAACTTAATATTAGATATACCATTTCTAAACACTACAAAATGACAACATTGATTTCGAAAACTTGTATGATTAAATTTCGCGTTCAACATATAGCTAAATGATGCATAAAAATCAAACAGTTTTTGAAAGAACATCATCCTTTCACAACATAAAGATACGATTTATCAAATATTAAATAATAATAATAACTAGGACTTGGATGTTGTTACAATGATTAAAAGTCATTAAAGACTTAAGGTTATAGCTAGACTTGGGAATTTAAAAGTTATAAAAACAGACAAATACAAATAAAAATATGAGCAAATACAAACATACACTAGAACAAGGCAATTTTGACTGAATTTATTTGAAAATGTGTCTATTATTTGTATTATCAATTTTTCCTTTTTTTGAATAATTGTACCTACCTATTGATCCAATATCAATATCATTGAATAAAATAACTGATAGGTTAATATGAAGTATAATATTCATCTGTGGCATGGAGAACAAAGCCAATGACATAAAATTCACACAATATTTACATAACATTGGTAAAATACATTACATAATAAGTACCAATAAGAACTTTAATTTTTAAACTAAATTTACATGACATTTTTTACTCTAATAAGTAAACTGTTTAACGTACGTATTTACTAATTTTATTAGTTGCATACCATATTTATACGTATACAAATGTATTATGTATAGTTTTATATAATAATAAATATTATAATGTGAGTTTTTAATTTAATTCTAACAACATCCAAGTCCAAATCATGACTTCAAACAAAATATGTATTTTAAGTATGTCCTATTGCATCAGCCATCAGTAAAAAAATATTCATAATATATTCTGAGTGGTGAATTATTTTTGTCATTTAGTTTATTTTAGTATATTAAAATAATCTAGTCACTAAGACTAAGGTATGTATGGTAAACTAAATTTAAAAGCAAATTAATACATTTTAAAAGACTAACAATTTTAAAATTCATAATTTAATTTTAATGAATGTGAAGATAGTTGAAATGTGTATAATTTTGTCAAGACAAATTATTGTTGTCATTTAGTAGGTAGGTACATTTTAGTATAAAATAAGCAACCCTGCGACCCATTGAGATATGTATCTTACTATTATGTATGGTAAACTAAATTTGCAAAACTAAAATTACAAATTTGCTTTATTTATTACACTATTAAATGTGATAATAACCAATTACTTAAATATTATGTTCAAGTATTCATATGAATTAATTAGTTAAAAATAGTTGCTTCTGTGTGAATAACATTATAAAATATAAGTGCTAGTCTTTAAAAAGTTATATCAATATAGGTACTAATTGTTTACAACACTCGCAATATTTAAATTAAGCTACAAGTAATATTACCTATGATATGTATATTTATTGTGATTGTCTTACAGAAACTTACAGAATTTTGGTTCATGCCAGCGGTTTCATGTAGTACAATCGAATAATAAATCATAATATAGTTATTTACTGTTTTGCTATATTTATTATATTTATGTTTAACATGATTGACTTACAGAAACTTACAGAATTTTGGTTCATGCCAGCGGTTTCATGTAGTACAATCGAATAATAAATCATAATATAGTTTTCTTTTTTTTTTTTTTATTATAGCTTCAAGTTTACAACTAATATAGCTATCATAATATAGTTATTTACTATATTTATGTTTAACATGATTGACTAGTTTAACTTACAGAATTTTGGTTCATGCCAGCGGTTTCATGTAGTTCAATCGAATAATAAATCATAATATAGGTATTTACTATTTTGCTATATTTATTGCGACAGTGCTTAAACAAATTAATAGAAAATATTGATAAGCTCAAAATAGTAGGTTTTGTTTGAATAACCTTATAAAATATAACTGCAAGACTTTAAAACGTTATAAATTCTATAATTTTATTAACACAAACCAACAATAAACACCATACAATATAATAATATTTATTAAGTAAATTTATGAATTCTATGTACCTAATTATTACTCATGAGCAAGAAATAAATAAAATAAATAAATTAATTAAATACATTAACAAATCTAAAAGTTTCAGCTAAAATTCACTGAATTTTATTATTTTTCATGAAAATAAATATGTACCATCAAAGGTTACAATATCAATAAGGACAATAAAATTTAATGAAAAAAAAATGATGTCACATTTGCAGTCTTATGTACCTACCTACAATGACTTTTAGAGTAGTTAAACATTTGCTTTAATTTAATTAGCTACCATACATTTCAATAAACTTTTGTCTAAAACTGAAGAAAATGGATCATATCCAAAACAGATTTAATTTAAATCAATGGTATAATATGAATAAAAAATATACATACAAAATGTATAGTTATGTATAGTTGTATACTTACATATAATTATAAATATTATAATACTTATGAATTTTTTATTTAATTATAACAACATCAAAGTCTCAACCATGACAACAAACATAATAAGTAAGTATTTCAAATATTTCAAATTACATCAGTAAAAAATTATAATATATTCTGAGTGGTGAATTAATGTTGTCATTTAGTTAATTTTAATATAAAATAAATGACCCATTAAGATATGTATGGTAAACTAAATTATTAGTTTGCTATATTTATTATACTATTAAATGTGACCAATGTTTAAACGAATTACTTAAAAAATATGTTTAAGTATTCATATAAACAAATTAGTTAAAAATAGTTGTTTCTGAGTGAATAACATTATAAAATATAAATACTAGTCTTTAAAAGTTATATAAATATAGGTTCTGATTGTTTACAACACTCGCAATATTTTAATTTATTAGCTACAAGTAATATTACCTATGTGTATACTGTATATTTATATTAAACTTGATTGATAAATTAACTTATAGAATTTTGGCTCTTGCCAGAGGTTATCTAGTTCAATCAAATAATAAATCATAATATAGGTATTTACTATTTTGCTACATTTAATACAACATTATAAATGCGATCTATGTTTGAACAAATTAGTAAAAAATAATGATAAGGATCATAATATCCTCAAAATTGTGGCCTTTGTATGAATAACCTTGTAAAACAAAATTGCAAGACTTTAAAAATTTATAAATTCTATTATTTTATTAACACAGACCAACAAAAAAACCATACATGCAAATATTTATTAGTGTAATTAAACATTTGCTCTATTCTAATTAGTTAAGTACTAAAGTACCATACATTTCAATAAAATGTTGTCTTAAAATTATTGAAAATAATGGATTATATCCAATAATATTTTTAATTTAAATCAATTGGCTAAATACAAATTAAATAAACAAAGAATACACGTTGAATTGTGATGGAAAAACTAATTTAAAATTTGAAGTCTTAGATATGTACAAATGACCTGTAATTATGTATAAAAAATTAACTAATGACGGTGATGAACAAAAATTTAATTTTTTTATAATCCAAGCAAGAAATATAAAGTACCTTCAAAGTGTAAATAGATAAATTAATTTTACGAATAATATATTCTGAGTGGTGAATTATTGTTGTCATTTAGTTGATTTTAGTATATTAAAATAATCTAGCCACTAAGACTAAGATACCTATGTATGGTAAACTAAATTTAAAATATCAATGGGCATGGAAAGCAACGTCAATGACATAAAATTCACACAATATTTACATAACATTGGTAAAATATATTACATAATGAGCACCAATAACTTTAATTTTTAAACTACATTTTTATGACATTTTTTTTCCTCTAATAAATAAACTCTTTAATATGCAAAAACATAGTTGCATACCATATTTATACATATAAATGTATTATGTATAGTTTTATATAATAAATATTATAATGTGAGTTTTTAATTTAATTATAACAACTTAAGTCCAAATCATAACTTCAAACAAAATAAGTATGTTCTATTGCATCAGCCATCAGTAAAAAAATGTTCATAATATATTCTGATGAGTGGTGAATTATTTTTGTCATTTAGTTGATTTTAGTATATTAAAATAATCTAGCCACTAAGACTATGATATGTATGGTAAACTAAATTTAAAAGCAAATTGATAATTTTTAAGACTAGAAATCATTGGGCTTAAAAAAATTCAATAAGCAAAAAAATCACATTAAATTAGGTATAATGAAAATGCTAATTTCAAATTTGAAGTCTTAGATAAGTACAAATATAGTATGAATTGTATATTGTATATGAATATTAACTAATGATGGTGATGAACAAAAATATAATTTTTAATTATTCAATGATCAATAAAAGAAATATAAAGTACCTTCTTAGTGTAAATAGATAATTGATACATATTATCAAAATTAGGTATGTTGTTTGATGTTAGTTTAAAACAAATGCAAATACTTCCAGACAGTAACAACCAGTTGACGAAAATTCAAACGCACTAACTACAATGACTTAAAATATGCATTTGATTGAAATAATGAAACAATTAGACACGTATTTAAATATAGTTTAACTTTTTGTCTTAACTGTCATATTATACTCATATAAAAATTACAAAGTGACAAGTGACAAGCGTTATCATTTATCAACAAACAACAACATCATCTATCTCAACATTTATCACTATAATTTTTAGGTTATAAATTATTATCACAGACTTAAAGAAATCTGTGATTATAATATCTTGTATTATCATCGATAAAATAATTTGATATAAACAACTATTATCGCGGTCTTGGAGTTTGGACTTTTCATCTATTCATAGATTAAGAAATGCAATTAGGACATCATAAATAAAAATAATTCGTAATTGGTTATAATGTCAAACGATAATACTGATATACGTTTTGTACTGACTACTGTTTACTGTGATAAATTGATAATTACATACCCAGATTAAGGTCGTACAACAGAAGCACTTTTAGTATTAATTATTCACTGTAGAATTTTATAAATTAACACCAATATTCAGATGTCGATAACTCCTTCAATTATTAAGACATTTTTGTTAATGACCCGTCAAAATTCATTTAAAATTAAGCTGTGCACAAATCATATTTCAAAAATATAGGTTCCCATTTGAATTTTTAAAGTTACCCCTCGAACCTCCCCATCCTAATTAATAAAAAAAATATTTAATATCAAATTAATTTAGATTATATCATTCAAAATAGTTTTTACATAGGTCATTTTTTCCTAATTTAAATATATCATGCTGAAATCTGCTATCACATGAAATTTGGAACACCCTGTATATACAATATACATCGACCTGTCAAACCGATCTGACAAACTCAACGGAACTTTTAGATTCTGAACGGAGTGATGAATGTATTGATTTTACAATAATGTGTGTTTTTTTTTTATTTTTTTTTTTTTTTTGTGTCTGACGACAACATTTGGAGCAGTAAAAATGTTTCGATTTTTGACTTCAGCCCCACTTTGAAAAGGAAATTGAATCTAGTTGGTACTTTGGGGGGTCAAAAGTTAAAAATTTTCAATATTTTTTAAATAAATCGGGAAAAACCCTAAAAAAATGATTGAAAAACGGGATTTTTTACGCAAAACCAGTTTTCGACAAAATTGAATTTTTTATTTTGCTATAACTCAAAAACTAATCGATGTAAATACTTGAAATTTGCACCAAATGTTTATATTAGCGTTCTCCATACTAGTTAAATTTTCAAAGAATTTTGACTTTTTTTGAGCTATTTATAGACAATTGAAATTGTCAATTTTTCTGTATTTTTTTTTAAATAAAGATAAAAAAATTTGGCCAGCCAGAAAATCTTGAAAATTTAATACAAGGTTTTTTATAAGTTTTTCTTAAAGATAAGTGCTTAAAGTTCGAATTTATACAAAATATGTCAAAATTGCGAAAATTTGCAAGTAATTCTGTGATTGAAAAATCGTAAAAATTTTTTCTTTAATAAATAAGCTTTGAAAATTTGGTACAAAGTTCTTCATAAATTTTTCTTCAACTATCTGTAAAAAAAACTCTACCGGACTAAGACAAAAAAATTTTAGGAGGTTTGAAATTTAAATTTTTATAAAACCGCGTTAAATAAAGGTTTAGCTTCAAACAATTTTTGATATTTATTGTTATTCAAATAGTATAAGTTGTAAATACTTGAAAATTTTACCAGTTATTTAGATTATCATTTTCTTTACGTGATTTGATTTTCAAAACATTTTGACTTTTTTGAGCTATTTATAGGCATTTGAAATAATCAATTTTTTTTATTTTTTTTTATAAATGTTGATAAAAAAAAATTAGCTGGGACAAATTACTTGAAGATTTAATAGAAATATCCAAATAACTTGTTCTAACTCTCATTCCATAATTATAAAAATACATAGGCACAATTTTTTTTTATTAGCATTTGAAGTTCAAATATTAACAAAAATTCGTCAAAATCATGAATATTTTTCACTATTTGGTAGTTAAAAATTTATAAATATTTTACTATCAAAAGCTAAGAATTGAAAATTTAATACTATGCTGTCCATAAGTTAAGCTTAGAATAATAATAAAAAAGTTTGAGGATTATTCAATTTAAAAAATTTTACGAGTGTTTAAAGTTTTAATTTTAATTTGAAATCAAAAATACACGTGTAAAAAACGTTTTCCTAATAAATAATTTTCGATTTTTGTTATTTTTAAAAAATTACTAAACGTTAGATCTTGAAACTTTTACTTAAATGTTTGAATTTGTTTCAAAATAGAATATATGACAATATTTAAATATAATATATCCTAGACTGACAAATCATCTCCGTTCAGAATCGTTTTTCGTTTTTCGTATATAATGATACCTATCATTGCGTTCAAATTTAACTTACCCTAGTCTGAGGTCCATCCTTTACATACTGTAAAGTTTTTTAATCTCATCATAATATGTAGGAACTCAGTTATTGTAAATGAAGTTTTGAAAGTTCATGGTATATTATACAAAATAAAATGTATATAATATTGACAAATAAACCATTAGAGAATTTATTATACAATTATAAAACAATTAATAAATTGTACTTTTGTAATTTTAGTGTAATAAAGAGGATGTCAACACACTTCTTATTTTCTCTCTCTGATCTAAACACAATATTATAACCAATACCTATTGTGTTGTTAGCTTTAATATTAGAATAAATTTACTTATTATAGCATTATAAAATCTAAGGAAAATTATCTGTGTTTTCACGTTTTATATTTTATAATATTTAAATTTTTATACCAGTTCAAGACTATGAAAAATATTTAAATTTTAAAATGCTCACACCAAAAAATCGTATTAATTGAAAAGAAAGAAAGAATTGAAAGAAAAATATCTGATATTGAGAGATAGAAAATAAAAAGTGCGCAAATATATTTTCTTAATATTTTTATAAATATAAAGTACCAACGTATATGAGATATTTTAATACTAAATTTTGTTTAAATATAATTCAATTTTTTTTTTTATTACCTAATGAACGGTAGTTATAATGCTTATGACTCGTCTTGTAAAATTTTATATCATATCGATTGATATGCAAAATCTAACATGGTGTCTCGATCAATATTTTATTATATTAATTATAATTTATAAAATATTGTATAATACATGGGTGTATGTTAATCACAAGTTATTGCAAGCTAGTATGCAACATATGTCTTAAAACTCTTAATCTATTAATTTATTTTAAATTGTTTTACTAGTAGTAGGTTATGAATAATAGAAACGTTCATAATAATTAATCATGACGTTAATATTGTTATTTCTCAAAATAGTAATCAATACATTTATTTGCATAAAATATATTTAAATGATAATTATTACAATAACTATTATTATTTATTCATATAAAATCAATAAAGTTATTAACTTTAATACATTTTACCACACACGTGAATATATTTTAGTGTGTAGTACTTAATGCTTATTACTCATACCAGTCATACCTATTGCAAAAATTGTTAAATTATTGATCACCACAAAAACCAAAACAATTTTAGACCGTAAGCATATTTTCTAATTTACTGAAAAAATATAGGTAATTATTTCAAAAAAGTTTGAAGTTTGAAAAATATCTTTGTACGATAAATATTTAATGCGAACCTTGAAAACTGAATTTTTTTTAACAAAAACATTAGAAATCTGCTATTCTTTTGATAAACGGTTACATATGTAACTTGTAGAATATTTTCGAATGTTTTTTTTTTAAAATCCGGACTACTTGATGGCTATACAGTACCGAAAAGAAATAGATAAATCAGAACGACTAATTACCTTTGAAAAACGCTTACCTATCTTTAAATTATCTATGTAGAACTGAGATTCTGGGGGATTCAATCCGTGACATTATATATCTTTATTATGCTATCTACTTGATTCGTGTAACAATATGCTGTAGTTTATGGACTTTTTACGCTGATTTTTTCGAGAATAATAAGATTGGTATAACGATTTTGATTAGAATTTAATATTTATTATGTAACTTTACGTGTAAACTAACTGATGGTGGAAAAATCAATAAAGCGAAATTTTAGTGAGTGAATGCGTTTGATATGTTTCATTGAATCAAAAAAAAAAAATTTGGTTAACAAAAATATTCTAATTTTTAATTAAGTACCTATAACACTCAACGACGTACCTAAATAATATGATATTATCAACAACGAATCTATCGACATGACGAGTTTCTCAGTAACGGGCAAACGGAAAAGACAAAAACTATGAAATTTAATCGAAAATCAATTAAGAATGAATTAAAAATAACTATAGGTATTTGTATATGGACTATTTTCGAAGCAACGACTATTTATACGATTCCGATTTTTGAATACCACTACGGTAATGCGGCATGACGATAAAAATACATCTTAATAAGATAAAATACAGCTACCTATACTCCGACCGGAATAAGAACGTACCCGGGCGGCGGACTAAATCAGGTTTGTAGTGCGCCGGTCGTCTCTGATTGGCTGAAACATTTACGGTCGCACTGGTATACAGCGCTGTCTCAAATAAACACATAATACACCGTGTTAATAAAAATATTTAATAAAGTAAATAATAATATTAAGTTTATAATATGGCCGATAACAAAAAAAAACTGTTGTGCATTATACTCCTAAGCGTCATTACTTGAGCGCCCTGTATAATAATTACAGTAATTAATAGTTGATTAATATCACCACTTTGTATGCAATATCGGCGGCACCCAATATAGACAAGGTGGTGGAGGGGAACCGGTCGCCGCCTGCGCGACGAGGTACGTTCTAATTCCGGTCGGAGTATATAGCTATAATACCCATCAAATTCGGTTGAAGAGTTTTTTTTTTTTGTCCATCAGTCCACCGAGACCGTTTAATCTACTCCGTTCAGATGTTATATAATATAATATAGTATATTGACAACGTATTCGAAGACACACGAGGTAACAGAGAGAACGAATGTATACAATTTAAATGCGGTTTGACTGGTCATACCAAAATGTTGAACGTTTTTAGATAATATGTTTATTGGATGGACATACAAATATACATTACACTTATGCCTCCAAATTTTATGCATAATATAAATAATAGTATAATATGTGTGTATATAAAAATAATTGAATATACTGAACGATACGATTCGAAACTAACGTAAGTGTTACGAGGATTTTTAAAGGATAATCGAAAATTTATTTTTAAAGAATAGAAAAATGTGTTATAGATATGTTGTCGAAGAAAAATTGGGACGTTCATCAAAGACTCGAGAAATCCAATATAGTTTTTTTTTTTGATAAAACTAATCGATAAGTAAAATTGTAATTAAAATCGGTAAAAACGTAATTTCAATTTCAAGCTCTGCTTCTTAACATCATGAAGTTATGTGAATCACTAAACAATTACCTTGTATTCGACCGCCCGAATACAAACACCGCCCGTTCTGTATGTTATACAGAACGGTCTTCATGCTGAGTAATAATTTTTTTTTGATATTGTAATGCGAAATTATCACAGAACCGTAAATAGTAGATTGATGATATATCCATAAATAAAAATACTATAAAAAAATAATAATAATAACTAAAACAACTTTAAATAAACTTAGCTAGTACATTATTCGATACGGCTCGTCGGCGAAGAAAGGGACCTAGCTAGATCTGGGGATCCACACACAGTTCATGCCACTGATATGGACATAAAAGCTGGTATCGTTTTAAACTATTCATACATTATATTATTATTCAGCTAAAATCAGTTCTCAACGCACATACACACGCCTTCTAAAATATTATATGTCTAATTGAATGTTCACTATAATATGCGTGTAAATACTGTAAATCCTTGTAATAACCATGTATATAATATATATACAGAAAAGACGTATTTTTATACATTTTGTGGTAATAATGTAATATATTAAATTATAGTTCAGATATTTTACTCTAAACACACATTAGTTAAGTGGTATTTTATACCAGACAAATAAAAATTGTTCAGTGAGTTGTATTTTTTGTACATTTTTTATTTTTTTTTTAGTAATGGTTAAATTGATTTGTACCAATATTTTTGTAAATTATCTAACATAATATATTTTTTCTTCTGAGTTGAGAATAACGTATATTTATTATAACCTTTTTTAAATTCTGTTTTCGGCACACGTTGTTGGTTGATTGGTTCAGTCGTTCTTGTCGGTCTAGATGATACAAACGCGTGTTTAGAACGTAAAATTCACGTCGTTCAACACCATTCTGTCAAAAGACGTTTCCAGGTATTTCTCTCTACGGGAGGCTTAAGCACTGCCGATTTGAGAAATTCAGTCTTAATTGAAATTTGATAATTTAATTTCGATGTTATCGAATTATGTCCGATACTCGCTGGAGGAGAATTTAATGGCTTTACTGATTGTCATCGCGGGTGGTGGATTAGGCGGCAAAGGAATAAGCGGCTATGATACACCGGGTGCTACGGGTTGCGTTTGATCAAAAATAAATGCTGGCCGAACGATACGTTTTTGATAATCATTCGATGGACTTTTTACGTAAAATTGTCTCATAAGTAGTGAAGGGGTATCTGCGTCGATGTACGTCTGACCATCATAAATATTTTATATGCAAAATCCGTCAAGACTGATTTTAGATTATGCTTTGGCATGTTATTCGAATAAAATATTTTTTGTAGTAAAACAAAATTAAAAAAACATATTTGTTTATTAATTAAAGTCCACAGTGGTTTGTACCTATCTATTTATTATGTTATTACGTTGCTTATGAGTTTTATTAAAATCATATTACGTATACTCGTATATCACTTATATATTTATGCTATTAAAAAGGCTATTTAAACTATTTTTTGGTTTTTGAACCGAACGATGAATTTAACGACGGTTTTACAACGATATATCTTTTTACTGTCTGTCATCTTGTCATCACCTTTTGGGGCCTTAAAAGTTGATTTTCAACTTTGGGCATAGTTTTGGGCAGTAAATAATTATGTCTATTTGGTTATTATGGTTGCATTATTGAAAAATAAAAAGTAGCCGATCATATATACTTGGTTGCTGATCACCTTGTATATATTCATTTAGTTATGTATAATGTACAAACAGCAAGTTACCACATTTCAGTTTACGACCAATGTATGAATATAAAAAAACTAAAAATGTGTTAACCAAAAAGTTTGACAATGTACTTTCGACTCTCCGAATTCTTCGAACAGCGGTCACAAAGCTTAAATTTGCCCGTAAAGTAGATTTCACGTCATATTATGTGCAGTTATACATCAAGTATATAAGTCTCGGGCGACAATCACGAAAGGAATGTATCTTATGTTATGTACATTTTTTTATTACAAAAACCTGTGTAATTATACGGTACAAATAGTGTATTACATACACTTACGCCGTTGACCGTTATTACACATAATACGCGCGCGCGGTGTGTCGTCGCCGTTCGTGTGGGCATAATTAAAAACGTCGACAGATACTGGCGGACAAGCCGATGGAAATCAACGATAATCAGTCGCCGACCCGTTCGTACTACTCGTCCTGTCGTTCGTTATAGTCGTCTGAAAAACGAAAATAAATAAATACTCATCCGAACGGGGGACGTGGGCGGCGGCGGACCGTCAATCATATCGCGTTCCTATACACAATAATAATTATACCACATACACATGTATACAATACCGCGTGTTATACACGTTGTTATTAACATATTATACGCACGTACGCTGTTGTGCGTTGTACGATTCACGTCGTTATCGTCACATTATTTACCGGCTCGCACGCACTCCGATAATTTTTTAAACATGTGGACCGGACGACGTATCCGCGCGTTACATATTTTTTCGCTTCCCTTCGTCCCCCGATGCCGAATTCGCTGCTCTACGACGGGTGCCGAACTCGTATATAATATAATATAATATTTATATTCGTCCGTGCACGCACCGCTGCTGCCGTCCTCGCGGGAGCCCGACGTAGTAGGTATACATATTATGTATGTATAAACTAAATACGTACATAATATAATATAATTATTATAATATATATTACTGCGGTAAACCGTGTGCTTATGATAATATTACTATAACTATTATTATGTCTGTAAGATAATAATAATAATCATAATGATATATTAATATATTATATACTCTACACGACATACTACGGACAGTATTATTCGTAGTACCTATAAAATTATGCGAAAACAGTGATAAGTCCAGTTAACTAAATCAATGCAGACATTCCGGTTAATAAACGAAAGTATCGATTTGTTTCTTTTTTACATATAGGTAGGTTGCTACTTCAAATAATTCCGACCAAGATGACATGTATATATCTCAATAGCGAGATAGTTAATGTTTACTAGTTACAACCCTTTGTCGAGGTATGCTAAAAAAAACTGTTGACTGTGTAGTAGTAAAATTTACAAAAAATATAGACCGGTATATGTATATATGTTATGGATAATATATGTAAGTGTATTAAATAATATGCTTCACATTTACGTACGTAACACGCGTGGCTACTATTTAATACCAATCTAATATTTATAATAACAACTTGTCGGCCGATTAATACGTACTTATATCGTGTAATCAGTGCACGCTGCACGCATAACCACGATGGTCCGATACTTAAAGCGATTAATATGCATTTATAATTGCACGAATGTCGTGGCAGTATCGACTTGGTATATCAAAAACCGTTTTTTAAGTGTTATAAATAGCTGTTTGGCTAAGGTGATCTTGGCTTAATATTGAGCAAAGTTTTCTTAAAATATATTTAATCTTACAAAATACCCTTTCGCACATTGTTGATACCTATTCAATTGTAGATGGAAATAGCAATAAATAGAAATTTGATTGAAATAATAATAAATTATAGACAAATTATAATACTAAACTAATACGTTTTTAGAGAATTCTGATGCAAATTGTTGTTTGCTTACATATTTTTTAGGCATTTGCCAAGTATATAACTTATCGGTGGGTAAAATTTATCAAAAATTAAACGATTTAAACTCGTGTTGTCTCACTGAAATGTAATATTCTAATATTTTTTATCGAACTTTTCTTAGAACAGTTTACAATTATTAATATTTAAGAACTATTCTTAGAGTATTTCATGCGACAACTATATGGTTAGCTTCCAATGATAAGCACATCTTTTCGGTTATTTCGTATCTAAATAATAATACTTTTTCACTTCACTTCACGACACGAACTAAAAAAAAAAAGAAAGAAGTATTTGCTTTGCTTTAGAATCCGCACTGGTTTATTCTACGTTTTAACTCGCGTTTTGAAAACTTTTTCTAGTGCCCTGCAAGTATCGGATGACTCCGTAGCGTAATAAAGCTCGGGCGTATATCCGTAGTGCAATAGCGTCATTTCAGTTTTTGTTTGATTAGGGCTTGACTCACTGATTTTCCGACTCAAAATTTTTTTCCACGTAGATTGAAATATGATAGTGCCATAGAAGGCGGGATGGGGGATAAATTCTCAGGTATGTGAACGTCACACACAGGATTTTGAAGTCTTAAATATAAACAATTTTGTCAAATATTTATTAGACTTAGAAAGTCAAATAGAATAATTGAATGTGTAAATAAATAATAAATAGGTAATAGGTACCTTTTAATACTGATTTACGCAAATAGTTAGCAGTATATTTACAGTCACATAATGTAAATATATACTAAACATCTTGATTAATAATATAATATACATCTTATAATTTTTAAATGAGTCGACTTAAGGTTGATGTAAACGTTAGACTAGGGAAAATGCCCAAGTTGCCTCCCCCCCCCCCCAATGACGCCACTGCCGTAGTGAACAGAAAACAACGCCTAAAGGAAAAACCGATTGGAAAAATCCCCGTTGCCGGCTCCTGACTACCCATAAACGCGACGAGCATGTACCTACACACGTGTAGTAATAGTAATAATAATGTAATGGCCGCGGTATCGGTATGCACGTGCGAGTGTATTATAAATAAGGTATACGTATATATAGGTACTACTATACGCGTATATAGTCGGACCGTCTAGTATTATGCGCGGCGGACGAGCGTCGTCGGAGGCGTCAGAGGACTGGGGCCGGGCAAGGACGGGTGGAATATTTATGTTTGTAATTAACATTAGTCGTGTTATAATTATTATTAGTAGGCTCGTAAGACAGCAGCAGCCCGCGTGTCAGTCAGTCGCGGTCGAGTTTCGGTCGGCCGTCCGTCCGCGCGGCATGCGAACACACACACACACACACACACACACACACACACACACGCCGAATCTGTACCGACAAACGCGTATCATACAGGTGGTAGTATATATATATATATATATATATATATGTATATAAATGTACATTGTATAATAATATATGTATATGTGTGCATTTTATAAATTATAATATACCTATATATATATTATACGCGATGGATATGGCTGACGTCTTGTGGTCGGCTCCATCCTCTGTAATCCCATTAAATATACATATTCGCTGCCGTACGTTCGCTCTTAATGGACACATCGCTCATACACGATTTGAATATATGCTGTATAAATATATGTATTAATGAGCCATGGTCACTCACTGCAGTGAGTATATCGCGCGCACGGTAAACGTCTTCGAGCGCAATTGTTTTCGTCCCGATGCGTTATGCATGTATACAGGGTGATTCTTTTATCAAACAACACTCATTATTTCAAAAAGTATTAACTTTTTTCAATTTGTTTTTTTTCAAAATTTTTAGTTTTATGCTTTTCTAAAACTATGTAAAATTTTTATTTTTTTCACTTTAATATTTAATAGTGAAATCACTATCAACTTTTGATTTTCAAATGGCAACCTATACTTAAAATGTTATAAAATAGTAGGGATATTTTTTTTATGAATTCTAATGTTTAAATTATTATTTTTTATTTAACCGTTCGCGAGTTATAGCTGCTCAAAGTTGGGCGGTTTTCGGTTTTAATTTCTGAAGACCAGTAGTCAGTACATGGGTAATAAATAATAATAATAGGTACATATTTTCACATGTAATAAACTCGTTATCGACTATCGTTCAACACAGTAATAACAATGAACTTCGTACCTGTAGCTACAAATTAATTGTTATGACTAATTTAGATAATAATTAATAACCTGATTAAAGTTTTGATAAGAAAATAAATGAGTTGGGGACAGTGAGTCGTCCGAAGGTCTACCACTGTTAACATTTTTCGGACAAGTGCTTATCACTCAAAAAAAAATATAATTATCATTTAAAAAATTTTATGTTGGTGATAGATTTTACACGACTATTTTAGATTCTGAACAGAGTGATGAATGTATTGATTTTACAATGATGTGTGTTTTTTTTTTTTTTTTTGTGTATGACGACAACATTTGGAGCAGTAATATTGCTTCGATTTTCTCAAACAGTATCGTTTATGCAGCAAAAGTGAATCTAGTTGGTACTTTGGGGGGTCAAAAGTTAAAAAATTTCAATATTTTTCAAATGCGTCGGAAAAAACCCTAAAAAAGTAACGGAAAAACGGGATTTTTTACGCAAAATCAGTTTTCGACAAAATCGATTTTTTTATTTTGCTATAACTCAAAAACTAATTGATGTAAATATTTGAAATTTTCAACAAATGTTTTGACTTTTTTTGAGCTATTTATAGACAATTTAAATTTTCAATTTTTTTTTTTAAATAACGATAAAAATTTTTGGCTGGCCAGAAAATCTTGAAAATTTAATACAAGGTTTCTTATAAGTTGTTCTTAAAGTGAAAATTGTGACTAACGATTTTGGATTTTTTTTTTTATAAGTGCTTAAAGTTCGAATTTATACGAAATATGTTAAAATTGCGAAAATTTGCAAGTAATTTTGTGGTTGAAAAATCGTACACATTTATTTCTTTTATAATTAAGTTTTGAAAATTTGGTACAAGGATCTCCATAAATTTGTCTTTAAATATCTGTAAATAAAACTCTACCGGACTAAGACAAAAAAATTTTAGGAGTGTTTGAAATTTAAATTTTTACAAAACCGCATTAAATAACGGTTTGGCCTCAAACGATTTTTGATATTTGTTTTTATCCAAAAAGTATAAGTTGTAGAAACTTGAAAATTTCATCAGTTGTTATAGGGTTCTAAACTTGAAATATTTCAATGAAATATTGAAAAATATTTTTTCTTCTTTTTAACATGATCGGTTATAGTTGATAAGAAATAATATATTGATTAAACACTGCAGAAAATATTCATGATAAATATACAAAAATATGCACTATAAATTTTTGATATTTTTTAATTTATCACTTGTATTATTAATTGGATCCTTATTGGTTATTTTTATTATTATTTCTTATACATATTTTCTTTGTTTTACACATTAAACCAACTTTTGAAAATTTTCATTTGCAAGTTGACGTGATTATAAACTTTAAGATATAATAATTTATATTTTATTTTTCATTGCAATGAAATATTTCATGAAGATTTCATGAAATTTTAAAACCCTAGTTGTTTATAATAGCTTTTCTTTATATAATTTTATTTTCAAATATTCACTCATTTTTATTCAATTTATAGGCATTTGAAATAATAAATTTTTTTAGATTCTGAACGGAGTGATGAATGTATTGTGATTTTACAATGATTTGTGTTTTTTTTTTTTTTTTGTGTTTGTGTACAGCATAACTAGTCGAAATAGGTAATGCTTCAATTTAAAACTTTGGGGGTGGTTTCCGATGGCAGAGTGAATATCATTGGTGCATTATACAGGGCAAAAGTAAACATTTTCCAACAATTTTCAAATAAATAAAAAAAAAACAAAAAAACGGGAATCTTTAAAAATAAAAATTAAATTAAAATAAAAAATATATTTTTTATATGGTTGTAATTCAAAAACTAATCACTGTAAATACTTGAAATTTTCACCAAATGTTTATGTTAGTGTTATCTATATACAGTTAAATTTGAAAAAAAAACATTTTGCCTTTTTTTGAGTTATTTATAGACCACTGAAATTTACGATTTTTATGAGAATTTATTTTTGAAGTGTAGATAAAAAAATTGTGGATTACCAAAAAAACTTGAAAATTTAATACAAGGTTCCTTATGAGTTGTTCTTATTGTAGTTAAAAAAAAATTAAAAATCGTTAGTAACAATTTTGTTTTATAAGCGTTTATAGTTAAACATTTTACAAAATATGTCAAAATCGTCATAATTTGCAAATAATTTTGAAGTTTAATAATCATAAAATTTTTTGTGTTTATATCTAAGTATAAAAAATTCAACACTAAGTTTTCCATAAGTTTTCCTTCAAGTAGCTATAGAGAAAACTCGAAGCAGCATTATAGGAAAAATTTTAAGTGTGTTAGAATTTTAAATTTTTACCAAATAGCGTAACCACAATGATTTACCCTCAAACGATTTTAAAATATATTTGTTGTTTTTAAAATAGTATAAGTCGTAAAACTTGAAAATTATTTAAATTGACATTTTCTTCACATGATTTGATTTTCAAAATATTTTGACTTTTTTTGAGCTATTTATAGACAACTGAAATTTTCCTAGGAATTTTTTTTTGTAGTGTCGATAAAATTTTTTTGGAGGAGTCAAAATATTTGAAAAATTAATACAAAGTCCCTCATAAAATATTCTTATGGCGATAAAAAAATTATAAGAAACATAGGCACAATTTTTTTTTTATTAGCATTTGAAATTCAAATATTGACAAAAATTCGTCAAAATTATGATTATTTTTTAGTTAAAAATTTATAAATATTTTACTATCAAAAGCTAAGAATTGATAATTTAATACTTTGCTGTCCATAAGTTAAGCTCAAAATCGTAAACACAAGAAATTTTCACTAAATGTTTATACTAGCTTTTTCTATACATTAAAATTTGTTCAAAATATTTTGATTTGTTATAATATTAAAAATCCAGTCACTTTTTTTATAAGCATTTCAATTTAAAATATTAACAAAATACGTAAAAATGAAAAAAATTTGCAAATTATTTTGAGCTATAGATTCTTAAAAAATGTAATACAAGATTTCTCATAAGTTTGTGGACCTTTATCAAGAAAAAAAATGTTTAAATTTTATGTATTTTTAATATTTTCATATCATATTATTACAACATTGGATATTTATTATTTACTTGCCATTTCATAATAGCAATTAAGCATATCCGTTTTTTTTTTTATTTGAATAAGACATTATGTCTTATTCAAATATAATGTATTTATGTCAGTTGAAGGCACTTGACTGTTTATTTATACAGAAAACAAATTTAAAATTAATAGTTCAATATTTTTGTCTGACAAAAATTTTAAGATGTATGATTTATATTCATACCATGAATTGATACTATTTGAAATTCCCTTTAAGGTAAGTATAGAAAAAAAAATTAATTTCACAATAATTTATTGAATAAATTAAAATTATACATACGTCATACATGTACATTGTACACATAATTAAGTAATTATAATTTGCATACAAATATTAATATAATAAGTATAAGTATAATATAAATCAATTTTCATTAAAATTATAAAAAAAAATTGATTAAATGATAAAAATACAAGTTACCTTATATTGTTTAGCAATTAGCATATTTTGCATTATACAGTTAATTTTAGAAAAAGACATATTTATAAATTTAATTATTAGGCAATTCACGACGAGTCAAGTATACATAAAATCGTTATTTTTTAAACATCATAATTTAAGTCATTAGGGCCCGATTTTTAACATAATGTAGGTTTTTACACTTAAAATAATTTTGATTAAATATTGATCAACATTTCCTAATTTCAAAATTCTATTTCTATAGTTAGTATTATCTTAATGCATATCTAAATAAAATATAACATTGTAATGATAATTATAATACCTATTCGGTGTTTGATACAAGTCTAATATGTTCAAATATTATAAAATTAAGTAAAATAATTTTAACTTAGCTCAGTTATACATATATAAATTTATAATTCTCTTTATTAATGACATTTCAATTTTTTCATAGTAAATAAATTTTTAAATACTTTATATATTTTTTAAAATATTTATACACATTAATACAATATTCACAAACAATATATATTATATTGTTAATGCATAAATATGTTCATATTCTTAAATTAATTGTTTACATTAAAAACCGGGCCCTAGTAACAATAAATCCCTAATTAATTTTATTTTATATTATTAGTAACCACTATAAAATGTCAATATCATTTTAAAGTCCAGGATTATGAAAAATCTATTCCAAATTTGATGACACAGATTAATCAACATTTTCGTTAAGCAGTTATGCAAAATATGAGTAATGATAAACATGTGTTCAAGAAATTCAGAACAAATTCTCCATTAACCCCAGACCTAAAACAATAGTAACATTTAAAAGTGGCACCAATAATATATCAACTTAGATATGTAAATTTAATAGTAATAATTAATAACTTAATAATTAGCAATAAATAGGCAACAACATTAACCATTTACAATTGTTAAAACAATGTTTATTTTGTATATTACTAACTACTATGTAATACCTAAATATAATTTTAAAAATATATTTAATTTAATATTTAAATTGTCAATTGAGTAATGAGTATACACATATATAAACAAGTATATACTTAGTAGTTAGTGATAATCATAATATACATATGTGATAGTTTTTTTTTTTTTTAAAACATTAATCATTTAATTTACTCTATTTATACATATTATAATTATTTTTATTTTTATTAAACATAAGTTTTAATGATTAATGTTGCTGCCCCATATTTAATTTAACTGCATAATATGAAGTATTAAAATTTAGTATACTAGCATTTACAATATTTTTTTATCATTCACAATTTTCTTTACATATTATTTATTGATAGGTTACAGTTTTCCTTAGGATGTAATCGGGCAGACTTGATTATTTTACGCTTCTTTGAAATTAACTAGATTATCTACAAAAAAGATGATAAAAACTTAATAACTTCCTCTTAAAATTGAATAATGTTACAAATAAAAAATATTTATACATACCTATGATCGATGTTGTTATATGTTGGAATATTAAAATCCAATATAGTATTTTTAACAGTTGTATAGTATTATTTTAGTTTTCACATTGTTCTCAATTTTTCTAAGTACAATTGTAGTATAATATGTATATTCTTCAAGTCATATGTCCAAGAATATTCTTATTAGTACATGCTTGTAATTATCTTAGAATTTTTGTATGCAACAAACATTCTAGATTAATTGAAGCCAATAGTTGTACAGTTACAATGCAACTTGATTTTAAAACAAGCTATGTATTATCAACTTATAAATAATACATAATAGATCTATAATTTGAATAAAAGTTGTATAGAACTGATAAAACTGAAATTAAAATTTTTTAAATACATTATTATTATTTACTATAATTTTTAAAGCTTTTTACAAAATTATTAAAACTTACCAATAAATTATTCCAAGTTCCTGATAGGTCGTCAAGTAGTATAATATTCACATGTGTAATAGCAATTTAAATGAAACTTAGGTTTAAATAAATAGTTAAACAAAATACGTCATAAAAAAACTACTTAGATTACCCATCATATTTAATATAATTTTTATTTATTTAACAACATTATATTAGAGAATAAATGTTTCAATATTTAATTATATTATGAATGTTGGCGTATGACGTGTTTACTCTTTACGTTAGCAATGAAAGTAATAAAATAATAAAATTGAATTTTCAATCACAGAAAAGACGATTTAAATTAAACTTATTAAACTAAATGTCACATGAATTTTATATTTTTTTGTTTAAAAGTTAAAAACCATTATTTGGCATATTATTAATATAGGCCCAAGGCCGCCCGCAGGGGGGGGCCAGGTGGGGCCACGGCCCCCCCCCCCGCTCTTTAGGATAATTTTTTTAAAATGTCGATGTTTTCTTATTCTTACTCCCTAATTTAATATAATCATGTGGAGTGGAACATTATACGTTTAGTCATGTATAATATTAAGGGGGTATGTAGGCATTTTATATAATATATACATTATTTAACGCGGTTTTGTAAAAATTTAAATTTCAAACACTCATAACATTTTTTTTTCTGAATCCGGTAGTTTTTTTTACAGATATTCGAAGAAAAATGTATGGAGAACCTTGTACCAAATTTTCAAAACTTAGTTTTAAAAGAAAAAAATTTTACGATTTTTCAACGACAAAATTACTTGCAAATTTTCGCAATTTCGACATAATTCGTATAAATTCGAACTTTAAGCACTTATAAAAAAAAATTGTGACTAACGATTTCGGATTTTTTTTTATCACTTTAAGAACAACTTATAAGAAACCTTGTATTAAATTTTCAAGATTTTCTGGTTGGCCAAAAAATTTTTATCGTTATTTAAAAAAAAAAGTACTTAGAAAAATTGAAAATTTCAATTGTCTAGGTATAAATAGCTCAAAAAAAGTCAAAATTCTTTGAAAATTTAACTGTGTATGGAGAACGCTAATATAAACATTTGATGAAAATTTCAAGAGTTTATATCGATTAGTTTTTGAGTTATAGCAAAATAAAAAATTCGATTTTGTCGAAAACCGGTTATGCGTAAAAATTCCCGTTTTTCTGTCATTTTTTTTATGTTTTTCTCGATTTTTTTGAAAACTGTAATGCATCAAGGATATTCACTTTGCCATCGGAAACCACCCCCAAAGTTTGAAATTGAAGCATTATTTCGACTAGTTATGCTGTACACAGACACACAAAAAAAAAAAAAACACACATCATTGTAAAATCAATACATTCATCACTCCGTTCAGAATCTAAAAATGTATGATAAGTGTATTGTTTTTTCACTGGCCCCCCCCGAGAAAAATTTCTGCGGGCGGCCTTGTATAGGCCATAGCAGTATAGCACTGAAAACTGAAAAGTAAACAATTGTATTATCTATTTTTATTGGGAATACCCAACGGTTTGGTTCGATGAGAGTTTATCTGTGATTAAAGTATTATATTATCATTTGTCATGTGTAGTGGTCACGATTAAAGATATCTTTAATCGTGGTAGTGGTTTAGGAAGTATTTTCATATTATGATATTGTTATCATAATAAAAATTTAAAATGATAATATCTGTTTCATCTGATTTATTATTAATCATAATTTTTGATATTACGGATACAGTGCCATAGTCGGATAGTCCACGATAGTCCATAGTTCGTATAGTTCGTGTAGGTAGTAGGAGGTACAAATTAAACTACAACGATATTAGTACCTTTGGTCGAACGATAACATTTTATAATTTGAACTACTGGTCTTTATAATTATAATCTAATAATTGTGTTCTAATCAATGTCTCACAGCCGTAATAACCTTTGGGACTAACACCTAAAAACCTCAAACCGCCCAACTTTGAGCAGCTATAACTCGCTAACGGTTAAATGAAAAATAGTAATTTAAACGTTAGAATTCATAAAAAAAATATCCCTACTATTTTATAACATTTTAAGTATAGGTTGCCATTTGAAAATCAAAAGTTGATAGTGATTTCACTATTAAATATTAAAGTGAAAAAAATAAAAATTTTACATAGTTTTAGAAAAGCATAAAACTAAAAATTTTGAAAAAAAAAAAATTGAAAAAAGTTAATACTTTTTGAAATAATGAGTGTTGTTTGATAAAAGAATCACCCTGTATATACATTGTATAATAAAACCTCGATTAGACGGAATCGCTTGGGACCGTGCAATTTTCCCGTGTTAACAGGGTTTCCGTTTTGACGGGGTCTATTCTCACTGCTCCGGGCCGGGTCCGGACCGGGTTGTATCATTTTTCAGCACGTCCGGGTAACCCGGTTGTTAGCATTCACATTATTCAGGAATCCGTCCGGGTGTATCCACAACTTTGTCGTCAGTTGTGATCAAGATTTGTAACCACGTGGTCATATATTATATTTTAGTGTAATAATATTATTTACATAATTTATAAATTAAAAATCATACTATTTAGTTTTTTACATATTTGTAAATTATAGTTATTCAAATAATTGACTATACATTTTACCAATATTTAAACTTTAAAGTTTATCGAGGTTTTAAAATTTGCATCGGTGTTTTACGTACACGAAATTGTGGGTGCAAAAAATTGAAAAATTAAAACCAAATTAAGAGCGAAATCAGTGTTGAATAATAATTTACTAGGACAAATATTATGTGTATTACGCGCCGCGTGTAATTGCTAAAGCTAGACATTAACGATCATTATAAGCTCTATAAGTTTAAAACATATTATTATTAATTATTATTTATATAAAAAAATATATACATTATGCATAATTAATAGTTTTTTTTTCAAATAACGGATAATACTATATGTATTTTTTAAACTGTCGGAGTATTGAATTCATTAAGTTTTTTGATCTTTAACAATATAAGGTTCAAAATAACGTATTTTATACAAGAATAATATACATAACAGTAGTATAATAGTGCCGTTCCTGGCGCACTTTTATAAATCACAAAAAAGAACACAAAATGAAATAGAACATAAAAAGATTACAAAATAAATTTAACATAAAATGATTAGAAAAACTATTTCCAATCAATCTATCATAATTCAATCTTTTTTGTTTTGATTTTTAATTAGTGTATTGAGATGGTTTACAAAATTATTTCTATCTATATTTGTTTTATAATGTCCCCAAGCTAATGTATCAATACCATTTTCCAAAATAAATCTTTTATCATCATAAGCACTTAAAGCTTTTTTGTTTTGTTCTAAAGTAAAAATATCATGTTTCTTTGTTCTAAATAAATTTTGAGTAACATATTTTGGATTTTTATTGTATAAACAATTTTTGAAATCATTAAAACATATTTTATTTTCCACAATATTTTTCTTAACACCTTTAGCTCTTTTAATTTCTCTTTCTGTATTTAAAATTTTATGAGAATATAATTTGGATCTTAAACCTATAAATTCAGTCATAATTTTTCCATTCAACTCATCTTTAAATTTACCTAAGACTTTTTTGTTAACTAAAGGTAAATCATAAATATTGTCTTTTGGATAATCTGAGGTGTCAAAATAATCTAATATAATTTTTATATCTTGATAAAAATCATTAGTTTTTATTTCTATTATTAGTGAATCTGTATCAGTATATAATAATCTAACACTATTTCCATATTTTTTCTTAATTACATTATAATAAAAATTATACATCATTAATTTAGATAAATCTAAAACACACATTCCTATATATATATTGGTTGTTTGAAATTAATTTCTCTTTTTTTCATATGGATTGCTGCTAAATTTTCTGTAAAAATTGTTCTTTTATTGAAATTTGGTTTTGCAATTAATTTGTCTACTTGTCGTCCATTAGAACATAATCTTATATCAACATGATTTCTAACATTCATCATTGTACGACCATAAACACTGTTGTTCATTAATTTGAAATATTCCTTTTCAAAATCATTCTTAGCTTTTGATCTAAGATTAGTATTAAAATCAATAAAAACTTTCAACCAAGGAGATTGACTAAATTCTAAAACTCTATGAATTTTCTCTAATTTTAAACCTAATTTAATATATAATTTTAATGTTTCATAGTGAATAATATAATTTTTCTTGTCATACAAAGTTGTTAATAATTTTGGGAGTTGTTCATTATCAAATGAATTTTCAGGTGCTAATGGGAAATCTGAATGTAGATCATGAAGTTCTTTAGGATAAGATAAATCAACCTCTAAAATATATCCTTTAGGTGATTTATCAGAAACATTCATTGTATCAAAATTATCTAAATTATCAACCCATTTGAAATCTCCAGTAGGTAAATATTTACTCATTGACCAACCATAAAGATTATTTGCGTCTAAATACTCTAAAAATTTTGACTCCTCTTTTTTGTTAAATTTATCTCCCATGTATTTATTGTTTGCTTTTGAGTATCTTTGACTACATTGAGATAAACCACCTCTGATTCCAGATTCAAACATCAAAATCTGATCAACATCTGTTAATAATTCTAATTTAATATTTGTCATTCTTAACATAGAATTCCACGCAAATCCCGGTGTTGTGTAATAGTACAGAGGATCTAATTTATAATTTGCTAAAGAAATATCTCTAAAATTTTCCATTATATCTGTTAATAATAAAACATCGATCAAATTATACAAACTAGTGAATTCACGAAGATTTTTAATATTAAACACTTCCCAAATTTTTTGTGAATTTTTATATTCCTCTATCGTTACGTTTTTATCAGTGAGAGAACTATAAAACATTTCTATAGGAGGTAAACATGTTTCATTAAATTTTTCTTCACAATCCATATACTCATAGGGATAAGCTAACTTTCTTGTAACTAAATCTAAATGTTCTTTAGGAATAAATTTACCAAGTTCTTTAAATTGATATTTTTTAAGATTATTTGCTAATTTGTCTAAAGAACTAGGTAAAAATTTTAATGAATCAATAAATCTTAATTCTGTTGTTAATATTTTATATTGACCATTGATAAATTTTCCATGTGGTATACATTTTGAAAATGATATATATTTTTCCTCATTATTTGGAATTAATTTTATTTTATTTTTGTCTTTCCCAAATTCTTTTATAAATAGATGAGCATCATAACCTGAAAGATTATGACAAACAATTGGGATAAATTTAGGATTTTGATAAGTAAGGTTACAGATAGAATGAGCTGCCCCTCTATATTTTCCAGTTAAATGGTCATGATCGCAAACTTTTCTCATATTTATATTTTTATTTTGTGTTTCTTCTTCAAATAAACCTTTGAATTTTTCAATATTTTCAGTATCATTATTATTTTTATAGTATTGAATAGCATTGTTAATTATTTTAAATTTTTTCTCTAATCTTGGAGGTAATTCTGTTAAAAATCTTTCACAAATATTACATTTATCAGATTTATAATAATGGTTTCTTTGATTTACATTCAATGACTGCATAGGTAATATTTTATCATATATATTATATATTTCCTCTTCTTCTTCATATATACATCTTAAAAATTCTTCAGCTACGTTTGGACCAGAATATTCTACAGGGGGTTTATAATCACCATTACTATATTTAATATAATAACAAAAATTATTAGGTATATGTTTCTGATAACAATTATTAAAAGACTTTGTATCACTTGGCTTACATGTATAGATTGGTTGAAGTGTACATTCAAAATCAAAATAAATCACAAAAGGGATTCTTAAGGAATGATTATAATTTTCAAATTCTAAAATATTATTGAAAGGTTCTGGTAGATTTATTTTAGTAGCTTTATTATTACCACAATAATGTTTATGATCATTTAACTTATTTTCTGTGTTAAAACTATTTAAACACATTTTACACAAAAATCTTTTATGAGTATTTTTTGTAATTTGATTTCCTACTAGTTTCCATAAATCTTTAATCCAACAATAATGACTTTTATTCTTTTCTTTTAAGAACAACAAATCTATATGATTAGATTTTTCAATTTTAGTTATTTCTAAAGGTAAAATAGTCATATTATCATCTAAATAATAAATATTAATAGAAATATCCTTTGTTCTATTAACAAATTTTGAAACATCTGTGGTTTTTAGTGGAAAAGGAATATCTTTTAATTCATTATCAAATTCATTTTTCCATTTTTTATATTTTGAAGCTCTTTGTGGATCTTTTTTACAAGGATGTAAAGCAGAGAGTATTGACCAAAGAAAACATTTATTATCTATAGTTTTAATATTTATAATAGCTTTTTTATTTTTAATTTCTTCAGGTAATGGAATATATGAACCACCTTTAAAAGGAACATATTTATTTATCCTTATTTCCAATCTTAAAATTTGATGAAGTCTCCATTGAGATTTCATAATTATCATTTTTTCTATTTCATTTAAAATTTTAATTTTTGCATTTGTATAAAAATCATTTAAGTTAGAATTTTCTGTTAAAATTTCATTTGATGTTTTAAAATTTTTTTCTTCATATTCCATATCTTCTTTAACTTTACCTTTCTTAAATATAGCATAAAACCAAATATTTACTTTTAAATTGTTCTTTGTTAATGCATGTTTAAGTTGTCCTATTACTGGATTATTTAAACGATTTAAAAATATTTGTTCATCTTTAATACCCATGTTATTTTCAATAGTATAAGTTGTTAATCTATTTCTAAATGCTGTTTCTGTAATTTTTAAAATAGGTCGATTATCATTCTTATTATAATTAATTAACTTTTTATCAAAGTTGAAAACCTTATGTGGTTTAGGTATTCTCTCTTTTTTTGTTCTTATTTGTTTATTGTTTGTTTTTGGTATTCTCTCTTTTTTTGTTCTTATTTGTTTTGTTGCTATACCTTTGTATGTTTTATTAAATTTTGGTTTAATTGTTTGATCTACATCATTTGTTTGATGACGAATAGATTTCAAATGTCTAGACCAATTTTTGTAACTAACTGTTAAGTTACATTTATCACAAGTTTTGTTAGGATATGTTTTTTTGTTATCCATTTTATTAATATTATTATTTCCTTTAACTAATGTTTCAATTTTATTTAAACCGTTCATTTATTATATAGAATATTATTATTTTTTTACATTCATTATTTTAATAGAATAATTTCTATTAAAAAATAGTATTTAAATATAGTAAATAATCGCCCAGACAGGGACTCGAACCCTGGACCCTTAGGTTAAAAGTCTAATGCTCTACCAACTGAGCTATCCGAGCATGATATTTATTATGTATATCACTTCCTTTAACTAAGGTCCTTTTTTAAAAAAGAAAGAAGTGTCCACCTTTAATATTAAGATCCCATAAAAAACTTACACATTTTAATATTTCCTAAATCTTCAACAATCTTAATATTTTCTAGATAATGATGAGTAAAATCACCTGTTGTAATTATTAAATCATTAGCTATTTTACAAAGTTCTAACCAAGTTGGTGAATTTAATAATTTCGAAATATAAGGATTTCCATTTCCAAATTGATCGTTCCCTTGATCAATAATGAATATATTTCCATCAATTGGAATTTTATGTAGATTATATTTAACTGTTTCAGTATTTTCATAATATTCAAAAGCACAAAAATTAACATATAAATTATCTTTTTTTGAATTTTTTTTCACATATTTTTTTATATCATTTTTCATTAATTTCAAATAATTATAATTTTTTTGTTTTTCATGATTAATTGGTATACCATTGTATGTTTTATTAAATCTAAAAGGTACAATTGATTGATCTTTATCATTTTTTTGATGTCGATATGATTTCAAATGAGAAGCCCAACTTTTGCAACCAATTGTTAAATTACATTTATCACAATTTTTGGTAGGATATGTTTTTTTGTTATCCATTTTATTAATATTATCATTCTCTTTAACTAAAATTTCAATTTCATTTAAATCATCCATTTATTATATTCCATATTATTTTTTTACATTCATTATTTTTAATAGAATAATTTTTATTAAAAATATAGTTTTTTGCAACTCTTCGTTATAAAAACTACCTTCAATCTCTTCATTGTTTAAATCTATAATTTTATATGTTATAGGATTTGTGTTTAAAATTTCTTTAATTATAAATATTTCTATTGTCCAATTATTACTATATTTATTACCAAATGTTTTTTTATAAGCTTTTATTCTTACTCTATCACCCACACTAAATTTAATTTTTGGTTTAGGTTTATTTTTTGTAAGAAATAATTTGTGTAGAACATCGTTTTCATTAGATTTATTTACTTCACAAGGTTCCATACCAATGGATCGATGTATGTCTTTGAAATTATATTCATCTAATAAATTTTGTAAAATATTTATCCATTTTTTAGATTTTTGAACTTCAAAACGTAATCTCATTTTCCCGTTTAATGTTCTATTAAACCTTTCAATAATTGCTGATTTTTCTTCGTTTTGTGTATGATACATATGAATACCATATTTTTTCAAAACATTTTTAAAATGTTTATTTTCAAACTCTAAGCCTTTATCTGCGTGAAGTTTTTTTGGTGTTTGATGATTTTGTGTTTTGGCTTGTTCTATTATTTTTTCAAAAGCTTTTGAAACACTAATTCCATCTTTCTTTTTTAGTGGAAAAGCCCATGCAAATTTTGAAAAAGTATCTATAACAGTTATTATATTACAATAACCCTCATTTTGATCTGAATAATTTCTCATTATAACTAAATCAACAGCCCATAAATCATCAATACCTTTGGTAAAAATTCTCCTTTTAAGAAATCGTATTCTAACTGGTTTATGAAGTTCTTTAGCTAATAACAATTTATCTGTATCATTTAATTTTTTATTAGAAATTATTGAGTTATTAGAATGTTTAATCTCAGGAGTTTTTATAAATTTACTTTTATTTGTGTTACAAATGAAACATTTTGATGAAATTCTCCATCGACCGTTAACTGTTTGAATTTTAGTTGCATTAATATTTTTTGTTCTTTTTTTACATTTATGACAATGTATTAGATCATCTTCCATTTTATATTAATTATTTTTTTATATTAATTTTTTAATAGAATTGTTCTATTAAAAAAAAAATCGTAGTAAATTATTTTTTAAATAAATTTTTTATAATTGTCAATAAATTCTAAACACAAATGTCCACATATAGGAGGATCATTATAATCTTGAAATTTTCTATCGGTATACCATAGATTATCTTTACCCAAATATTTTACAACTTCTTTTGGAGGTTGAATTCCAAAAGAATCAAAATATATTTTTTTATTTTTTATTTTTTTCCATGCAACCCAATGAGTACCGTTTTGAGTAGAATTATTTAAATTAAGAACTCCACATTCATTTACCCATGATTTCATAGGTAATTCATCCCTCATGAAACACCCTCTATAGTTTTTTATTTTATTTCCAAATTGATTTATATCAAAATTACTTAGCGGTTCAATATTTATATTTTTTTCTTTGCTCCAAAAAACTGTATAAACTCCTTTAATTTTTTTAATATTTTTTCTAAAATTTGTTATATCAAAATTATTCATTTTTTCGATTTTTTTTTTTGATTTTTCTTCAATCCAGAACCTTTATTTTTTTCCATTTCTTTATTGTGTCGAATTGTTTCTTTTTCCATTTTTTCCTTATATTTACTATCTTTATAACTATCATACAACGCAACTATAGCTGGAGTGGCTACTGCTGCAGCTTCTATAAAAGGTAAAATTAAAGGTAAAAATCCCCCTTCTTTTTTTCTAATCTGCTTTGGAGTAATCTCTAACCTTACTCCAGATTTTTTTTCCTTACTGTTTTTTAATTTATCTATTTGATTTTGATCTAAATAAAAAATATTTTCTCCTTTATATATTTTATTACTAGCAATTTGAATTATTGCATTAGTATTATTTTTACAAGCTTCAGCCAATTTTTTTTTCTGGTTTTCAGTTAATTTAAAATACATTTTATTATACAAAATATTAAAATTTTATTCAAATATTAAATTCATTTCTAAACGTCTTTTTCCTTTCATTGCATATGTAGTAAAAAGAGCTGGAATTTTTTCATACATAGAACTATCAGGAGCATCAAATCTTTCCATTGCTTTTTGTTCTAAAATTTTATCAGCTTCATGTCTTGTTTTAATATCTTTATGATCTCTATAAAAATAATCATGATCTCTTGCAGCTTCGTCTAATTTGTTTATAGGTTTTTTATTTTTTTCTAATTTTGTTCCTGGTCCTAAGTAATTATAACCAGGCCAATGCAATTCAGGCAAATATGTACAATTCAAAAAATCATTAATAAATCCTCAACCTTTTATAATTTTCTTTGGTAAACATGAAACATATGAAAACAAATAATCTGCACCATTGGGAATATCAATTATGTTTTCCATTTCTCTAATACAAATATTAAGAATATTAAGTTTTTCATCATGATAAATATTATTTCCTTTTCTTTCTTCATTTGATATAAAATATATTTTTTTTACTATGGAATCTTTTGGTATTTTTACAACTTCTTTTGGTAAGTTTGTTACATATAGTAATAAATATTCAATACCTTTAGGAGTATCAATAATTTTTTCCAGACTTGTTTTACATAAACGAAGAATACCAAGTTTTTCATTATGAAAATTATTATTTCCTGCTCTTTCTTCTGCAGACATAAGTTGTAATCTATCTGTTAACTGTTTCATATTATTAATATAATGATATTCAACACGATCATTTGTGTATTTCACTAAACCATCTCCTATTGGTTTTGTTATTGGCCTTTTCTTTTCACTAATTTCTTTCCAAATCTTGCTAATCATTGTTGTATATTTTGCGCCACTACTTGATTTAGCTCTTCCTGTCGATTTATTATTGTTTTGATATATAGAATCAGTTTCAATTAACATTTGTTTATATATTTTAAAATCATCATCTGTATAACATTCAGGTCTGGTAGCATCTGAATGTGTCAATAATCTCCACAAACCTATCGTTCCTTCATATTTTTTTCCATTTAAAATTATATCATCATTTTCAAATGTTATCGTACATTTCCCAAGCATGTGATCTTCAAAATCTTTATCATAATTTATTCCAAAACAGTTATTAGGTTCTATTGTTGGCAGATATTTTGTAGCATAAGGACCTAATTTTATAGTATTTGCAGGCATTGGAGAATTAGTTATTGATTTTTTACCAGAACTTTTTGGTGTTCCAAAAGTCTCTTCTGTACTCATTAATCTTTGTAATTCTGGATTTCTTGGTTTATAAGGAGTAGGTGTTATCATTTTTTGAATATCATTATCGGTTTTAATAGCAACTTCATTAACAGATGATTCAACATTTGATAATGCTTTTAATATTGGTTCATAATGTTTTACTTTTTCTTCTGCTTTATATTTATCGTTTAAAATTGATTTTCTATAGTTATTTTGTAATTGTTTTTTAATATTAATTATGTTTTTTAACTCTGTTGGTGAAGATTGGTGAATATTTAATTTTTCAATATTATTTTCACCTTCATCTTCATCTTTTTTTATAACATTTAATTTTTTTTCTTTTTGTTCTAAATCTGATTTTTTATAAGTTTTTTGTAAATTTTGTTTAATATGAATTATTTTTTTCATTATTTCTGTTTCGTTTTCTAAATTAGTTCCTTTCTTAAAATTGTTTTGTGTTTCTGATGGATCCTTCATAAATGTAACTTTTAAATTTATTTTGATTTTTATTTTTTTATTTTTTTTGAATTTGTGTAATATCCATTTATTACACAAAAAATAAAAAAAAAACATTATCATCGTTCATCGATATTTAAAATATCATTACCTTTATTGTCATAGATTAATTTTTTTATTAAGTCTATTGTTATAAAACCATATGTTTTAATTTTTTTTTTTTTTATCATATGTTTTAAAATAAGTTCTACAAATTTCTTTAAATTTTTCTAATGGTATTATTTTGCTAATCAAATCGGACCATATTTTTTCAATATAATAATTTGACTGATTAAAAACAATTAAAACATTCAAATTATTTCTTATTGTTTTTATGTCTACTGAAGTATAATTTTGTGTTAAATAAATAACACTAATAATTTTTGATCTCGATCTTATAAAATATTCTTTTATCAACTTTTGATTTTCTAAAAGAAAATCATCAAAAACCACTAAACTATTAGGTTCACAATCATCTACAGATATTATATCATCATTAGAAAAATGAGTGATTATAGAAGGTATATCATCAAATATTTTTTTTAATTTTTTATAGACTGGTTGATTAATATTTTTTGTAAACAAATATAGATTTAAATATGGTATCCAATAATTTATAATCAGATTATACAACAGAGTTGTTTTACCACAACCCGATGGTCCTACTAATAAACCACGTGAAGGTATTTCAAATAAAGATTGTTCTTTATTTTCATCTTCAATAAATTTTTTTACTACAACTTTATTCATTTATTAAAAAAAAAATATATATTTGCTATTATAAACAATAATGTATAATATTTTTAAAAAATATGATCAATATATTGAAAGAGCTCAATATAAAACTTTTTTACCTGTGAATAATTCACAACTTAATACACCTAATAAAACTACAACTTTTAGAATAGATTGTATGGATGATTTTCTGAATATTGCAAATACAAAATTTTTGATTTCTGGTAGATATTTGCAAAAAGATGGAAAAGATTATCCTAAAGGAACAAAAATACAACTAATCGATAATTTTGTTGCATATTTAATTTCTAGTATGGTAGTTAAAAAAAATGGTAAAGTAGTGGATGAAAGCGAATATGTAGGAATTACTAGTACAATTAAAGGTGTGGTAAGTTATTTAGTAGACCAAAATGGACCAACTATAAACTCAGGATTTGCAAGCAAATTTGAAGGCGGAGGTTGTTTTAATGCTATGGGTAAACTATCACAATTTGGGTTAGGTTTTTTAAAAGACATAAAATGTCCAGTTTTCAAAGGTGATATGGAAATAATTTTTACAAGAAATACAGATGATGATGCTTTGTTAAAAAAAGTTATACCAGGAACAGAAGATGGAAAGATTATTATTGAAGAATTTACACTTCAAATTCCAATTATTGAATATGGAGTTCATAAAGTTTTATTGATAAATGAGTTAACAAAATTGTCTCAAGAAAAATTATATACTTTTAATTTTAGATCATGGCAATGTATTGAAGAAAGAAATATATCAGGAAAAACTATAAAGCTTGATTTAACAAGTCAATATCGAGGTCTTAATTCTCCTTCGTTTGGAGGTGTAGTATTTCAAACAAACAAATTAAATACACAAGAACATGATCCTTGTGAATTTGATCATTGTAATGTAAAAAATTATTGGTTTGAAATAAATGGAAAACGTTATCCTGAAGAAACTCAAGATCTAGATTTTAAGAATGATAAATTTTGTGTAGCTTATGAGAGTTTGATGGAGTATAAAAGAAATTATCTTAAAAATCATCAAGAACATCCATTAATGTATAATAATCCAAACGATTTTAAAAAATTTAGAGCAATATATCTTGTTAACATGAGTAGACAACCAACAAATATTTCTGCAACTAAGAAAAATATTATTTTACATGTTGATTTAAATGAAGATTTACCTAAAAATACAATTTGTTATGTTTTTTTCGTCAGAGAAGATGAATTTTTATTTGATATTGAAAAAGGTACAATTGAAGAATCTTTTAGTGGTTAAATAATATTTTTTTTTTTTTTCAATAGAAATATTTCTATTGAAAAATATTTTTATATTTATATTTATTTTGTTTTTTCTTCAATTAGATCAAGATTAACAATAAAATCATCAAAATTAACAACGTTATTATTTTGATCAATAATATATATTTCTATCTTTTGAATAGTGCGTACATTTACTTGTCTGTAAATTATTGGATTAGATCTTATAAAAAGCTTATTAGAATCATAATAAAAAACAAACAAAAGCTCATCTTCGATAACCTTTTCATTAATAGATGAAACAGATTTTTCAATTATGTTGCAATGTACTTCTAATAATTGTTTATTTATATTATTATTATTTAATATATCTTTTTCTCCTACATGTGAATATAAATAATCATTAGCAATCCCTAAACTTAATTTTAAATTTTTGTCTAATAAAAAATAATTTTTTGAACTTAATGAAATAAAATTATTATCATTTTGTAATTTGATAGTCGAAGGTAATAAACTTGTTAATTGTTCAATTGAATAGTTTCCATTTATTTCTGTTTTATTAATTATTTCTTCAGGTCCAATTTCATTACTTTGAGTAAATATAGCACCACTTATATTTTTTAAAAAACCTTGTGTATACAATTTTGGTTCATTAACACCTACATACGTACGTTCTACATGATTAAACATATATGAAGACAAATTAGGTGCACTAACAATATAAAACATTCCTAAACATTTTAATAAATCATTATCAAAATTATATTTATAATTAGTACTAATATTTAATACATTTTTTTTAAATATAAGTTTTGTGTTATCATAATTTTTATCACAATTCAATATTGTTTCTAATTCTTTTATTGAATAAATACCAATAGGTATTTTATAAATTGAATTATCTTTATCTACTGTAAATGTATATTCTTTATCAATATTCATATATTTTTCATCGGGAGTAGGTATATACATTGTTTTATTACCAACTAATGAAAAATCAAATGTTGTGTTTGGAAAACCTAAATATTCTTTCAATTTTTCATCTAAATTATAATAACATGGGGATTTAATTTGAATTTTTTTATTTTCAAATGATAAAAATACCGGTTCAATTAGTTTATTTAAATTTGAAATAGTATATTTATCTTTTTTTATATCTACTACTCTACCATCAATTTTTATTTTACAGTCTGTTTCAATATTTATCAAATTTAACTCTTTTAAAAACATTGATTCGAGACCTATTTTAAAATTATTATTAGCATTGAATTTTGGATGTGATAACCTAATGCAGCCGTTTTTAACTTTTATAAATACCATTTATAAAAGTAAATTTATTTTTTATTCAAATTTAATAACATGCATTTTTTTACCATTTTTTAATTTTTTTTCATTATAAATAAGATTAAATTTAATTTTTGAATTTTTGTCATTATACATTGTTATTTGTTCTTCTGTAAATTCGTTTGTATATCTATCAGGTAAAGTTAATAAATCATCATCGTTTAATACAACAGATAATCTTTTACCAAACATTGTATCAATTTTTTTAAAACATTTTACTACGTACGGTTTTCCTTGTTCCAAATCACTACATTTTATAAAATTATGTTCATTGTTGATTTTATTTAAAGTTGCTTTAAAGTTTTCCATTTCCATTTCTTATTTATATAAGTAAATATATATTTTTTTTTTAATAAAAAAATTTTTTTTTCAAAACAACGTAACAACGTAACAACGTAGATGTTCAACGTCTTATGTTAACAATGAACGTTGGACGTTTGACGTTGTTACATTAATAATGTACGTTCATGTTTTACCAATAATATTTTTTACTATAAATCCTCATCTTTAAATATTTTTTAAATAATTTTATATATAGAAAATTTTATATTTTCTATATTCCGAAAATCATCCATACAATAGGCAACATTAGGTTGTCGTTGTTGATTTTCATATTCACGTTGTTCTTTTATTGATTTTTTACTTGATATTTTTTCATATTCTTCACACCGTTTTTCATATATTTCGATTTTAACGGTTTTAATGAGATTGAAAAGATTTCGAGAGGGATTTGAGAGATGAAAAAAATTATAATCACTATTACTATCACTATCACTCACTATCACTATAACTTTTAACGAAGTGATGAATGTATTGCATTTACTATGATGTGTGTTTTTTTTTTTTTTTTTTTTTTTTTTTTTTTTTTTTTTTTTTTTTTTGTGTCTGACTCCAACATTTGGAGCAGTAATAATGCTCCGATTTTTGACTTCAGCCCCTCTTTGAATAGGTTTGAATAGGGAATTGAATCTAGTTGGTACTTTAGGGGGGTCAAAATTAAAATTTTCTAATAGTTTTCAAAAAAATCGAGAAAAACAAAAAAAAAATGACAGAAAAATGGAAATTTTACGGAAAAACCACTTTTCGACAAAATCGATTTTTTGATTTTGCTGTAACTCAAAAACGAATTATTGTAAATACTTGAAATTTTCACCAAATGTTTATATTATGGTTATCTCTTTACAGTTAATTTTTCAAAATATTTTGACCATTTTTAAGCTACTAATAGACAATTGAAATTTTCGACTTTTCTAAGTTTTTTTTTCTTCAAATGCCGATAAAAATTTTTTGGGTGGCCAGAAAATCTTGAAAATTTAATACAAGGTTTCTTATAAGTTGTTCTTAAAGTGATAAAAAAAAATTCGAAATCGTTAGTCACAATTTTTTTTTATAAGTGTTTAAAGTTCGAATTTATACGAAATATGTCAAAATTTAAATTAAATTTCATACGCTCATAATGCGAATGTTGGCCATAGTAACCATAGTAACATATAAAAACTATATTATTTGTTTCAAAATAGAATATTTGACAATATTTAAATATAATATATCCTAAACTGACAAATCATCTTCGTTCAGAATCGTTTTTCGTATACAATGATACCTATCATTGAATTCAAATTTAACCTACCATAGTCTGAGGTCCACCCCACCCCCTAATATACAGCAGAGCGATACCTACTTACCCGCTTTTTTATGTTGTTGTAACTTATTAAATTTTTTAAAATCATTAACAGATAATTCATCATTTGATAAGACATTTAATTGTTTTGTAGATTCCATTCTTTATTATAATTTTTATTTCTTTAACTAAGATATTCAATTTATTTTTGAAACATTTTGCAATTGATGATAAAATTATTAATTTTTTAATAGAACAATTCTATTAAAAATCTGATTATTCAATATAATTATATTCTAATCATTTTGGAATCGGAATCTGTACCTCCCATACCAAGGTTACATTTTTTTATATTTCCTAAATCTTGAACAACACAAATATCATGGAGATATTTGAAATAAAAAGTACCGGTTGTAATTATTAAATCATTAGCTATCTTACAAATTTCGAGCCATGTAGGTGATTCTAGTATTTTAGAAGCATACGGTTTTCCATTTCCAGAAATATTGTTACCATGATCGACAATTAAAATATTTCCTTTAATAGGAATTGCATTTAGATTATATTTCATTATTTTAATTTTTTTATTATTATTTTCATAGTATTCATATTTACAAAAATGTACATAACATTTATTATTTAATATAGAGTTTCTTATTTCGTTTTGCATTTCATTTTGTTGTAATTTATTAAAATCTTTGATAGTTGTATCCATTGTTTATTATACATTTCAATTCCTTTAACTAAGGTATTCAATTATGATAGATTGATTGGAAATAGTTTTTCTGATCATTTTATTTAGATATTTTGAATATTTATTTTCTGATCTTTTTTGTAATCTATTATTTTAATATTTATTTTTTGATATTTTTATGTTCTATTTCATTTTGTGTTCTATTTATGTTTTAAATTATTTTGTGATCTTTTTTTTGTGATTTATAAAAGTGCGCCAGGAACGGCACTATTATACTACTCATAACAATATAAATTTCCTTAGAAAATTGAAATCTCACCCCAATGAGTTTAGACTTCTTACTTTGACTTTCGTAATTAATTTCCATAAAAACTTATAATATTTGTAAAAATATTATTAGTGCCATAATCTAACAGAGACTGATTGCACTGTGTCAATAACAAAACGAAATCCTAATTCGTGAATATGCGTTATCGCCATTTGAAAGACGTTATTTGAACACCTTAATGCCTCTAACGTGTCCCCGGTGAGTATAAATGTCATTTTTCGTTATTCTATAATACAGGGATTCTCAAACTTTTATAAACACTGTACCCCTTTTTATCAATACATTTTTTGGGTACCCCTTCTAAGTTACTAAACTAAAATATATACAAAAAAATGTAAATACTTACATACATGTTGGCCAGATTTGTACCCCTTAAAAAATTTCGAGTACCCCCAAGGGGTACGCGTACCACAGTTTGAGAAACACTGCTATAATATTATATAGAGGAAAAAGTAGCTTTTATTGTTTATGAAAACCGTTGTCAGGCAGTCACTATTTGACCAATAAACCTATGTCATTTAATTTTAAATTATTCTACAACATTAATCACGACAATGGGTTAATCATTTAATCATTCATTCTATAGTGAATTGTTTGAAAAATGCATCGTACCGAGTTTATGTTTTATTGCATAATCATATGTTTGAGTTTTTTAGATTTACAGCAAAATTAAATCCATCTGGCGTTTATAAAAAGACTATTGTGATGTATTATATAATATGTAATAATAGATATTACGTGTGAATTATTATATCATTTTTTTCTGCATCATATTTTAATTGTATACTTAATACTATCATATTATTGCCTAATCTATGTATGATATATTATTATTACGATCACTACAAATGAAATTAGCTTAATAATTATGATTGTAGCAAAACAAATTCGTGTAGTGTTAATATGTATTTAGTTTAAAATTATATTACGTGTTAATGTATAATATATCAATAGTATACTTAAAAATATATTTTTGTTTTAATAAATGTATAAATATTTATAATGATTATGCTCTTATTAATATTCTATACAGTATGCATAGACAAATTATTTAGTTAATTCAGTAACATAATATTATTATAAGCCATCGGTTAACAAATTGTTTTTTATTACATAATATTTTGAATATTGTAATATTCAAAACATTAATTTTTAAATTTGAATTCAAAACATAAATTGCAATACAACTCGCGAAACTATATTGAATAAGATAGGTATATATTTACGTGATAATACAGCATATGATATATTATTGTAACACATTTGATTTACGACTGTAGTGGATTTTTACAGTTTTTGTTGATTGGAATCCTACCTAATGTCATCGGCGAAATGACAATAGAAGCTATCCGAGAGAAGGACACACATAACGTACTCATAAATAATATCTATTTTGATTGCAAATTAAAAATAAATTATATTAATTTAATAAAACATGTTGGTGATTTCGTCGTTTCGCCACAAAGACGCCTACTTTCAATGCATGTATATACTATTAAAACATACCTACATACAACATATGCACAAGAAAGTGTGCAGAAGGTGATGGCTTTAAGATAAATTATTGTCGATAACACACTCAAGGCATGCTGAGGAAAACACGTCGGAGATAGGTGGTAACTATACCTACACTCTATAGCTGTCCATTATTATTATTATTATTATTCATATACATAGGTATACTTATATAATATATATACGTAGTTGAATATGAATTATGAAAAATGAACATAATTTGCAGCTTAGGTTTTGATGTTTATCGAAACAAGTAAAATTCAATTAGCGTCGGTTCGGTGAATAAATATATTGGCATCAAAATATAAGACGTTAAAAAACATAATTTACAATACATTTATTTTAAATTATTATACATAAAAATACGCAATTAATATTTGTACAGAATTTATTCTCAAAAGCCGTCTATTCATAAATCCACATAATATGCTCAGTGACATTATAATATGATATTCGTAAGTACTAGGTATATTATAGGTATTTAACTACAAGATCGGTGTTGAGTGCGAAGTCCCTAAGATGTCAATAACAATATTTAGTGGTATAGAAAATGTGACAGGAAAATTATACCTCCAAATAATAATACCCCCCCGGGGTATGATTTTCCTAGGTTAATAGTACCCCCGGTACAAAAATCCTAGGATATTTGTACCCCCCAAAATTATATACCGGGGGTACAAATATCCTAGTATAATAATACCTCCATCGGGGTATGAAAAACCTAGGAAATTTATACCCCGGGTATAATATTCCTAGGATATCTATACCTCCATAAATTTCATACCGGGGGGTAAGAATATCCTAGGAATTTTATACTCCCAGTATAATATTCCTAGGATATTTATACCTCCTCAAATTTCATACCGGGGGGTACGAATATCCTAGGAATTTTATACCCCCAGTATAATATTCCTAAGATATCTATACCTCCTTAAACTTCTTACCGGGGAGTACGAATATCCTAGAAATTTATTACCGGGGGGTACGAAGATCCTAGCAATTTTATACCCCCAGTATAATATTTCTAGGATATTTATACCTCCTCAAATTTAATTGTGACCAGACCATTTTGCCCATATAACGCGGATGCCTAAATAAACCGGTGCCCACATTAAGCGAAATTCACTGTATTATAATAGTTCAGCTCGACGGACTCAAATATTATATTGAAGAATTAAAAAATAAAATCAGGTTATCAATAGATTATAACAAAGGTGGGATAGTCATCATTGTGCTACCTGTCAAAGGAAACCGATAACTTCTAATTAATTACCTACTACATAAGTCTGCCGCCGCCACCTCCTATTCTCCTGGTACGGAAATCTAATATATAGATCCTGTACAGTGTACACGATAAAGGTACTGATCAAAGGTGTATATTTTTTTGCCAGATGGACAATGGTATTGTTGTTTGTTGTGACCTATGACAAATGGGCCGTATGAAAAAGGTTGTTTATAATATGTATGTATGTATGTATGTACGTAATTTACTAAACAATGTTGGTAAACATTAAACCCATAGTTTGTTGATAACTGATAAATTCTTGGTAAAAATGTTATATTGATTACATTGTACGTCTTGCAGATCTGTGACAACAATTTTTTAGGTACCTATCTACATTTAAGGATATTTTAGACAGTTATTAGATTATATTTTTCATTACCGTTTTTGCCTTCGTTACGTATAGTTCAACACGATATTACGGCTTATGAGGTTAAACTGTGTTATTTTTGTTTCTTGTAAAGTTTTTTAATCATTCAATATTGTGCAAGTGGATTATTTATCAACACAATAACGGGTAAGTAAATATTAAAATATTTATCAAAATGTAACTACCTATAATATAATAATATAATATGTATAGTTAACTACCTATAAAAAAATCTTTCATGAAATATAAAGTGAAAATGTTATTTAAATTATTGAATACGACAAATAATTATTAACATACTGATTTCAATGATGTGATTAATTTATTATACGAATAAGTTAGTATAAAACAACAAGCTGAACAAGCATTCCATATTATTTTTTATAAAAATATATTTTCATAGATAAAATTATTTTAACTACCTATTCAAAAAACAAATAGGAATTGTAACGCTTATTAATTATTACCATTTTATATTATTTGTTAAGACATTATAATTAAACGATAATCGATAAAAAACAAAAATGTAAAAAACGTCAAAGAAAAAAATTATTTTTAAATATAATTATATAGAAATTCGAAAACGCGCTTGTTGAAATAAATTTTGCATTTATATTATTTTTTACTCTTAAGGTTTAAAATTAGTGATGTTAGTAGTATGTATTTGTATGTTCTGAGCACTTTTGAGCAGGGAGATTTAAAAAGTTTAAGGCGGACTTTCCCCCTCAAGCCATTTTTTTTTTCCCTGTAACACGAAAAAACACTGTTTTTCAAAAACCATAATGTATGTTCTGAGCACTTTTGAGCAGGGAGATTTAAAAAGTTTAAGGCGGACTTTCCTCCTCAAACCATTTTTTTTTTCCCTGTAACACGAAAAAACACTGTTTTTCAAAAACTATAATGTATGTTCTGAGCACTTTTGAGCAGGGAGATTTTAAAAAGTTTAAGGCGGACTTTCCTCCTCAAACCATTAATTTCCATCCTTGTATATTATACATGTTGGTTACACTGTTTTTTTTTTTAAAAAAAGTTATAAATTGTTTATTTAATACACTTTAGTTCAGTTAGTAATAATCCTTCGTTTGATCAAGTTCTGGTTTTTTTGTTTCAAATTATTTCTTAGTAAGTGAATATTTTCAGTTTAAAAAATGAATTTTCAAAAATTTAGCAACAATTTTTGTTCACTTGTTACTTTAGTACGAAACAATGTATATCCTGCACATCCACAATATACTACATTTTCATCAAGATTGAAAACATTCAACTTATTTCCACTAACTTCATATCAAGATAAATATTCATTAGCTGAATGCGGTTTTATATATTCAGGAAAAAAAGATATCGTTGAATGTTTTTGCTGTGGACTTATCTTACATAATTGGGAAAAAGATGATAATCCATGGATCGAACATTCAAGATGGAATCCGAAATGTATATATGTACTATTATCAAAAGGAAATCAGTTTATTGAAAATGTGATAAAAAAATACGGTAATATTAACAACATTTGTGAATGTAATTGTGAATCTAGGTCATATGATACTGTTTGCTAACAAATTGTATGATTAATTCTAACTTTTTTTATGTTATGATAAATAAATATTTTATTATTATAATAAATAATTTAAATGTGTTAATACATGATTTAATACCTCGTGAACATGTGGCCTAGTGGGATAACGCGTCTAATTTAAATTAAATATGTTAATGTTTCTAAAATTTCAGGTTCTATGGTTAGGTAAGTAGGTAAATATAATAACCCTTTACTCGCTATCTGACTGGGTCATATGTTCACATTTTTTTTTTTTTTTAATGTCTATCCCCACCCCTCCCCTCCCACAGGGTTAGTATATAATATGTAGAAGTATATAAAAATTACTAGTTTAAGCTAAGCTCTCTACTGATCATATTCAAACTTCAAAACAATACCGGTTTACTACATTTTTTTTTTAATATTTTAGAAAATTATTGTTGTTCAAAAAGTGTTCACCATTGGTAGAACTCATTGTCATATAATATGAATCCATCACTCGTTGTATCAAAATCAGTGTTCGATATCCGTCCTTTTAGCAAGAAAAGTGTGACGGTTGGACTTCTAGTTAATAAACAAATTTCAATTATTATATTATTAGAATGTAAATTAACTAAAAAAGTTGTAACGCTTGATCTAGAACAGTGGTGTACATTAATGTGTGAAAACAATTTTAATACAATTATTAATAATTTACATACTGGATGTAAACGTGTTAGAATTTCAGACAACTTTTTCTACTCTGTTAACGTAAACCAATCAACTATTGTTTTATATTCTAATGATAACTACATAACATTATCTCATGTTGATCTTCATCGTTTAAAACAATTACAACATTGTATAGACTTGTATATAGTTGAAAAACAGAAAAAGTTGTATCATACCAAAAAACATTCGATACAGCTTACGCGTTAATCAAGGCTGACGTAAACGGGTTACCATTGTCTTGTCAACGAAACGAATTTACAAACCAATATATTCAAAATTATGATTTCAGCTATAGTAATATACAAAGTGATGATATTTCATTCATGTACGAGCTATTACAATTTCATTACAATTCTTTATCAAACATGATTTTGCAGGATTTAATAATATTGTAATATATATATATATATATATATATTACCTAACTGCTAGTATTAATTTTTATATTATTTTAGATTCTGAACGGAGTGATGAATGTATTGATTTTACAATGATGTGTGTTTTTTTTTTTTTGTTTTTTTTTGTGTCTGTCGACAACATTTGGGGTAGTAAAAATGCTTCGATTTTTGACTTCAGCCCCTCTTTGAAAAGGGAATCGGATGTAGTTGGTACTTTGGGGGGTCAAAAGTTAAAAATTTTCAATATTTTTTAAATGAGTCGGGAAAAACCTTAAAAAAATGACAGAAAAACGGGAATTTTTACGCAAAACCAATTTTCGACAAAATCGAATTTTTTATTTTGCTATAACTCAAAAAATAATAGATGTAAATACTTGAAATTTTCACCAAATGTTTATATTAGCGTTCTCCATACACAGTTAAATTTTCAAAGAATTTTGACTTTTTTTGAATTATTTATAGACAATTGAAATTTTTCATTTTTTTTAGTATTTTTTTTTAAAATAACGATAAAATTTTTTTGGCTGGCCAGAAAATCTTGAAAATTTAATACAACGTTTCTTATCAGTTGTTCTTAAAGTGATAAAAAAAAATCCGAAATCGTTAGTCACAAATTTTTTTTATAAGTGCCTAAACTTCAAATTTATACGAAATATGTCAAAATTGCGAAAATTTGCAAGTAATTTTGTGGTTGAAAAATCGTAAAATTTTTTTCTTTTATAACTAAGTTTTGAAAATTTGATACAAGGTTCTCCATACATTTTTCTTCAATTATCTGTAAAAAAAACTCAATCGGATTCAGACAAAAAATTTTTATGAGTGTTTGAAATTTAAATTTTTACAATACCGCGTTAAATAACGGTTTAGCCTCAAACGATTTTTGATATTTGTTGTTATTCAAACAGTATAAGTCATAAATACTTGAAAATTTTACCAGTTATTTAGTTTGCCATTTTCTTTACGTGATTTGAATTTCAAAACATTTTGACTTTTTTTGAGCTATTTATAGACAATTGAAATTTTCAATTTTTTTTAATTTTTTTTTTATAAATGTTGATAAAAAAAAATTAGCTGGGACAAATTACTTGAAAATTTAATTGAAGGGTCCACATAACTTGTTCTAACTCTCATTCAAAAATTATAAAAATACATAGGCACAATTTTTTTTTATTAGCATTTGAAGTTAAAATATTGACAAAAATTCTTCAAAATCATGAATATTTTCACTATTTGGTAGTTAAAAATTTATAAATATTTTACTATCAAAAGCTAAGAATTGAAAATTTAATACTATGCTGTCCATAAGTTAAGCTTAGAATAATTATAAAAAAGTTTGAGGATTATTCAATTAAAAAAATTTTACAAGTGTTTAAAGTTTTAATTTTAATTTGAAATCAAAAATACACGTGTAAAATAACGTTTTACTAATAAATAATTTTCGATTTTTTTATAATATATCCTAGACTGACAAATCATCTCCGTTCAGAATCGTTTTTCGTATACAATGATACCTATCATTGCATTCAAATTTAACCTACCCTAGTCCGAGGTCCATCCCACCCCCTAATGTACAGCAGAGCGAAACTCACTTACCCGCTTTTTTTATTTTAAAATAATGAACAGATTTTTATTTACAGTAATGCAGATTTCATACTTTCGTATATAATATACAAATAACTCAAATTAATAATAGTTATGAGAATTAATAACAGGTTCTTATTTGTAGAAATGTGGATATCGTATTAATTATAACCTCCGACTCTGTGAATATAATACGAATATCATAAAAAAATAGTATACTTTCTATGAACTCAATTAATTATAAGATTTTAAAGAGATGGAAAATTGGATACTATATAATAAGGAATCCATTTTTTAAAAAACCCGCAGTTTTATTGTGAACACAAGTGTACGCTGAACACCAACATTTTTTTTCAAACATATCTACAGAAACCAAAATGTAAGTACCTACTTTTTGTTATTATTTCAATTTTTTATTCTATTATATAAAATTATTTATAATAAATCTAAAATTTATCTAAAAAATAAATAGTTAGATATAAAATCAACTTTTATCATAATAACGCTACTGTAATGTACCTATTTTGTCTATATTATACGCCAGGTAACATTTTATTCAAAAACAAAGTAAACGATAGTAATATGATAAAATTTGATATTTTTGTTCATAAACAGTGATATGAACTTGGTTTTATTATTATTATTAAGGATAAAAGAAATATCGATAATATTATAACCATTTAAAAAAATATTAAAATGATCTAATACAAGTTTTTTTATTTTTTTTTAAATTTTTTTTATCGGTCTATTTTACTTAAATATTGTCTATTAATAAAATAAATTAAAATTTTTTTTAACCATTTATATTACTCATAATACTCTCAATCTATATGTATAAATAAAAAAAAATATATAATATAAATACTTATAAATTATAGAATAATACAATGGATTCTCAAATTGAATATGTCAACACACTAATCGAGGAAATATTAAATCAAAGACAGCAAAATGACGAATTTTCAGATAGGGAAGAAGAAACTAAAAAAGAAAAAATTAAAATAATTAATAAAAAGATTCGTCAGGCATATAAACGAAAAATAATGAACCCAGTAGAAATAATAAATTTAAGAGATGAAAAAAATAGTATTTTAAGCGAGTACAATCATTTTAATTTTATTGGTTTACAATGTGATAAATGCATACGTAAACAATTATCAAATTTGTATGATCAATTAAATGATCTAAAAAAATGGTAATTGTGAATTTATTTCTATATTAAATTATAATCACCCGATTTCAGATCACTAATATTTAATTTAGTTTTATTTTAATGCTATTATTATTATTATTATCACTGTTTAAGCTATTATTAATTGTTATTTTATAAATAAAAATAAATGTATCAACATTCTGAATTTATTTTTTACTTTAAAAGAATGAAGAATATTAGATATACACTAAACCTAAACAAAAAAATCTTTGTCAATGAAATGAAACTGTTTTAATATAAATTATTATAAAGATAAAAATAAAAAGTTTTTTTGAAAGCAGAAATTTATTTTAATGCTATTATTATTATTATTATCACTGTTTAAGCTATTATTAATTGTTATTTTATAAATAAAAATAAATGTATCAACATTCTGAATTTATTTTTTTACTTTAAAAAAATGAAGAATATTAGATATACACTAAACCTAAACAAAAAAATCTTTGTCAATGAAATGAAACTGTTTTAATATAAATTATTATAAAGATAAAAATAAAAAGTTTTTTTGAAAGCAGAAATTTAAGTTAATCACGGAATAATGTATACTATTTGTATCATTAATAATAAAAATATTAAATATTATAATTATGTTTTTATTTTTTTATTTTATTTTTTTTTTAAATACTAACAGAACGATGACTATACCAGATGAGGCTATGTATTCATGTGTCATTCCATACGAGCTATGGCGGGTTATGGCATATCCATTTGCGTATAGCGAAAGAGATCTGTTAGATTTGTTTAATAATTCGAATTATATACTAAAAGAAGTATATGTTGAAATTATAATAAATCATAGATCTAAAAAATCATATTGTTCTATATTTTGTGTACTTAATGATAACAATTATGACAATATAAATTACATTTGTCTCGTTGGTTATCATAGACAGTTTCTAACAATTATGGGATTACAAACATATTGTCAATTCCATAGGTGTATGAAATGTTCAAAATATTTAACAATAGTTGACTTATATACACAATTTCCATTAACAACCAATCCATTTACGACATATACATTTATACCGACACATGGAGATTTGATTAATACCGTTCATTCATAATATATAACATGTAATACATTAATTTTTAATCATAACTCATCAACTATTGATATAAATAAGACAAGTATTGTTTTTGTAAATAGTTCATATATTCGTAAAATTTTCATAGAAAATGACCTTCTGTAGATGTGGTCGGTTGTATGAATCAATGAATCTAGCGTACAGATGGCAAAGCTCCAGTGACTTTTATAGTTCCACATTACACTCGTTTTGTGTGTCGCATAGACGATTCGTTAACATTTATAACCGACCCGAATCCGATTATTCGGTGGCTACAACGGTGTGGAATAACATATGAAACTATTTAAAAAACTAAGTTTTATTCAAATCAATAACTGATTTGTAAAATATATTTTTTTTTAAAAAGTTTTCATATTTTTTTTTTTTGATAAAATATATAATAATATAAATATAAAAAAATAATTTTTATAGAAAAATGGATTTAGAAATGGATTATTCACAGGATTTATTCAATCACATCAAAAATGAAATTAAAAGACTAAAACAGCAAATGGTTGAAAACGAAGAACGAGAATTACAAGACCAAAGAGAAAAAAGAAATTCGCTAAATTTAATTAAAAGAGATTTAAAAATGTTAAAATATGAAAAATATTTAGCAAAAACAATTTCATTTGATCCGGAAAAAATAAAAAATATAAAAGAAAGAATAATAAAATTAAAGGAAACGCAACAGCTTGTAAAAAATTATTATGCCATTTATTCTCATACAAGTTTTGAAAGAGATCAATCCACTTATAACCTACACAAAAAATTTACTGTATTGTTACGCGACATAAAATTATTAACAGAACCGTATGAAAGTATATATTAAGTATATAAGTATATAAGTATTAAATTTATATTACTTGAAATATTAAATATTATTTATTTTACCTAATGATTTTTTTTATTTAATAAAAAATAAAAATATACATATATATTTAAAGAAAAAAAAAATATATGTTTTTTATTTATTATAGTCTCATTATGAAAAGAAAAGTAATAACAAAATATCAGCGTATGAATACGTCGGGAACTGGACTGATTGAAATCGAGAGATTTAAAAAATGTGCAAAAACTTACATCATCAAGAACTATAAGAAATATACAAATTATAAATCATTTTTTAGTTATATTTCAAATAAGTTAATTTGTAAGTTGAAACAATCATGTCTAAATACATCCATAAAATTTAATATACATGTTGACGCTGTTTACGAACGTCCAGTAACCCATGATATTCAGGATATGGCTTTTAAAACTTCAAACATTTTAGCATGTAGTTCATCTGATTTTACTATTTTATTGAACAGAATGTTTAATAAAATATTAACTGAGGAATCAGAATTTATTGCAAAAGGTTCAGGTTGGTCACTTGTATCAATAGATGGGTTACAATTAAGAATTAATTTAGTAAACCCTTTGAAAGGAAGTTCATATCTTGATTTACCTATATTTATAAAAAAAAAAAAAAGCCATAATAAATGTTAGAAATAAAGATGTATATTGTTTTAAATATTCTATACTTAGCAAATATGATCAACGTTCGAATAAATCACGATTTAACCAAACGTATTTCAATATTCTAGAAAAAAAAAGTGGATTAAATTTTAAATGTATTGATTTTCCGACACCAATAAAACAAATAAAAAAATTTGAACGTCTAAACAATGTTTCAGTTAATGTTTATAGTTTAAATAATAAAAGTAATATTTTTCCTTTATGTATAAGTAAAATAGAAAGAAAAAATCATTTTGATCTATTTTTATATAATAACGATAAAACATCGCATTATTGTTATATTAAAGATTTTTCAAGATTTATTAGAAGTCAGAAAACTAAAAATTGTTCTAAGTTAATTATTTGTAAGAGATGTTTTACAACTTTTGGGAATAAACCGTGTAAAAGTAAACTTTGGGGTGAAGAAGGATTGATAAAACATAAGCAAATGTGTGATAAGAATGAATTAGGAAGACCAATAATGTTTGAAGAAGGAAAAGATGATGAATTCATATATTTTAAAAGTTATAAAAAAACCAATAGAATACCGTTTGTTATTTATGCTGACTTTGAATGTATTTTGAACCCTAAACAGACTATAGAGTTGAATAAAGGTAGTAAAAAATCTAAGGTTTCTAAAACCCATATTACTCATTTACATGAAATTATGAGTTACGCGTTTTATGTAAAAGTTGATTATAACAGTATAACAAAAAAGCTATTGCATCAATTTAAAATTCCAACAAAGATAATAATGTATAGAGGTAAAGATGCAGCAAAAAAGTTTATGGAAAATATGATCGATATTGGAAAAAAGATAAATGATGTATATGAAACTAATATACCAATGACTACATTGACTGAAAAGGAAGAAAAACAATTTCAGAGAGCGGAGGTTTGTGAAAAATGTTTATTATCTTTTAAAAAAAATAATTTATTAAAGGTTAGAGATCATTGTCATTTTACTGGTAAATATAGACAATGCCTTTGTTTTAAATGTAATTTTGTAATAACTAATCCATCATTTGTTCCAATTTTTTTTCATAACTTATCATATGATAGTCACTTTATAATTCGAGAACTTGGTTGTGATGATAATGATATTCACGTTATTCCGAATTCATCGGAAAAATATGTATCCTTTAGCAAAGAAATTGTTCCCAGATTTAGTATAAAGTTTGTTGACACATTCCGTTTTATGGCCTCCTCATTAAGCGAACTTGCACAAAATTTGTCTGAAGATAAATCAAGATTTAGAGAGACTATAAAAATATTTTCTTATAAAAAATTAGATTTAGTCACACGAAAAGGGGTTTTCCCTTATGAATATATCGATAGTTGGAGTAAATTAAATGAAACTCGTTTGCCTCCAAAATCTGTATTTTATAACTCTTTAAAAGATGAAGAAATTAATGATGATGATTATTCTCATGCTGAAAAAATATGGAAAGTATTTGATTTAAAAACTTTGGGTGAATATAGCGACCTTTACTTGAAAACTGATGTAAGTATATTAACGGATGTATTTGAAAATTTTAGAGATTTATGTTAATCTACTCTTAAACTAGATCCTGCTCATTATATGACTGCTCCAGGATTTGCTTTTGATTGTATGCTTAAATATACTAAGGTTAAATTAGAAAGATTAAAAGACTTTAACATGCTTTTGTATTTCGAAAATTCAATCCGAGGTGGAATAACTCAATCAACTAAAAGATATGCTAAAGCAAACATACCAAACATTAGAGGTTTGAACTATAATCCGAATAAACCAATTACATGGATAACGTATCTCGATTGTGTAAATTTATATGGAAAGTCGATGTTAACTGAACTACCTTTTAAAGATTTTGAATGGGTTGATGACTTAGACATAGATGTTACAAAAATTCCAGACGATTCAAAAGTTGGTTATATATTAGAAGTCGATATTGATTACCCTAAATATTTACATAAAATACATAACGATTTTCCATTTTTACCTTTAAACGAATGTCCTCCAAATTCAAAAGTTAAAAAATTAATTACTACGTTATCACCGAAAAAAAATTATATTATACACTATAAAAATTTGAAACAAGCAATTGCTAATGGACTTAAATTAAAAAAAATTCATAGAGCTATCCGATTTTCTCAGAGTAAATGGATGGCTTCATATATTGAACTCTGTACATATATGAGAGTAAAAGCTAAAAACAACTTTGAAAAAGATTTTTGGAAGTTATTAATTAATAGTGTTTTTGGTAAATGTATGGAAAATGTGCGTGCTAGAATTTCTTTAAAATTGGTTTCGTCAGCTAGAAAAGCAAGTAAATTAATGATGAAAACTAACTTTAAAGATAGAACAATATACTCTGAAAATCTTATGGCTATTCATCAACATAAGGAAACTATTAAATTCGATAAAGCAATTTATGTAGGATTTGCAATTTTGGATGTTTCAAAAACATTTATGTACGATTTTCATTATAATGTAATGAAAAATAAATATGGTAACAAAATATGTTCTTTATACTCGGATACAGATTCTATGGTATATGCTATTCGAACACACAATTTTTTTAATGATATAAAATACGATTTATCACCGTTTTTTGATACATCGAATTATCCTATCAATCATTATTGTTTTAGCGAAATTTATAAAAATCAGCCCGGTTATTTCAAAGATGAAATGGGAGGAAAAATTTTAAAAGAATTTGTTTCATTAAGACCAAAATTATACGCTTACAGAACTGTGGACGATGTTGAGGTAAAAAAAGCTAAAGGTGTGAAAAAATATGTAATTAAAAAACATATGCAATTTAGACATTATATAGAAATATTAAATGCATACATAAACCATAAAAATGTTGATGATAAACAAACACGTAGAAACATGAATTTTATTCAATCGAATAAACATATTGTTCATTCTAAAACAATGAATAAACTTGTACTAAGTGCTAACGATGATAAACGTTATATAATGAATGATGGGATTAAGACACTAGCGTATGGACATTATAAAATTAAATAATAGTAATAAATAAAAATAAATTACATACATTAAAAAATCTTTATTTTAAAACATCTGCAGACGATATCCACGAATTATGACTTGAATCGAAACCCATCCATTTAACAAGCATTTTATCTTTAACTTTTTTTATAATACGCTCAATTAAAAATGTGTTCGGGAAATCAGTTAATTTAATTTCTTGTTCATAAAAACCTCCTAGAATTATATTATCTGATTCATCCTTTAGTTGATAAGTTACCGGGTTTGTATGTAAAACTTTTGATATTGTAAAAATTTCCGTTGTCCAATTCGGTGTATATCCTTTACTAAATATATGTTTGTATTTTGATATTCTTACTTTATCATTAATTTTAAGTTTTGGTTTATGAAATGTTTTATTATATATTTGTACATTTGATTTAATTTTACTTGTATTCATTCGAGCTTCATACGGTGTACACTTAATTGTTCTATGTTTTGTATGATTATAATTATAAATAATTTTTGATATTGTATTATACCAATTCCATGTACCTGTCGCAGTAAAATGTTTATATATATTATTTTTAAGTGTTCGTATAACACGTTCACCAATTGAACATTTGATAACGCTGTACGAACTGTAATGTTTAATTTTATATTTTTTCATTAAATCTTGAAATTGATTATTATAAAATTCTGTACCATTATCTGTTTGTAATAATTTTGGATTAGCTTGTTTTAATATATTAAGCATACCTTTTGTACATTCTTTTCCTGTTTTATTTTTCAATGATTCTACCCATACATATTTTGTGTATGTATCTATAACCACTAAAATGTATTTAAAACCAAGATTTTGATTAGAATGGGATTGCATGTCCATTAAATCAGCTTGCCAGAGGTCATCTTTAAATCGTGTTATTACACTACGTCTGGGAAATATTTTTCTTGCAGGTCGATGTAGCTCATTAGCTATACACTCTAATGTAGACATTATACTATTATATTCCTTTCACGTAATTCTTCTAAAATAGATATGATTTCATTATTTACACCAGTATTACCAGCAATTTGAGATGATGTTATAAGATTCAATCTAGTAACTAATTCATTCGGATCATCATAGTACACTAATTGTGTTTGAGGTATTACATCTTTATATAAACCAGAACCTTTCTTAGTTGTCGGTGATAAACTAAATTTAAATAGCTGACCTGTTGGAGGTTCTGTAATTTTAGAACTAATCGTAGGAGAAGAAAAATCAAATGGATCATTCCTTATGCTCGAATCATCAATAACGTTTCTTCGTTTAGCGCTTGAACTAGATAAAAAGTTATCGAATTGTTTTAAATTTAATTTGGAAGGAGTTTTAATTTTTGCGTTATTAATTTTTAATAATTCCTCGTTTAATTGTTTTTCTTCAGTTTTCACTCGTTCATAAAGAGGTTTTACAACGTTCATCCATTTGAAATATCCTGAGGTTTTAGGTTTTCCATCTGCTTTTAAAAAGACTTTAGTTATTTTTAAAATATTATAATATGATTCCATATCTTCCATAGTCATATTTTTTGGTACTTTTTCACATAAAAAAGACCAAAGTCCTTTAGTCCAAGGATAGTAATTATCGAGCAAGTGTAATTTACCGTGTTCGAAAGTAACAGGTATATTTGATATTTTAAGTTGATTATTAACCGCATCGTAATGCATACCATAAGATTTATCAAAACGTTGTAATTTAGGATTTGAAATTAAAAAATTGTCAAACGATGAATTTAGTACACTATCGCTATCTTCACAACTAGCGTACACGGTTTCTTCTTTTTTGATAGTGTCGGATATATGTGTAGTGTTTTTTTCTGACAGTGTACTCAATGGTTCTAGTAAAGGTTTAAATGTATCACGAAAATAGTTATCAGAATCTATAATACCACGCTTCATATCCATTATTTTACGTTTGATATTTTTTTTTGATGTTATCAAATTTTCTAACAAAACTTTATCTTTATTCATTGGAAATAATAAGCTTGATATAACTGATTCACCCAACGTTAGATAATACTATGTAGATGTTAACACTATTACAACTGTATTTATATTATTATTTTATTTTAATGAAAGAATGGAAACCACATCTATATCTACCTTCATTCATTTCACGTGTTTTGTCTATAACCATAAATCCATAATCATTATGATTCCAACACAGATGAGAAATTTTCCGAAATTCAGAGAAATCCATATCTGCTGATGAATGGTCATTGAAGATATGTCGTAAATTCGTATCATCTTGTTTAAGTATTATTAAAAAGTTTGAGTTATCTCTTACTAACTGTTTTGGTATTTTAGAATATGTTTGCGCTAAATAAAATACAGAACTAGCACCTGAATGTCTACACATTGAGAAGAATTCTCTAATTACAGATTGTGGATCACAAATCACGTCATCAAAAATTATAATAGAATTTTTCTTAGTTAAGTTTGGTTTAATAACTTTATCAGCACTTGAAAAAATGAAAAAATTGGCACCTTTAATATCATCTATTATTTTTTTTAATAAAACATATTTTTCTTGATTAGAAGTTTTAGAGTATAAATAGATATTCTCAAATCTTAATCCGTTTTCATGTGTGATTAGGTTATACATTATATTTGTTTTACCTGAACCACTAGGACCAACTATAATAGCACGTATAGTATCAGGTAATAATGGTCCGTGTCTTGATGGTTTCTTTATTATTTGAGCATCTACGTTTAAAATATCTAATTTATCTTTCTGTTCAATCAAATCCATTTTCTTATAAATACTCTAGAATTTTCAAATTATAATCAGTTATATGTGATGTGTTCAACCGGTAAGTGGGAATCAGATAAGACTGGTAAAGGTTTCGTAAATTTCCTTATAAATAGTCTCCCGTTTGAAGCCCATGTTCCAAAATATCAGTATTGTGGACCTGGTACGAAATTAAAAAAGAGGTTAGATCGTGGTGATAAAGGAATAAACCCATTGGATACTGCATGTCGTGATCACGATATTGTGTATGCAACTAGTAAAAATTTAGAAGATAGACATAACGCTGATAAGGTGTTAGAACTCCGTGCTTGGGAAAGATTTAAAGCAAAAGATACACCTAGAAAAGAGAAAATTGTAGCGTACGCAGTAGCTAACACAATGAAAGCTAAAAAAAAAATAGGTATGGGTTGTAAAGGTAAACGGGGAAGTGTTAATAAAATTAAAAATGGGACACGAGCTGCGATAAAAAAAAGAAAGGTTAAGAAAAATTATAGAGGTAAAAGACTGATTTTAACACCAGGTCAGACAGGTGGTGCAATTCCCTTAATACCTATTTTCGCAGGATTATCGGCACTTGGTAGTTTAATGTCTGGAAGTGCTAGTGTGTATAATGCAATCCAAAATTCTAAAAAAAAAAAAGGTAACGGATTATATTTAAAAAATAAAGGATCGAAAAAAAAAACTGATGAAAACGCTACCTAACAGACCACTTACATCTAGAGATATTATAAAATATGTTACAAAGTTTAATATCAGTCATTTCCGTGGCGTCTTTTCACGAGATGACTTACCTAAAAAACCTTATCAGATTGAATGTGGTATATTAAACTTGGACGTATCTTCAGGTGATGGAAGTCATTGGGTAGCGTTTTATAAAAATAAATATATTATATATATATATTTTGATAGCTTCGGTGATTTACCTCCACCAATTGAATTACAAAAATATTTTAAGGGAAACAAAATTATATATAACTATACAAATTATCAAGATTATAACACATTTAATTGCGGACATTTATGTCTTGATTTTTTACAATGTATGAATCGATCACATTAAGTTTGACAGGTAATGATACTACATTATCTGCAAATTATTTTCCATCTCTAAACGTTAACGAGGACTCGGAAATAGCTTTGATATGCTTACAAACGTTTAATTCATTTCCGAACATAAATTCAACTAATAACAGATTGGAAATAGAAGTTATCGGAGATGGGGATAATAAATTTATTCAAGATGCGAAATTCAAATATGAATTTGAAGAAGGATGTTATGATATTCAAGATATTAACAATAAAATTGCTAAAGAGTTATTAACCTTTAATAAACTAAACGGAACATATTTATCATTCAATATAATTATGGATCAAATAGATTTTAGATCATATATAAAATGTGATGGAATACTACATTTTGATATTTCAAACAGTATATGCTCTGTATTAGGGTTTGAAAAAAAACAATATTTTTCACGCAATGATATTCACCGATCAGAAAAAGCTGTAAATTTGAATACAATTAATTCTATAAAAGTGATGTGTAATATAGCTCAAGGATCATTCAACAATCATCTTCAAAGTCATTCGATTTATGAGTTTTTTCCGACCGGTAAAACAGGAACAAAAGTGACTCAATTACCACTAAACCTTATATATTATAAACTTAACAAAATAAATATTGATTCAATAACTATTCAATTAGTTGATCAGAACAATAAACCGATTGATAATTTCAGCGAGACATTAACAGTTGTTCTACATATTAAACGTCACGGATCTTAAAATTAAATTAAATTTAAAGGTTTTCTAGAAATAAATATGAATGAATCAATCACATTGAGTATAACTGGGAATGAAACCACATTATCTTCAAATTATTTCCCGCCTCTAAACGTGTACGAAGATTCTGAAATAGCTTTGTTATGTTTACAAACATTCAATTCGTTTCCAAACATAAATTCTTCTAATAACAAACTTGCGGTGAAAGTAATGTCTAATAATAATAATGATGAAGGTATATGTTATATTGCATTAAAAACGGGATGTTACGAAATTGCAGATATTGACCGTCAAATTAAGAAGCAAATAAATTCTTACAATGAAAAATATGGTACAACTTTAAAATTCGATATTTCAATTGACCATAATGATTTTAGATCATACATAAAATGTAATGGTATAATTATGTTTGATATGGTTAATGGAATAGCACCTATATTAGGATTTGAAAAACGAGACTATTTTCCAGAGTATGAAACTCATCGATCGGAAAAAGCTGTAAATTTAAACACAATTAATTCTATAAAAGTGATGTGTAATATAGCTCAAGGATCATTCAACAATCACCTTCAAAGTCATACGATTTACGAGTTTTTTCCGAGTGAAAAAATTGGGACAAAAGTTGTTCAATCACCGTCAAATTTAATATATTATAAATTAAATAAAATAAATATTGATTCAATAACTGTACAATTAGTTGATCAGGATTTTAATCAAATCCAAAATTTTGGTGAGACATTAACAGTCGTGTTACATATTAAACGTTACGGTTCTTAAGATGGGGTTAAAGTTCAATATAAACCCATTACTTCACATTAATCGAGCTAGTCATACGACTAAAGCGTTACCGATAACATCGACTAAAGTAAAAAAATTAACGGTGAAAAATAAAAAAATTCTAAAGGCTCTTGGTTATAAACTAAATAAAAATGCCTGAAAGTGATATTTTGGATATAAGTTCACGGTTTGAAACAGATTCTAAAATTACAAAAATTGAATATCATTCATATACACCGTATACGACTTCATTTAATAATAATGATGAAATACGTATATCAATCCAGCAAACGGATGTTTATCCATATTTACATGATAGCTTTTTATATCTAGAGGGAAAAATAACAGAAGCTGGTAAAGTAGTACTTTCTAATAATGGTTTTTCATATCTCTTTGATCAAATACGGTTAGAAATCAATGGTATAGAAGTAGATAGTACACGTGTTCTTGGTATCACTAGCTCCTTGAAAGGATACTTATCAGGTACCCCAGTTGACTATTATTGTTATGAAAATGCAGGTTGGACTTTTAAAAATGATACAAAGTCTACGAATAATGTTGGTGAATTTAGTGCATGTATTCCGCTAAAATATTGGTTAGGTTTATTTGAAGATTTTAAAAAAATATTAGTTAATTCTAGATTAGAACTAATATTAACACGAAGCCATAGTGATTTAAATGCTATAAATGTAAAAAGCGAAGGAAGTGCCACCACAGGTACAGTCGATTTACATAAAATAGTGTGGAAGGTACCACATATTACTGTTGACGATGAAGAAAGGTTAAAATTATTTAAAATTGTAGAAAAAGAAAAAAGTTTGTTTATTCCTTTTAGATCATTTGAAACATTTGAGTACCCCGAACTGGGAACCACTACCAAAGCTGTGTGGAACTTAAAAACTGCTTCAAAATTAGAAAAACCACGATTTATTATAGTGGGTTTACAAAAAGGTCGAAAAAATCAAATAACAAAAGATTGTAGTGTATTTGATAACTGTAACCTAACAAACTTGAAAGTATTTCTCAATTCAATAGCTTATCCGTATGATAATTTAAATGTAGATTTTAATAAAAACAATTTTTCAATATTATATGATATGTATGCATCATTTCAAGAATCGTACTACGAAAAAAGTATACGCAATCCACTGTTGAGTCCTTCAACATTCCTAGAAAATGCTCCTATAATAGTTATCGATACTTCAAAACAGAATGATTCAGGTACAGCCTCATCAGTAGATGTACAATTGGAGATTGAGGCATCAAAATCACTTACAGGTGTAACTGCTTATTGTTTATTAATTCATGATCGTATTGTAGAATATGTACCTTTCACTAGGGAAGTAAGAAAACTAGTATAAATAATTTAGAATTAAGGTTACATAATATTTAATGAAACAACATATATTAATAAATGATTTTTTATTTTATTCAAACAGTGTTCTTATTCAATTATTTTTTTTTTAAAAAAAAGTGTGTTTTCAGATGTTTTTTTGTGTTACAGGGAAAAAAAAATGGTTTGAGGAGGAAAGTCCGCCTTAAACTTTTTAAATCTCCCTGCTCAAAAGTGCTCAGAACATACATTATGGTTTTTGAAAAACAGTGTTTTTTCGTGTTACAGGGAAAAAAAAAATGGCTTGAGGGGGAAAGTCCGCCTTAAACTTTTTAAATCTCCCTGCTCAAAAGTGCTCAGAACATACAAATACATACTACTGATGTTAATACTTATATTAAATAAGTAATAATATTATGTAAGTTGTATTTGTTAATATAATAATACATGTGGAAAATGTCGAATCAAAATTAGCACTAAATTGCCTGGGTATATTACGAAAAAAAAATAAACAAAAATAAATGCCAAATAACAAAATAAACTAAAAATATTATACATTATGTGAAGAATATTTAAATGTGGAAAGAGGCTTACCAAATTTTTTAGTAGCAATAGCGTATAGAATTCGAAATGTATGATTTATTTTTATTATAATTTATTTAAATATTTAACTTAACAATTGACTTGTAATGATTTATTATTTATTTATTTAATTTTAATTGACTTTTATAAACATAAGTATATAATATACTATACTACTTTAATTAATATATGTAATTTTAAAGTAAAATGCATTTGACGTTTTTACCTTGTCGTTTTTTACCTGTAATTAATATATTAATTTTCTAATTAATAAAAAAAATTAACATAGAATTTTAATTAATAAATAATATATTTATTTTTATTTTATAGAACTAACAATAATACAAAAACAATTATAAATAATATTTTAATAAATATTTTTAAAACAATTGCCTTTTTTTGTTAAATTAACTAAATAAATAACTATTAAATACTATTTTATAAATGAATTTTGAAAATGGTTTTTTGAATTTTAGAACCTTGATAGAAATAAAATTTAATTTTAATTACAGTAAAAATATTATATTTTATTTTAGATTTTGTTAATTTGTTTAAGGAACATAATAAAAATGTTCAGACCGTGGGAATTAAATACTGATATGACACCAATCATACAAAAAGATGATATCAATATTAACGGTAAGCAATGCATATTGTGTCAAAAATGATATATAACAAAAATTATTTAGAATTATGTATAATTTTAGTATTTTAATATAATATATTATAAGCGTGTCAGTCATACATTTTCTTATTAATTTTCGTTTAAGTAAATAATTTCGTCAAAATTTGAACATTAAATGCCTTAAATAAAAGTGTATTAATATATTTTTTAAATTTTTTAGTCGATCATGAATTATTTGAACTTATTACTTACTCATTAATTATTTGCTTAGACATTTTTTTTTAAATTATCAATCCTAAGCTATAAAATATGAAGAACCTTAGTAATAAGGTAACATAGTAATAAATTTCTAGGATATTCGTACCCCCTGGTAAGAAGTTTAAGGAGGTATAGATAATAGATATCCTAGGAATATTATACCCGGGGTATAAATTTCCTAGGTTTTTCATACCCCGATGGAGGTATTATTATACTAGGATATTTGTACCCCCGGTATATAATTTTGGGGGGTACAAATATCCTAGGATTTTTGTACCGGGAGTACTATTAACCTAGGAAAATCATACCCCGGGGGGGTATGAATAGCCGGGGGTATGATTCGCCTGTTACAAAATTTCTAGGATATTCGTACCCCCCGGTAAGAAGTTTAAGGAGGTAAAATTGTGACTAACGATTTCGGATTTTTTTTATCACTTTAAGAACAACTTATAAGAAACCTTGTATTAAATTTTCAAGATTTTCTGGTCAGCCAAAAAAATTTTATCGTTATTTAAAAAAAAAATACTTAGAAAAATTGAAAATTTCAATTGTCTATAAATAGCTTAAAAAAAGTCAAAATTCTTTGAAAATTTAACTGTGTATGGAAAATGCTAATATAAACATTTGGTGAAAATTTCAAGTATATATATCGATTAGTTTTTGAGTTATAGCAAAATAAAAAATTCGATTTTTTTGAAAACTATTGGAAAATATTTACTTTTCACCTCTATAATGCACCAAGGATATCCACTTTTGCATCGGAAACCACCCCCAAAGTTTGAAATTGAAGCATTATTTCGACTAGTTATGCTGTACACAGACACAAAAACAAAAAAACAAAAAACACACATCATTATTGTAAAATCAATACATTCATCACTCTGTTCAGAATCTAAAATGTAAGGTTATATAAATGTTTAATAATAAACATTTAATTTCCAATCAAAATTAAACATTTATAAAACCATTATGATTGACAATTGTTGTGTAAGATTACTCATTAAACACTTCTTAAGCTTCTTATTAATATCAATTATCATTTTAAAAATTGCAAATAGTTAAAACCATTTACGTTCATAAATTTTTTTTCAAGAATACTAAGTTCATCTTCTCTAAATTTAATACCTGCTGTATACATTCCTCGACGAAAATCCGATCTGGATATGTGACCATGATTGTTTCTATATTTGTTAAATTTATTAATATGTAAAATTACTAATTAGTAAAACAAATTCCTTATTAAATACAAAATATTGTATTACTTATACTAACCTTGAAATACTGTTCTAGCATTATTCTATTTTCGTTTAAATAATTGTTTATATTAATTATTGTCTTATTAAATAAAACACGTAAATGTAATTCCACTGCATCCCAATCTTGTCCTTTTATACGAAGCATTTCGTTCACATTTCGATCACATATTACTTCTATATCCGAAGATTTTGCACACGACGTCCCCGACTTAAATGGCTTACTTCCCGCCCTTCCACACAATATACTATTTGAATTCGCACTAATCGGCTAGCGCAGATTACGAATCGAAAACTATTTATATTTTACATCAATCATGTCGTTTACAATTTACCATTTTTTTAATAAATTTTAATAATATAAACAGCAAAGATTAAAGTTTATTACTATTATTATTTTGATTTTAATGTTAAACTGTTTTTATATTATTTAAATTTAAATTGTTAGAATTTTGTGATTATTTTTACCAAGTCAAAAGTTTAAACTATTATTATCTTTTTTTTAACGCGAAAGTGTTTTTATATAATTTTAAATTTGAATTGTTATAATTTTGTGATTATTTTCACCAAGTCAATAGTTTAAACTATTATTATTTGGTTTTTAACGTTAAAGTGTTTGTATATTATTTTAAATTTGAATTGTTATAATTGCATGACCTGCATAACTATTTCCATGAACGCAAGGGCGAGTCAAAAAATAGTGTGTGTGGCTCGCGCGGAAGGCCATTTCAGTCTTGGGCAAAATGCAGCAGTAAGTATAGCCTGCGCCTACTGCCGCACACGACGTCCACGACTTAAATGGCTTACCTCCCGCCCTTCTACACAATATACTATTTGAATTCGCACTTATCGGCTAGCGCAGATTACGAACAGAAAACTATTTATATTTTACAATTTTCAAAATTTTTTGGCCACCCAAAAAAATTTTATCGGCATTTGAAGAAAAAAAACTTAGAAAAGTCGAAAATTTCAATTGTCTATAAGTAGCTTAAAAATGGTCAAAATATTTTCAAAATTTAACTGTAAAGAGATAACTATAATATAAACATTTGGTGAAAATTTCAAGTATTTACAATGATTTGTTTTTGAGTTACAGCAAAATCAAAAAATCGATTTTGTCGAAAAGTGGTTTTTCGTAAATTTGTCGTTTTTCTATCACTTTTTTTTTGTATTCCAATTCAAAGAGGGGCTGAAGTCAAAAATCGGAGCATTATTACTGCATTATTACTGTCGTCAGACACAAAAAAAAAAAAAAAAAAAACTGTAAAGAGATAGGTAACCATAATATAAACATTTGGTGAAAATTTCAAGTATTTAAAATGATTAGTTTTTGAATTAAAACCATATAAAAAAAAGCGGGTAAGTGAGTATCGCTCTGCTGTACATTAGGGGGTGGGATGGACCTCGGACTAGGGTAGGTTAAATTTGAATGCAATGATAGGTATCATTGTATACGAAAAACGATTCTGAACGGAGATGATTTGTCAGTCTAGGATATATTATAAAAAAATCAAAAATTATTTATTAGTAAAACGTTATTTTACACGTGTATTTTTGATTTCAAATTAAAATTAAAACTTTAAACACTCGTAAAATTTTTTTAATTGAATAATCGTCAAACTTTTTTATAATTATTCTAAGCTTAACTTATGGACAGCATAGTATTAAATTTTCAATTCTTAGCTTTTGATAGAAAAATATTTATAAATTTTTAACTACCAAATAGTGAAAATATTCATGATTTTGACGAATTTTTGTCAATATTTGAACTTCAAATGCTAATAAAAAAAAATTGTGCCTATGTATTTTTATAATTTTTGAATGAGAGTTAGAACAAGTTATGTGGACCCTTCAATTAAATTTACAAGTAATTTGTTCCAGCTAAATTTTTTTTATCAACAATTATAAAAAAAAAATAAAAAAAAATTGAAAATTTCAATTGTCTATAAATAGATCAAAAAAAGTCAAAATGTTTTGAAAATCAAATCACGTAAAGAAAATGGCAATCTAAATAACTGGTAAAATTTTCAAGTATTTACAATTTATACTGTTTGAATAACAACAAATATCAAAAATCGTTTGAGGCTAAACCGTTATTTAACGCGGTTTTGTAAAAATTTAAATTTCAAACACTCCTAAAAATTTTTTGTCTGAATCAGGTAAATTTTTTTTTACAGATATTTGAAGAAAAATCTATGGAGAACCTTGTACCAAATTTTCAAAACTTAGTTATAAAAGAAAAAATTTTTACGATTTTTCAACCACAAAATTACTTGCAAATTTTCGCAATTTTGACTTATTTCGTATAAATTCGAATTTTAAGCACTTATAAAAAAAAATTGTGACTAACGATTTCGGATTTTTTTTTATCACTTTAAGAACAACTTATAAGAAACCTTGTATTAAATTTTCAAGATTTTCTGGCCAGCCAAAAAAATTTAATCGTTATTTTAAAAAAAAATACTTAGAAAAATTAAAAATTTCAATTGTCTATAAATAGCTCAAAAAAAGTCAAAATTCTTTAAAAATTTAACTGTGTATGGAGAACGCTAATATAAACATTTGGTGAAAATTTCAAGTGTTTACATCGATTAGTTGTTGAGTTATAGCAAAATAAAAAATTCGATTTTGTCGAAAACTGGTTTTGCGTAAAAAATCCCGTTTTTCTGTCATTTTTTTTTTGTTTTTCTTGATTTTTTTGAAAACTGTTGGAAAATGTTTACTGTTCACCCCTATAATGCACCAAGGGTATCCAATTTGCCATCGGAAACCACCCCCAAAGTTTGAAATTGAAGCATTAATTCGACTAGTTATGATGTACACAGACACAAAAACAAAAAAAAAAAAAAAAAAACACACATCATTGTAAAATCAATACATTCATCACTCCGTTCAGAATCTAAAACTATTCAATAAAATAGTATTCAATAGTAAAAAAAAGTAATTCAAATACCATTCACATACTTTAAAATAAATAGTATTCAAAAAAGTATTCAATATGGCAAAAAGTATTTGAATACTTTTACTCAAATACTTTTACTCAACTACTTTACAACACTGATTAATACTTTATAAATTGGTAGGCGATGTCACGAAAAAAAGTAGTCAATAAAATAGTATTCAATAGTAAAAAAAAGTAATTCAAATACCATTCACATACTTTAAAATAAAAAGCATTCAAAAAAGTATTCAATACGGAAAAAAGTATTTGAATACTTTTACTCAAATACTTTTACTCAACTACTTTACAATACTGATTAATACTTTATAAATTGGTAGGCGATGTCAACGAAAAAAAGTATTCAATAAAATAGTATTCAATAGTAAAAAGCGGGTAAGTGAGTATCGCTCTGCTGTACATTAGGGGGTGGGATGGACCTCGGACTAGGGAAGGTTAAATTTGAATGCAATGATAGGTATCATTATATACGAAAAACGATTCTGAACGGAGATGATTTGTCAGTCTAGGATATATAATACTTAAATATTGTAATATATTCTACTTTGAAACTAATTCAAACATTTAAGTAAAAGTTTCAAGATCTTACGTTTAGTAATTTTTTAAAAATAACAAAAATCGAAAATTATTTATTAGTAAAAAGTTATTTTACACGTGTATTTTTAATTTCAAATTAAAATTAAAACTTTAAACACTCGTAAATTTTTTTAAATTGAACAATCCTCAAACTTTTTTATAATTATTCTAAGCTTAACTTATGGACAGCATAGTATTAAATTTTCAATTCTTAGCTTTTGATAGAAAAATATTTATAAATTTTTAACTACCAAATAGTGAAAAATATTCATGATTTTGATGAATTTTTGTCAATATTTGAACTTCAAATGCTAATAAAAAAATATTGTGCCTATGTATTTTTATAATTTTTGAATGAGTGTTAGAACAAGTTACGTGGACCCTTCAATTAAATTTTCAAGTAATTTGTCCCAGCTAAATTTTTTTTATCAACATTTATAAAAAAAAAATAAAAAAAAATTGAAAATTTCAATTGTCTATAAATAGCTCAAAAAAAGTCAAAATGTTTTGAAAATCAAATCACGTAAAGAAAATGGCAATCTAAATAACTGGTAAAATTTTCAAGTATTTACGACTTATACTGTTTGAATAACAACAAATATCAAAAATCGTTTGAGGCTAAACCGTTATTTAACGCGGTTTTGTAAAAATTTAAATTTCAATCACTCATAAAAATTTTTTGTTTTAGTCCGGTAGAGTTTTTTTTGCAGATAGTTGAAGAAAATTTTATGGAGAACCTTGTACCAAATTTTCAAATCTTAGTTATAAAAGAAAAAATTTTTACGATTTTTTAACCACAAAATTACTTGCCAATTTTCGCAATTTTGACATATTTCGTATAAATTCGAACTTTAAGCACTTATAAAAAAAAATTGTGACTAACGATTTCGGATTTTTTTTTATAACTTTAAGAACAACTTATAAGAAACCTTGTATTAAATTTTCAAGATTTTATTGCCGGCCAAAAAATTTTTATCGTTATTTTAAAAAAAAATACTTAAAAAAATTGAAAATTTCAACTGTCTATAAATAGCTCAAAAAAAGTCAAAATTCTTTGAAAATTTAACTGTGTATGGAGAACGCTAATATAAATATTTTGTGAAAATTTCAAGTGTTTACATCGATTAGTTTTTGAGTTATAGCAAAATAAAAAATTCGATTTTGTCGAAAACTGGTTTTGCGTAAAAATTCCCGTTTTTCTGTCATTTTTTTTTTGTTTTTCTTGATTTTTTTGAAAACTGTTGGAAAATGTTTACTTTTCACCTCTATAATGCACCAAGGATATCCACTTTGCCATCAGAAACCACCCCCAAAGTTTGAAATTGAAGCATTATTTCGACTAGTTATGCTGTACACAGACACAAAAACAAAAAAAAACAAAAAAAAAAAAAAAAAAAAAACACACATCATTGTAAAATCAATACATTCATCACTCCGTTCAGAATCTAAAAAAAGTAATTCAAATACCATTCACATACTTTAAAATAAAAAGCATTCAAAAAAGTATTCAATACGGAAAAAAGTATTTGAATACTTTTACTCAAATACTTTTACTCAACTACTTTACAACACTGATTAATACTTTATAAATTGGTAGGCGATGTCAAAGAAAAAAAGTATTCAATAGTAAAAAAAAGTAATTCAAATAACATTCAAAGACTTTAAAATAAAAAGTATTTAAAAAAGTATTCAATACGGAAAACAGTATTTAAATACTTTTACTCAAATACTTTTACTCACCTACTTTACAACACTGAATTTAATACTTTATAAATTGGTAGGCGATGTCAACGAAAAAAAGTATTCAATAAAATAGTATTCAATAGTAAAAAAAAGTAATTCAAATACCATTCACATACTTTAAAATAAATAGCATTCAAAAAAGTATTCAATACCGCAAAAAGTATTTGAATAGTTTTACTCAAATACTTTTACTCAACTACTTTACAACACTGATTAATACTTTATGAATTGGTAGGCGATGTCAACGAAAAAAAGTAGTCAATAAAATAGTATTCAATAGTAAAAAAAAGTAATTCAAATACCATTCACATACTTTAAAATTAAAAGTATTAAAAAAAGTATTCAATACGGAAAGAAGTATTTGAATACTTTTACTCAAATACTTTTACTCAACTACTTTGCAACACTGATTAATACTTTATAAATTGGTAGGCGATGTCAACGAAAAAAAGTATTCAATAAAATAGTATTCAATTGTAAAAAAAGTAATTCAAATACCATTCACATACTTTAAAATAAAAAGCATTCAAAAAAGTATTCAATACGGAAAAAAGTATTTGAATACTTTTACTCAACTACTTTAGAACACTGATTAATACTTTATAAATTGGTAGGCGGTGTCAACGAAAAAAAGTATTCAATAGTAAAAAAAAGTAATTCAAATACCATTCACATAGGTACTTTAAAATAAAAAGCATTCAAAAAAGTATTCAATACAGAAATTAGTATTTGAATACTTTTACTCAAATACTTTTACTCACCTACTTTACAACACTGATTAATACTTTATAAATTGGTAGGCGATGTCAACGAAAAAAAGTATTCAATAAAATAGTATTCAATAGTAAAAAAAAGTAATTCAAATACCATTCACATACTTTAAAATAAATAGTATTCAAAAAAGTATTCAATATGGCAAAAAGTATTTGAATACTTTTACTCAACTACTTTACAACACTGAATTTAATACTTTATAAATTGGTAGGCGATGTCAACGAAAAAAAGTAGTCAATAAAATAGTATTCAATAGTAAAAAAAAGTAATTCAAATACCATTCACATACTTTAAAATTAAAAGTATTAAAAAAAGTATTCAATACGGAAAGAAGTATTTGAATACTTTTACTCAAATACTTTTACTCAACTACTTTGCAACACTGATTAATACTTTATAAATTGGTAGGCGATGTCAACGAAAAAAAGTATTCAATAAAATAGTATTCAATAGTAAAAAATAGTAATTCAAATACCATTCAAAGACTTTAAAATAAAAAGTATTCAAAAAAGTATTCAATACGGCAAAAAGTATTTGAATACTTTTACTCAACTACTTTGCAACACTGATTAATACTTTATAAATTGGTAGGCGGTGTCAACGAAAAAAAGTATTCAATAGTAAAAAATAGTAATTCAAATACCATTCAAAGACTTTTAAATAAAAAGTATTCAAAAAAGTATTCAATACGGCAAAAAGTATTTGAATACTTTTACTCAAATACTTTTACTCACCTACTTTACAACACTGATTAATACTTTATAAATTGGTAGGCGATGTCAACGAAAAAAAGTATTCAATATTTTTTCATGCCTGTAAAAAATTGGTTATATATAATACATATATAATATCATGAAAATAGTTTATGACTAATTTATGCAATTGAATGTGTATATATTTACCGCTTAAATCATCTTATTATAAATGACAATATAATGCCAACTATAATTCCATTGGTAAACCCTTTATAGTATGGATCATGGTCATATTTTGGACATTTTCCCTATAGAAAACATAAATGATAATTATATAATATCTTGTTATATCTTGAATCTTAATCTTAATTTTAGATTCTGAACGAAGTGAAGAATTTATTGCTTTTACAATGATGTGTGTTTTTTTTTTTTTTTTGTGACGACAACATTTGGAGCAGTAATAATGCTCCGATTTTTGACTTCAGCCCCTCTTTGAATAGGAAAATTCATCTAGTTGGTACTTTGGGGGTCAAAAGTAAACATTTTCAAATAATTTTCAAAAAAATCGAAAAAAACAAAAAAAAAAATGACAGAAAAACAGCAATTTTGCGAAAAACCACTTTGCGACAAAATCGATTTTTTTATTTTGCTGTAACTCAAAAACGAATCATTGTAAATACTTGACATTTTCACCAAATGTTTATATTATGGTTATTTCTTTACAGTTAAATTTTCAAAATATTTTGACCATTTTTAAGCTACTTATAGACAATTGAAATTTTCGACTTTTCTAAGTTTTTTTTCTTCAAATGCCGATAAAAATTTTTTGGGTGGCCAGAAAATCTTGAAAATTTAATACAAGGTTTATTATAAGTTTTACTTATCGTAGTAAAAAAAAAATCAAAAATCGTGAGTCACAATTTTTATTTCTAAGCATTTAAAGTTCAAATTTTTACGAAATATATCAAAATTTAAATTAAATTTCATACTCTCATTATGCGTATGTTGCCAAATACTTTTTTTATTAATAAACAGATACTATAAAGTAACTATAGTAACATAATATAGTAATTATACTATTTGTTTCAAAATAGAATATATGACAATATTTAAATATAATATATCCTAGATTGACAAATCATCTCCGTTCAGAATCGTTTCTCGTATACAATGATATTCATCATTGCATTCAAATTTAACTTACGCTAGTCCGAGGTCCACCCCACCCCCTAATGCACAGCAGAGCGATACCCACTTACCCGCTTTTTTATTATGTCAAGGTTAAATTTTAAAATTATGTTAAACTGGGTGTATCTTATCCTATACCTACTATTGATTAAAAAAAATACAATCAGTGGAATCAACATAAACAAATACCGGTTGAAATTAATAGGCGGAGGAATCGATAAAACCCCATTAATATAAATACTAAAATACATAGTATTAATAAATATGCTACAATATTGCCGTAGGTAATAAATAATAATTTTTTAAATAACTACTTTGTAATATATAAATATTATAGTTTTATATTCTAATAAATATATAATGTGGATTCCAAATTGTAAACGTACTTAGATAGTGTGAAACCAAACGCAACTAACCAAATTAGAATAAATAATACAACAATTAAAAAGATGACGAAATAGCAATTGAACAAATTAGAATAAATACTACAACAATTAAAAGGATGATGAAATAGCAATTGGTCAAATTAAAATAAATACTGCAATAATTAGATTATAAAAAGATGACGAAATAGCAATTGAACAAATTAAAATAAATACTACAACAAATAAAAAGATGATGAAATAGCAATTGGTCAAATTAAAATAAACACCTCGATCATTAGATTATAAGAAAATAATTAGACGATAATCAAATTTAAATATCAATCGCACAATTACTGACTGACCAGATTATCTACATCATAAATAACGCACATAAAACCACAACGCACTCTCAGCATCGGTGCAGTGAAGAATCTCACCAACTCAAGATTCAAGTCTCAAGTAAAAAAACACCGCCAACGCTCCAAGGCACACCAGGACAACGTCGAAAACACTAAGAGAACAGGACAAGATCCAATTGCATACGTTATGAAGTCCTATATATTCCATCTCAACAAATTCCTTAATGTTGCGTTGGTTCATTACTTCTAAGTACAAACTTACATTGGTACATTAGCATTATTATTTAAAAAACTCAAAAACGTTCGTATAATTATTTGCACTGCCTAAATATATTATTCCAAAATACTATATACATCCAATATCCTATACAAATCAGATCGTAAATAATAGTGTTCATCGACTCACGACACCGAAACATCTATCGACGAAGAAGGTAAGTGAAAATTTAACATATACATACATAAAACTAAATACATAGCTTCACGTCGATCCAAAAATATAAATAGTGGTAGAATAAAATAATGCAAATAGGGTATTCAATTTCAATCGTTCAATGATTAACCACATCTAATTCAAATCATAATTAAACACATTCCCCACGTCACTTATTTCTATTTATTATTTTATTTTACTAAACCAACTGTTATTTACATTTTTCATATCCTATGCCCACTTTGCTTATTTTTAATTCTACTACAACTTACTTCTTTCTTATTTGTATCTTCATTTGAATCTATAATAGAGGACAAAAATATAAAATACATTTTATGTACTATAATTTTAAAAAATTTGAAAATTTATTATTTTCTAAAAAAGTATGATTGAAATTACGTTGACTGTTGAAAGCCCTGGCTAAAAGCCTCCTGTTCCACTCCTCATTGCGCCAGCACGGAAGTAGACTATAGCCCGTACGGATGAACAGATGTTACATGAAACACCGAACCGAAAATTATTTTTACTTAATTTATCTTTTAATACGCATTAACAATATTCATTATCTAATGTTGTTTTAATTGAAGATACATCTGCAATTGTCTCATATTTGTATAATTAATTATTATTAATATTAATTATAGTAAATAGTTATAAGTATAATCATATTTAAAATTACTATTATTTTTATTTGTTTAATCGTATTCAATATAATAAAATATATTAATAATAATACATTTTTAGATTCCTAACGGAATGATGAATGTATTGATTTTACAATGGTGTGTGTTTTTATTTTTTATTTTTGTTTCTGTCATCACTTTATTGAGTATAGTTATAGCTCGTGCTTTGATTTTTGACTTCAGCCCCTCTTTGAAAAGGAAATTGAATCTAGTTGGTACTTTGGGGAGGTCAAAAGCAAAAAATATCCAGTAGTTTTAAAAAGCGTCAGGGAAAACCGTGAAAAAATAACCGATTTTTTGATTTTGCTGTAAATCAAACACAAATCATTGTAAATACTTAAAATTTTCACCTTATGTTTATATTACCATTATCTATTTACGATTAAATTTTCAAAATATTTAGAATTCTTTTAAACTATTTATAAAGCATTGACATTTTCGATTTTTCTAAATTTTTTTTTCTTGAAATGTAGATAAAAAAATTTGCCTTTATAAAAAATCTTTAAAATTTAGTGCAAGGTATTTTATAAGTTAAACTTATATATTATACTAATTCTGATGATTTTTTAGTCAATGATAATTACTATTATCTAATTAGTAGGATATATTAATATATTATTACCTTTATTTAAATTGTAATAAACTATAATAGTTGTACAGAATTTCGTAAAAAGTTAAATTCCATAGGCTCATAATCTTTTTTCTATATTGATGCTGGAATTTGTTTCAAACATTTATGAATTTTCTACTTAAAAATTCCTTGCAAATCGTCGCAATTTTGGTATATTTCGTAACACTTTAAATACTTATAAACAAACATTGTGACTAACGATTTTTGATTTTTTTTTTTTACTACGATAAGTAAAACTTATAATAAACCTTGTATTAAATTTTAAAGATTTTTTGGATAGCCAAATTTTTTTTATCGGCATTTCAAGGAAAAAAACTTAGAAAAGTCGAAAATTTCAGTTGTCTATAAGTAGCTTAAAAAAGGTCAAGATATTTTGAAAATTTAATCGTAAATAGATAACCATAATATAAACATTTGGTGAAAATTTCAAGTATTTACAATGATTCGTTTTTGAGTTACAGCAAAATAAAAATATCGATTTTGTCCTAAACTGATTATGCGTAAAAATTCCCGCTTTTCCTTTACTTTTTTAGGGTTTTCGCTTTTGAATACTAGGATAAAAGGTTTAATGTTCTCAATCGTTCTGTAGCTTTTAGTAGTTAGTACTATTATAGAAAGGATTTATTTAATATTTCAGATATCTACCTTTTATTTGTTTCGATAGGCATCTTCACGTGGCCAACCACCGCACTATACATGGGCCGGCACTGAACTTGACCAGTACTTGATCTAAAATATCTATAAAATAGACAAAGAATAAACAAAAGTATTTTTATTTTTAAATCATTTTAATTGTAGGTACGTACTTTAAGGAAGCTGCTATTTGCATTCTATTCCATGTTCTCCAGAACATTTTTAATGTATTCAAATATTCAAATATACTTTAACTCAAATACTGGACTAATATTACTTAATTCTACAATTGATTTGTTCAAAATTAATAATCCTATAACAAAATAAGATTTGTTGATTAAAAACCTTGGTTATGGAAAATGTTATTATTTTAAAATTATGTAGTTAAATTTAGTATAAGAAACATTTTTAAATTATTTAAGATTTAAACCTGAAATACAACGAATAAAATCATATTTTTGTGATATATAAAAGTTTTAATTGACTAAAGTCCTCTAATCCTTCTTTCTTTCTTTTTTTAAATACTTAAAATAACACGCAGTAATTAATTATTAGGAATATTATAAGTTGAATGATATATCACAAATTAAATTATAAATTTAAGTTTATAATAATACAACAAGTTTAGATATAAAAATAATGTAATATTTATTTAATACTGTATAAATATTTGAAATAATTTTATAGTACATAATATCTAGCTCTCAGTTTAAAAGCCTAACATTCAAAACTTCGAATGATATAAAATATATTCACAGTTATTACAATACATTTTTTTATTTAAATCAAAATTAATTTTTATAAGTATGAATCATTTTCGATTGTAGGAGACTATTATGATGTTTTAAAAATAACGATTATATGTATACTTGACTCGTCGTGAATTGCCTAATCATTAAATTTATAAATATGTCTTGTTCTAAAATTAACTGTATAATGAAAAATATGCTGATTGCTAAACAATATAAGGTAACTTGTATTTTTATCATTTAATCAATTGTTTTTTTTATAATTTTAATGAAAATTAATTTATATTATACTTATACTCATTATCTTAATATTTATATGCACATTATAATTACTTAATTATGTGTGCAATGTACATGTATGTATAATTTTAATTTATTTAATAAATTATTGTGAAATTAATTTTTTTTTCTATACTTACCTTAAAGAGAATTTCAAATAGTATCAATTCATAGTATTAATATAAATCATACATCTTAAACATTTTGTCAGACAAATAGACAATAATATTTAACTATTAGTTTTAAATTTGTTTTCTGTATAAATAAACAGTCAAATGCCTTCAACTGACATAAATACATTATGTCTTATTCAAATCAAGAAAAAACGGATATGCTTAATTGCTATTACGAAATGGCTAGTAAATAATAAATATCCAATGTTGTAATAATATGAAATTCATACCCTAAATAAAAACTTAATGTGAATTTCATGTAAACATTTTTTTTCTTGATAAAGGTTGACAAACTTATGAGAAATCTTGTATTACATTTTTAAATCTCAGATTTAAAAAGAACATTTTTTATGAATTATAGCTCAAAATAATTTGCAAATTGTTTTCATTTTTTGCGTATTTTGTTAATATTTTAACTTGAAATGCTTATAAAAAAAGTGACTGAATTTTTAATATTATAACAAATCAAAATATTTTGAAAAAATTTTAATGTATAGAAAAGGCTAGTATAAACATTTTGTGAAAATTTCATGTGTTTTCGATCATTTTTTTAGAGAAAAACCAAAATCGATTTTGCGTAAAAATTCCCATTTTTTCTCAATTTTTATTTTGTTTTCCTGGGCAACTATTGGGAAATTAAAATATTGACCTTCAATAAAATAAAAAAAAGCAATTGTAAAACCAATACATTCATTGCTCCGCTCAGACTCTTAAATTTTAAAATTTTAAATGTTCGTAATCAACTAAAAACGAGTCAAAATATTTTGGAAATTTTATCAAGTATAATAATTGGTAAATATACATATGGTATACATTCCAAGTGTCTATAAGGTCATTCGTTTTTGAAATCAAGTGATTATCTAATTTCAAAAAATTTTCAACTTCAAACGCTCATAAAAATTTAATTTGACTTTTCGGTAGAGAATTTTGTTTTTAATCAAAATAAACAAACTTATGAGGAATCTTTTATTAAATTTTCAAATATTAGATTTAAAACATAAAATATTCATGAATTTCTAATTCGAAATAATTGTTTTTACGTCTTTTGTAAAAAATCGAACTTTAAATGCTAATAAAAAAAAGCGGGTAGTGGGTGTCGCTCTGCTGTACATTAGGGGGTGGGGTGGACTTCGAACTAGGGTAGGTTAAATTTGAATGTAATTATCATTGTATACGAAAACCGATTTTGAACGGAGATGATTTGTCAGTCTAGAATATATTATATTTAAATATTGTCATATATTCTATTTTGTAACAAATTCAAACATTTAAGTAAAAGTCTAAAAAATACAAAAATCGAAAATTATTTATTTGTAAAACGTTATTTTACACGTGTATTTTTGTTTTCAAATTAAAATTAAAACTTTATAAACAATCGTAAAATTGTTTTAATTGAATAATTTTCAAACTTTTTTTTAATTATTCTAAGCTTAACTTATGGACAGCATAGTATTAAATTTTAAATTCTTAGCTTTTGATAGTAAAATATTTATAAATTTTTAACTAACAAATAGTTAAAAATATTCATGATTTTGACGAATTTTTGTCAAAATTTGAACTTCAAATGCAAATAAAAAAAAATAGTGCCTATATATTCTTATAATTTTTTTATCGCCATAAGAATAACTTATGAGGAACTTTGTATTTATTTTTCAAATATTTTGACTCCGCCAAAAAAATGTTATCGACATTTCCAAAAAAAAAAATTTTAGGAAAATTGAAAATTTCAGTTGTCTATAAATTGCTCAAAAAAAGTCAAAATATTTTGAAAATCAAATCATGTGAAGAAAATGCCAATCTAAATAACTGTTGACATTTTCAAGTACTTACCATCTTAAACTATTTGAATAACAACAAATATTAAAAATCGTTTGAGGATAAATCGTTGTCGTTACGCTATTTGGTAAAAATTTAAAATTCTAACGCACTTAAAATTTTTCCTATAATGATGCTTCGAGTTTTCTCTATAGCTACTTGAAGGAAAACTTATGTAAAACTTAGTGTTACATTTTTTATTCTTAGATATAAACACAAAAAATTTTATGATTTTTAAACTTCAAAATTACTTGCAAATTTTCACGATTTTGACATATTTCGTAAAAATTTGAACTATAAACGCTTATAAAAAAAATTGTGATTAACGATTTTTAATTTTTTTTCAGCTACAATGAGAACAACTCATAATTAACCTTGTATTAAATTTTCAAGTTTTCTTGGTAATCCAAAATTTTTTTTATCAACACTTCAAAAAAAAATTCTCATAAAAATCAAAAATTTCAGTGGTCTATAAATAACTCAAAAAAAATCAAAATTTTTTTGAAAATTTAACTGTATATAGATAATACTAACATAAACATTTGGTGAAAAATTCAAGTATTTACATAAATTAGTTTTTGAATTACATTTGAACACAAAAACAAAAAAAACACACATCATTGTAAAATCAATAGGTACATTCATCACTCCGTTCAGAATCTAAAAAATTGATTATTTCAAATGCCTATAAATTGATTAAAAATTAGTGAAATCTTTTGATAATAAAATTATATAAAGAAAATGCTAATGTAAACAACTGATGAAATTTTCAAATTTCTACAACTTATACTTTTTGGATAAAAACAAATATCAAAAAAGCGGGTAAGTGAGTATCGCTCTGCTGTACATTAGGGGGTGGGGTGGACCTCGGACTAGCGTAGGTTAAATTTGAATGCAATGATGAATATCATTGTATACGAGAAACGATTCTGAACGGAGATGATTTGTCAGTCTAGGATATATTATATTTAAATATTGTCATATATTCTATTTTGAAACTAATAGTATAGTTACTATAACTATATGTTACTATAGTTCATTTATAGTATCTGTTTATTAATAAAAAAAGTATTTGGCAACATAGGCATAATGAGAGTATGAAATTTAGTTTAAATTTTGAAATATTTCGTATAAATTCGAACTTTAAGCACTTATAAAAAAAATTGTGACTAACGATTTCGGATTTTTTTTTATCACTTTAAGAACAACTTATAAGAAACCTTGTATTAAATTTTCAAGATTTTCTGGCCACCCAAAAATTTTTTATCGGCATTTGAAGAAAAAAAAACTTAGAAAAGTCGAAAATTTCAATTGTCTATTAGTAGCTTAAAAATGGTCAAAATTTCTTGAAAATTTAACTGTAAAGAGATAACCATAATATAAACATTTGGTGAAAATTTCAAGTATTTACAATAATTCATTTTTGAGTTACAGCAAAATCAAAAAATCGATTTTGTCGAAAAGTGGTTTTTCCGTAAAATTGCCATTTTTCTGTCATTTTTTTTTTGTTTTTCTCGATTTTTTTGAAAACTATTTGAAAATTTTAATTTTGACCCCCCTAAAGTACCAACTAGATTCTATTTCCTATTCAAAGAGGGGCTGAAGTCAAAAATCGGAGCATTATTACTGCCCCAAATGTTGTCGTCAGACCCAAAAAAAAAAAAAAAAAAAAAAAAAACACACATCATAGTAAAAGCAATACATTCATCACTTCGTTCAGAATCTAAAAAATACTTAAAAAAACTGAAAATTTCAATTGTCTATAAATAGCTCAAAAAAAGTTAAAATACTTTGAAAATTTAACGGTGTATAGAGAACACTAACATAAACATTTGGTCAAAATTTCAAGTATTTATAATGATTAGATTTTGAATTACAACCATATATTTAGTCGATTTGGTCGAAAACTGGTTTTGCGTAAAAAATCCCGTTTTTCCGTTACTTTTTTAGGGTTTTTTCCGACGCATTTGAAAAATATTGAAATTTTTTAACTTTTGACCTCAAAGTACCAACTAGATTCAATTTTCTTTTCAAAGAGGGGCTGAAGTCAAAAATTGAAGCAATATTACTGCTCCAAATATTGTCGTCAGACACACATCATTGTAAAATCAATACATTCATCACTCCGTTCAGAATCTAAAATAGTCGTGTAAAATTTATTACCAACATAAAATTTTTAAAATTATAATTATATTTTTTTTGAGTGATAAGCACTTGTCCGAAAAATGTTAACAGTGGTAGACCTTCAGACGATTCACTGTCCCCATTTCCACAACTCATTTATTTTCTTATCAAAACTTTAATCAGGTTATTAATTATTATCTAAATTAGTTATAACAATTAATTTGTAACCTACAGGTACAAAGTTCATTGTCATTACTGTGTTGAACGATAGTCGATAACGAGTTTATTACATGTGAAAATATGTACCTATTATTATTATTTATTACCCATGTGACTACTGGTCTTTAGAAATTAAAACCGAAAACCGCCCAACTTTGAAAAGCTATAACTCCCGAACGGTTAAATGAAAAATAGTAATTTAAACGTTAGAATTCATAAAAAAAATATCCCTACTATTTTATAACATTTTAAGTATAGGTTGCCATTTGAAAATCAAAAGTTGATAGTGATTTCACTATTAAATATTAAAGTGAAAAAAATAAAAATTTTACATAGTTTTAGAAAAGCATAAAACTAAAAATTTTGAAAAAAAAAAAATTGAAAAAAGTTAATACTTTTTGAAATAATGAGTGTTCTTCGATCAAAAAATCACCCTGTATACACATACACGACGATGAGCTATAATATTATAATAGAAACTCGAATGTGTAATATGTTTCGAAATAATAATGTATAGGTACGCCTACAATAACACAGTCGATGAAGACGATGGACAACTTATCTAAACATGCGCGTATAATATAATAGGTACACTCCGCGCGGACAGATGGATGGGGTGTTGAAGAGATGGAAGACGAATACATGTCATATGTGTATAAACTCAAGTGTTTAGGCGTAATATCAGCGTGGGGAGATGATAATTATTATCATCGTGCGTCGAGCTGTGTACCGTGCGGATGGATAATAAATAAAATAAAAGTTTTTTTTAACAAGAATAATATTATTAACGACTATCAATTGAGACATAGTCACATTTTTGCGCCGGAACGCATCATAATATAATATATATACCTACACGAATATAATATAATAACGCGTTAGCGGCTGCTCGGTTGCAGCAGCCGTTTTAATGGCGCGAAGAATTATTTTCGAACGTTGTGAAATGCGTTACTGCCCGACATAAAATGGGTAAATAGTCAGGAATGTTCCCCGTCTTTAGGACCGAAAATCGTATATTAATTAACGTTTAAATCACTGCGTATCCTGTAGATTGAAACCGTAAAGATTGAAACTGGGTCAGTCGGAGTACTATACACACCCGTCTGCGCGGAGTCTGATGCTATAATCCGCGACGTGTACGGCGTGTGTATATTTTGTGTTGTTATTTACGTGTGGATATTTTAATATTTTTCCGTCGTAAAAAATAATTGCGCGTCGCCTTCGGTCATTGCCTATACAGAGTACAGAGCACAGCCCAATAAAAGTCAATAACTTATCAACTAATAAGTGGCGATAAACCGTAGACAAAAAAAAATCGTACGATCGCGATCATTCGTAGTAAAAATCAGGTTGTGTAGAAGAACACTTGCTTCGGTAAAAGTGTTTTATACTACTGCTGCAGTCGGCCATCGTAGTTACGCGTACGAATCAATAATGTCTGTGGAGGGTGAATTTTCACAGTTTTAATAGTTCTCGCGAAGAATAAATTTTGATCTTCGTCTCTGTCGTACGATGAAGTTTCACTGTAGTCATCGTCGAAAGCGGAGCGAAAACGTATGTAATAATAATATACTACATAGATTGTTCGCGCACGGACGCGTTTTAAAATTCCCGCCGATAGTCTAAGGCATTCCGAGCCGGGCCTCTGACAATATATTCTCAAAGGTGGCCTATAACCACCCCCTCCGTCATGTCCGGCTCGAACTTGAGTGTTGTGGCTACCCGCGTCGGTGTGTCCGTCTTGTGTCGTCGGTGTCTCCTTCAGGCGGTCGAGCCTGTCGCATCGCTGCGTTCGCTCGCTGCGTTTCGCTGTTTTTGGCGCACAAACCGCCTGTACAGCCGATGCGCGTATATATTACAAGTCATTCGTTAGCGGTTGGGCTCGACGCATGTATCTAGTCGCCCACCGTTACTGTGCATCGTTTTGTACCGCCGCCCAAAACCTCGTCGGCCCTCGTCGTCATTTGTAAGGGGTTTATACGTGTCGCCGTCAGTGTCGCCGACTTGCCGTCTACTCAAGAGCTGCTGTCAACCAGGTTGTCTATTGGTTTTTTTTTGTTATCTATTTATACTTATATTTTGTATCAGATTTATTGCATTGTAACTATTGTCATTGCAAGCTGTTATTAGTATTAAGCTTATTATTATTCCTAGGGCGCCCTATAATAGGCCTCAATTTAATTATTTTCTATTTTTTATTAGTTTAATATACCTGTTTTTGTTGGTGTTATATACACCTCTATTATAATTATACGTGCTATTATATATATATATTTTGGGTAACCTTTTCCCGTCCACAGCACCCCGCAAGTCGTTGCCGTAAACCGCGAATTATAAAAGTAGGTGCGGCTCGGCGCAACATAGATGATGATGGTATATTATAATCAGGGCTCGGGACTTGTAGCACTTAAAATCATTAAAATAAGCGCTTAAAAACATCATTATAAGCACTCTAATAAGCATTTAAAAAATTTAAATTTGAGCAAAAATATTTAATCAAAAAAAAAAAAAAAAAAATTAACATAATTTGAAACTGTGCTAAAAATAATATAAATAAATATTACAAAAACTATTGGAACAAAATTACTAGGAAAAGTTTCTTACTAAAAAATCAAAATAAATAATCTTTATATTATAAAAAAACAAATTTCACTTTTGAGACATTTTGACTTAGTATTGTTTATAGATTTTCCGATGGATTTTCTGAAAAAAAACTATAAAAAATAGAAAAACTGGAAATAAGCATCTTTTTAAAATATTGTTGAAAAAAACAAAAAAAAAAAAAAAAGCACTTTCAAATTTCATAATTGAACCTGTTGTAACATGACATACACTTCCATAGCACTCTGCTACATTTTAAGTCGATCCTTAAAAATAAGCAAATGCTTTAAGAGTCCCGATGCCCGATTATATAATACATCATCACGCGACAGCGTTTGAATCACTGTCGCGCGCAGTGTCCAGTTTGAGAACCGCTGCAGTAGTCATTATCGCATAATATATAATATATACACTGCACAACACTGCATATACTTCTTATTCGGTATACCAGGTATTACCATTTACCTATACGGAGGAGAAACATCGCGCGTATCGTATTTCGACGCCGACTCACCGACACGGGCGGATGACTTATTTTTTTTATTTTTTGTTGGCAACGCAAACCATTTTTTTTCTTTTTACAAATAGTCATATTTTTTACGCGGAATTGGACCTCGTCCAGCCAGCGCCGCAACGGTACAATATTATAATATAACAGCGACGGCCGTACAACCGCAACTGCTGTCTCACCGAGCCGTATAATAGTGAACGCGAATAACAAGGGACTGCTACTATATATAGGTAATAATATATATCGCGAGTTTATGTACAGGATGCCTCGGCGTACGTTTGTGTCCTCGGAATCGCCTGCTGTTCGAGCGTACCTACCTATATTATGCGTATAAGCTTAATAGAAACACCGTCACCGTTCGAGTTTATAAGACTGTCAACGTAATATTTATTAACAGCTAGGCCGATTATGAGATTTTATCGTAATAATATGACAAATACACGTATTTTGTACACGGCTCGTATTATATTAATTAATATACGAGAAATCGCGGCGAGTCGGGAGAAATAGCGTTTGAAATTCATACCACGAAAATCTACATCAGTTATATACGACACACACATCATATATTATACGAGTTATGGTTTTCATAATATTATAATTATATTACGGATGTCGGGGTATATCCGCAATAAAATGCAGAAAAAATAGGGTTGTCACAGCAGCGCACATGCCCCAAATAGCGCACCCGTTAGGTTAGTACCGTAGCGGAGTACCTAACTATATGATGTCGATAGCATAAATTATTTTAAGCATAAGATAAAAATAAATTCGACTTAATTATATGTATTATATATTTTATATTGTTAAGAGGCCGTTCTGGTAGCGAAAAATCGACCGTAAAAACATGCTTTCGTACTTCCCATTTTCCTCAGCTCTCGATAGTCGTAGAAACATGATTTATACACCAAAATAAACTTGAGAAGTTCCTCTAGATGATCTCGTTCCAGATTTTTGAATTTTTTTTTCAAACCAGAGATATTTACATTTGAAATTTTCAAAATTTTTAAAATTTTTAAAAAATCATATAAAATAGAAAAAAAAAGATATCAAAAAAGTGGAACGCAGTCCTCTAGAGGAACTTCTCAAGTTTATTTTGGTGTTTAAATTATGTTTCTACGACTAACGAGAGCTGAGGAAAATGGGAAGTACGAAAACATGTTTTTGGTTAAAAAATCATAAATTTACAGTCGTCATGTGCTGCTCTGCTAAGTATAGCGGCAGCGTTCGAGAACAATGTTCATACCACCACCCCGCGCGTGACTGCAGCCGTACCGCACCAAGGTCTAAACTGGTTTTCATATCGCAATTTATAAATAATTATTGTCAATACGATAACAATTATAATTTTGGTGACCGAATAATATTTAACCCATATCGAATTTTATATTTCGTGTATTATTATTCTGCACGCCGTATTAAATATCTCACGTCATCATAAAATTATTATAATTTGTTTAATAAAAGTACGATTTGAATAATTATTTTTTTAAACTTGAAGAGAATTTGATGATTTAGTTAACTTTATTAACGCTGAACCGCATATGAAAAAAAATTATGAAATTTAAATCGATATAATAAAAAAACACCTTAGATACCTACAAAATAATATAATATTATATATAATAATATATTGAGGATCTAAAATTTTATCCTATAAGACATAAGTACATTTGATACGATAATGAGAGCACTCGAGCACAAAATAAATAGTCAAATCATATATAATATTAAAATAATAAAGCTAGATATAATAGGTATATATATATACGAATATTATATGTATATCATAATATAATAATAGTGGTAATTACTAATAATTGTTATAATATAATTTTTAAAAATATTAGAAACAGTTTTATTTATTTTTCATTTATTACTTTCATTTTTTAATTTTCGCTTTTTTTTTGTTTTTATATTTTCTATAATATATTGAGGATCTAAAATTTTGAAAATTATCAAAAAATTTGTATTTAAATATTACCTATCTCCTCCAAAAAACTCCATACCAATCTGAAGTCACTGGACTTTTAAAAAGAAACAAGCTGTGTACATTTTTTTAGAATAATAATAAATGACATATTGTAATTCACATTTACTTAATTTATTGGCTTATGGTAATTTTTAGAGTAATATAATATGTATCACATATGAAAATGTAGTTAGGTACAAACTATAAAATATAATTTCTTCGAAAACCAATTACAATATACAAATTAAACTTCATTGAAAATATAAACAAATTAATTTTGCATATTTAACTGTGCAATCAATATAAATTGATTAAATTAAAATCGAATTACTTTTTACAAAATATTAATAATAATCATAAAATTATAAAAAACGGGTAAGTCAGTATCGCTCTGCTGTACATTAGGGTGTGGGGTGGACTTCGGACTAGGGTAGGTTAAATTTGAATGCATTGATAAAGGTATCATTGTATACGAAAAACGATTATGAACGGAGATGATTTGTCAGTCTAGGATATATTATACTTAAATATTGTCATATTATATTCTATTTTGAAACAAATTCAAACATTTAAGTAAAATTTTCAAGATCTTACGTCAAGTAATTTTTTAAAAATAACAAAAATCGAAAATTATTTAATTGTAAAACGTTATTTTACACGTGTATTTTTGATTTAAAATTAAAATTAAAACTTTTAACACTCCTAAAATTTTTTAAATTGAATAATTATCAAACTTTTTTATAATTATTCTAAGCTTAACTTATGAACAGCATAGTTTTAAATTTTCAATTCTTAGCTTTTGATAGTAAAATATTTATACATTTTTAACTACCAAATAGTGAAAAATATTCATGATTTTGACAAATTTTTGTCAATATTTGAACTTCAAATGCTAATAAAAAAAAATTGTGCCTATGTATTTTTATAATTTTTGAATGAGAGTTAGAACAAGTTATGTGGACCCTTCAATTAAATTTTCAAGTGATTTGTCCCAGCTAAATTTTTTTTATCAACATTTATAAAAAAAAAAATAAAAAAAAATTGAAAATTTCAATTGTCTATAAATAGCTCAAAAAAAGTCAAAATATTTTGAAAATCAAATCACGTAAAGAAAATGGCAATCTAAATAACTGGTAAAATTTTCAAGTGTTTACGACTTATACTGTTTGAATAACAACAAATATCAAAAATCGTTTGAGGCTAAACCGTTATTTAACGCGGTTTTGTAAAAATTTAAATTTCAAACACTCATAAAAATTTTTTGTTTTAGTCCGGTAGAGTTTTTTTTGCAGATAGTTGAAGAAAATTTTATGAAGAACCTTGTACCAAATTTTCAAATCTTAGTTATAAAAGAAAAAATTTTTACGATTTTTTAACCACAAAATTACTTGCCAATTTTCGCAATTTTGACATATTTCGTATAAATTCGAACTTTAAGCACTTATAAAAAAAAATTGTGACTAACGATTTCGGATTTTTTTTTATAACTTTAAGAACAACTTATAAGAAACCTTGTATAAAATTTTCAAGATTTTCTGGCCGGCCAAAAAATTTTTATCGTTATTTTAAAAAAAAATACTTAAAAAAATTGAAAATTTCAACTGTCTATAAATAGCTCAAAAAAAGTCAAAATTCATTGAAAATTTAACTGTGTATGGAGAACGCTAATATAAATATTTTGTGAAAATTTCAAGTGTTTACATCGATTAGTTTTTGAGTTATAGCAAAATAAATGATTCGATTTTGTCGAAAACTGGTTTTGCGTAAAAATTCCCGTTTTTCTGTCATTTTTTTTTTGAAAACTGTTGGAAAATGTTTACTTTTCACCTCTATAATGCACCAAGGATATCCACTTTGCCATCGGAAACCACCCCCAAAGTTTGAAATCGCAGCATTATTTCGACTAGTTATGCTGTACACAGACACAAAAAAAAAAAAAAAAAAAAAAAAAAAAAAAAAAAAAAAAAAAAAAAAAAAACACACATCATTGTAAAATCAATACATTCATCACTCCGTTCAGAATCTAAAATAATAGTAGGTATATACTATATACATATACTTGAAATTTTCACCAAATGTTTATATTATTATTTTTATTATAAAATAGGTACAGTTTTCAAAACTAGTAGGATATATAATATTATTAAACATATTTAAATTGTGATCTATCGTTATTTTACGCGATTTTGTAAAAAATTTAATTTCATGCGTATGCTCATAAAATGTTTTCTATATTGACGCTTGAATTTTTTTTATAGTTATTTGAAGAAAAATGTATGGATAACCTTGTGTTAGGTTTTTAGATTCTGAACGGAGTGATGAATGTATTGATTTTACAATGAAGTGTGTTTTTTTTTTTTTGTGTCTGTGTACAGCATAACAGGTCGAAATAATGCTTCAATTTCAAACTTTGGGGGTGGTTTCCGATGGCAAAGTGGATATCCTTGGTGCATTATAGAGGTGAAAAGTAAACATTTTCCAACAGTTTTTAAAAAAATCGAGAAAAACAAAAAAAAAAAATGACAGAAAAACGGAAATTTTTACGCAAAACCAGTTTTCGATCAAATCGATTTTTTGATTTTGCTATAACTCAAAAACTAATCGATGTAAATACTTGAAATTTTCACCAAATGTTTATATTATCGTTTTCTATACACAGTTAAATTGTCAAAGTATTTTGACTTTTTTTGAGCTATTTATAGACAGTTGAAATTTTCAATTTTTTTAAGTATTTTTTTTTAAAATAACGATAAAAATTTTTTGGCCGGCCAGAAAATCTTGAAAATTTTATACAAGGTTTCTTATAAGTTGTTCTTAAAGTTATAAAAAAAAATCCGAAATCGTTAGTCACAATTTTTTTTTATAAGTGCTTAAAGTTCGAATTTATACGAAATATGTCAAATTTGCGAAAATTGGCAAGTAATTTTGTGGTTAAAAAATCGTAAAAATTTTTTCTTTTATAACTAAGATTTGAAAATTTGGTACAAGGTTCTCCATAAAATTTTCTTCAACTATCTGCAAAAAAAACTCTACCGGACTAAAACAAAAAATTTTTATGAGTGATTGAAATTTAAATTTTTACAAAACCGCGTTAAATAACGGTTTAGCCTCAAACGATTTTTGATATTTGTTGTTATTCAAACAGTATAAGTCGTAAATACTTGAAAATTTTACCAGTTATTTAGATTGCCATTTTCTTTACGTGATTTGATTTTCAAAACATTTTGATTTTTTTTGAGCTATTTATAGACAATTAAAATTTTCAATTTTTTTTTATTTTTTTTTTATAAATATTGATAAAAAAAATTTAGCTGGGACAAATTACTTGAAAATTTAATTGAAGGGTCTACATAACTTGTTCTAACTCTCATTCAAAAATTATAAAAATACATAGGCACAATTTTTTTTTATTAGCATTTGAAGTTCAAATATTGACAAAAATTCGTCAAAATCATGAATATTTTTCACTATTTGGTAGTTAAAAATTTATAAATATTTTTCTATCAAAAGCTAAGAATTGAAAATTTAATACTATGCTGTCCATAAGTTAAGCTTAGAATAATTATGAAAAAATTTGAGGATTATTCAATTTAAAAAATTTTACGAGTGTTTAAAGTTTTAATTTTAATTTGAAATCAAAAATACACGACGTGTAAAATCACGTTTTACTAATAAATAATTTTCGATTTTTGTTATTTTTAAAAAATTACTTGACTACTTCCTTTTACTTTATCTTGAAAAATTTTTACTTAAATGTTTGAATTTGTTTCAAAATAGAATATATGATATAATTTAAATATAATATATCCTAGACTGACAAATCATCTCCGTTCAGAATCGTTTTTCGTATACAATGATACCTATCATTGCATTCAAATTTAACCAACCATAGTCCGAGGTCCACCCCACCCCCTAATGTACAGCAGAGCGTTACTCACTTACCGGCTTTTTTTTTTTATAAATGTTAATAAAAAAAAATTTAGCTGGGACAAATTACTTGAAAATTTAATTGAAGGGTCCACATAACTTGTTCTAACTCTCATTCAAAAATTATAAAAATACATAGACACATTTTTTTTTATTAGCATTTGAAGTTCAAATATTGACAAAAATTCGTCAAAATCATGAATATTTTTCACTATTTGGTAGTTAAAAATGTATAAATATTTTACTATCAAAAGCTAAGAATTGAAAATTTTATACTATGCTGTCCTTAAGTTAAGCTTAGAATAATTATAAAAAAGTTTGAGGATTATTCAATTTAAAAAATTTTACGAATGTTTAATGTTTTAATTTTAATTTGAAATAAAAAATACACATGTAAAATAACGTTTTACAATTAAATAATTTTTGATTTTTGTTATTTTTAAAATATTACTAAATGTAAGATCTTGAAACTTTTACTTAAATGTTTGAATTTGTTTCAAAATAGAATATATGAGTATATGACAATATTTAAATATAATATATTATCCTAGACTGACAAATCATCTCAGTTCAGAATCGTTTTTCGTATACAATGATACCTATCATTGCATTCAAATTTAACCTACCCTAGTCCGGGGTCCACCCCACCCCCTAATGTACAGCAGAGCGATACTCACTTACCCGCTTTTTTAAATGTAGGTACTATAGGTAAAAATAAAGTATAAAATTGTCAAATGTTTATATTATTATACCTATTACATTTTTAATAAACATGAATTGAAAATAAAATCGTATTATTTAAAAGGTATTTTTTTTTAATTCGATTCGATATCTATATTTATCAAAGACATATTATCTACATGTTTTGGCGATTTTAAGTGCATGCTTTTTTAACTAATTTTTAATACATGAATTTTCGGGTCATATAGTTATAAATAAAATTTATTTTCTTATAGGTTTAGTATCAGAGAATACCAAGGTATTCAATTTAAATATTTGATAGACAAAAACACACTTGGAAAAATGGTAGAAGACAAATTTTTTAAATTATAGGGTTGGTTTACGTTATGTCGGGGCTAATGATGGGGATATTCTTCGTTGCAATAATTATATTAACTATACTTGTGGATACATTTTTTATCAATTTTTTTGGCAAGACTTTTTTCTAGCGTTACCTATACCCATATATCATAATAATTTAATACTTCGGTCTCATAAACAAAACTTGGTACTCGTACATTAAAAATCAAAAGTTTGATGTGTTGGAAATAAAAAACTTTCAGCGTCAAAAAAAAAAACAATAATTATTCGAATTTGTAGCATGAAATAGTTTAAAACCATCAAAGTTAATAATGTATATATAATATAATATAATATATATTATATGAATTAATGTAGTGATTAATATATTGATTTGTTTAATTTGTATGTAAATTTATTATATTTATAACTATAAATTAAATTGTAATTACATTTTATTTATAACGTTATAGTAATCGATGACAATAAATTATAGACTATTAGTATAATTAAATTATTACTGATGGTTTTTTAAATAAGAACTATGTTGTAAAATAGCTCTTATAGTTTAAGTATTTCCATACATATTTATGGAACAGAAACTTCAATCAATGATAAAATTAGTTTGTGAACGCGTAAGTAAGCACGCGCTTATCATATTCAAATTTCAAATTACGCAAGTGATATAAATATAAAATAGCATTGACGCGAAACGTTCTATACGGCGGTCTGTGAAATAATAATGTGCCGCTCCCGAGACTATTGCGCGTAGCCCCGCTTTGGGGAAAGTGGGCGTGGTTACGGGTGACCGCCGCCGCGGCGATATGAAATTCAACGCCATCTCTTGAGCGTTGTATACGTTTCACTTTTACCAGAACGGCCTCTTAAACTTTACATCAAGTACTCTGAGCGTAATGGGATTTTCAAATTACGATGAAAAATTCGATTATTTCGCTTTATATTAGTGTTATCGGTGAAACTCTACTGTAATTTGACTATTAAAACCCTTTCAGTCCCCAACGCCATTAGAATGGCATAATGATATAAAAGTCGTTATAAAATTGAATTTAAATTATTTCGTTGTGTAATACATGAATTTATACGTAAAAACAGGTGTAGAACACGTTAAAAATGATAACAATACGATTCGGACCTTATATAAAACGATAATCAAAATTTATTGATAACAAAAATGTTTGATGGAATATTTATTTTATTATTTCACATTTCATTGTTTTATCAATAGAAAAACAAATTCTAAAAATCCCATATTTTTTTTTTTGTGTACACACTGATATTGTAAACATATTATGAAGTAATATAATTATTAATATTATTCGTTATCATTTTATCGTATCGTAAATGTTGTGCCATTACAATGGCAATTGGGCGTAATGTCGTAATTGTTATCAACTAAATTTTACATTTGACACCACTGATAAACGGTTGTTATTCGTGTCATTTCTGTCCGTGCGACGTTAGTCTACCACCGTTACGGCGTTACCGTGTTATTTAAATTTCATTTTGTCAAACGTAAGTATTTTATAGATTCAAATTTACTACCTACTTATAAATAATTTTAATATTGTTTTTATGTAATATGAAATAATTTAGGTATTTATATGTAATGTCACGAAAACAACTCTGTGATTTTGATATTTTGGAATTACTTGGTAATGGCCGAGACTCTGATTTATCATCTCTATCTGGTGACGAAGATAATATAGAAGAAAATAATTTTCCTACATCTGAACTAGACAGACTTTTAAATGATTTTACTAATTTCAACGATGACGATGGTAATGACCTGTTTCCTGATTTGTTTGATGTTGATATTCCTAATGATAACGGTATGTTCAATTATAAATATTTTATATTTTTATTTTTTATTGCATATATTTTTATAATTTTATTTTTAATTACTCATACTTAGATGAAATAAGTGAAGTCACTTCCATATCCCATGGATCTCAAAATAGTGATTTTTCCAGTTCATTTCAAACACCTGTTATATCACCTATGGTAAATTTACCATTTGTTGACAAAAAAGATATTAAGTGGGATATGAAACCATTGGTATGTAGTGAATTTGATATCCAACAACCAGAACCTGAATTATCTACTATTTTTGAAACATTAAGTCCATTGGATTATTTTATGAATTATTTTCCTGAAGGAGAATTTGAAAAAATGGCTAAATATACTAATATTTATGCTAAACAAAATAATAAATTAAATTTTCATGACACTACTTCTGCAGAAATGAAAATATTTGTAGGAGTTCATTTATTGATTGGTTGTTTAAAACATACAAGAATTAGGTTATACTGGACAAGTGATTTCAGAGTTAATTTAATTGCTGATAGTATTTCAAGAAACCGTTTTTTTTGAGCTAAGGTCTTCTTTTCATGTTATAAACAATAATGAAATACCTGTTAACAATGAAGATAAATTTATTAAAATAAGACCTCTTTATGATGCATTTCTTAAACATTGTAAAACATTACCAAAACGCACAAACCTCTCCATCGATGAACAAATGATAAAATTTAAAGGTAAATTAGGAATAAAACAGTATATGAAAGGCAAGCCTTGCCCTTGGGGTATAAAAAACTTTTTATTATGTTCTGCTAAGGGAATGGTTTATGATATGCTTTTATATCAAGGAAAATCCACTGAAATTGACCCTAATTTTCTAAAAAAATATGGATTAGGCGCGTCCGTAGTGTTAAAATTAGTTGAAAGTCTTGAAAAAAATAAACATTTTTTATTTTTTGATAATTTCTTTAGCTCTTATAATTTATTCAACTCACTTCACCATTTAGGTATAAAATCAGCAGGTACAATACGGTTAAATCGCTTTCCTAAAGTCCCAATTATAGGAGATAAAGAACTAACCAAATTAGGAAGAGGTTCTTCATATGAAGTTAGTTCTAAAGATAATAAAATTGGTATAATCAAATGGTGTGACAATAAAATTGTTTGTCTTGGATCTAATTATATAACATCAGGAACACCAGACATAGTAAAGCGTTTTGATAAAAAAGAAAAAAGATATATTGATATAAGTAGACCTGAAATAGTTAGAGTATATAACAACTCCATGGGCGGTGTAGACCTCCATGACCAACTTATTAGTTATTACAGAGTTTTTATTAAATCCAAAAAATGGACATTGAGATTACTTTTTCATGTTTTTGATATGGCAACTACAAATTCATGGCTACAGTACATAATTGATTGTGAAGCTTTAAAAGTACCTAAAAAAAATACCTTAGATCTTTTATCATTTAAACATTTATTAGCTGAATCACTTATTAAATTAGGTAATTCAGTATTAACTCCAACAAGGAAACGTGGACGTCCTTCATCATCCCCAAAACTTGATGTTGCTAAGCTCCCAACAAAGCATCGTAAAATAGATTCAAAAAATCCTCCATTAGAAATTATAAAAGACAGAATTGATCATTTTGCTTTTATTGATAATTTAAGAGATGGAACATTATGCAAACGTGTGGGGTGTACCATGAGAACACATATTATGTGTCAAAAATGTAATGTTCATTTATGTTTGACCAAAGATAGAAACTGTTTTTATAATTTCCATAGTTAACTATCAACTAATCTAGTTACTAAAAAAATATTTTATTATTTGTACAGTTTTATACTTAGAGAAGGTTTCTCATACTATATATTGTTTTCATTAGTTTATTTATTTAAAAAAAAATTGTTTTGTAATTCTATACTTAAAATGTTAATTTTGTTTATTATAAACAATTAAGATGCTAACAAAGTATTTTATTATATAATGTTATGTACTTGAAAAGACTCATTATTATTCCAAAAATCTCAAATTATGTATGTGATATTATGATAAATAAAGTTGTTTTTATATTTGTTACAATTAGTTATATTAAATATTAAAATATTATGTAACTTATAAGACTTATTCGAAGCATCTCTTATTATGTATGTGATATTATGATAAACCAAGATTTTTATATTTGTTTATTGTTACAATTTTAATTTTATTTGTTACAATTGTTATGTTATTAAAATATTATGTACGTTTAAAGAATTATTCAAAAAATTTTATAGTATGTATGATACATAAAATTTGTATTTTACTTTTTATATTGTCTATTTTATTTTATTAACTATTAAGATTTATAAAAAAATGTTTAACTAAAAAAATATAATTGAAAAGACTTTATTTATAATGTTTAGTAATTCATTCTTTAACGCCCAATTGCCATTCTGATGGCATAACAGATTACAATCGTTAACGCCTAATTGCAATTATAATGGCATTATTCAATAACTCATGACTTGGTGATCAAAAAATTTTGAAATAAAAAAAATTTCTTAGTTAGGCATAACATATAACTAATTAGACAGCAAATATTTTTTTTTTTTATCAGAACTTAATTTGGGACTGAAAGGTATATACGTATATACGGTATATAAGGTATATACGTATATATACGTATATAGGTATATACGACTGTTTACATATTATGTATGACATAAGCGCTGGCCATCTGAATTTGCAGCGGAGAAACACACTCGAAAAAAAAAAAAACGTTTTAATTTTATTATTTTAATTAAGCCAAACAAATGTTAGAAATTATAACCGTTTATGCTTTCTGACGACGACTTAAGTGATGTAATAGATTTACCGAAATAACTTAATATATAAACTAAAAAATAAGTGATTGTCGGCTGTGACACCCTGTATATATAATTATCATCAGACTGTACGTTAGGTTAGGTGATGTCGAGTACTTGTATAATATAATACACACTGTACACACCGTACCGCGCACATAAAAAACACGACGCGCGCGACACGTCGGCGACGTGTTCGTAACGGACACGTCCACCTCTTCCTTCGTCTACTCCCTTTCATACATTATTGTATTGGCGTGCTTTCAGTGTACAATAATATATAATAATATCTCACCACCCCGCCATCGCGTACAGTTAATGTACATAGATATTATTTTTAAAACACAATAAAAACGTTGTTGATAACTTGTCGTTAGGTACGCTTTACACGCACACACAACATAATTTAGTTCGACCCACGTAAAATATATACTTTGTGATGACCCGTGGGAGGGGGTGGTTTATTGCGGGTACGTCATTGTAGGCACTATATAATATGTGATTTACAATATATCGCGACTTTTATATATTTTATAACACTATTTTAACACATGCATCGAACGGCATACTTAAATAATATTGTCTTATAAATATAAAGCTTAACACATTATTTTTTACTAACACTGTGTTGCAAAATGTCTATCATTTTATCATATATAGAATATCTGAAAAACCATAACCTTTCTAATGATTTTTTAGATTCTGAACGGAGTGAACATCAACAATTGTAGTTGGATCTTCAACTAGAAATTTTGCAGACATCTCTACTCAATCTATGACCACAACTGGTATTACTGATGTACCTCAATCAACAATTGTAGCTGGATCTTCAACTACAAAATCTGCAAACATCTCTACTCAATCTATGACCACAACTAGTATTATACATGAACCTCAATCAAGAACACTAGCTGAATCTTCAACTACCAATTCTGCAGATGAATGTATTAATTTTACAATGATGTGTGTTTTTTTTTTGTTTTTTTTTTTTTTGTATGTCTATCGACAACATTTGGAGCAGTAAACATGCTTCGATTTTTGACTTCAGCCCCTCTTTGAAAATGAAATTGAATCTAGTTGGTACTTGGGGGTTCAAAAGTTAAAAATTTTCAATATTTTTTAAATGAGTCGGGAAAAACCCTAAAAAAATGACGGAAAAACGGGATTTTTTACGCAAAATCAGTTTTCGTCAAAATCGAATTTTTTATTTTGCTATAACTCAAAAACTAATCGATGTAAATACTTAAAATTTTCACCAAATGTTTATATTAGCGTTCTCCATACACAGTTAAATTTTAAGAATTTTGACTTTTTTTGAACTATTTAAATTGAAATTTTCAAATTTCTAAGTATTTTTTTTTTAAATAACGATAAAAATTTTTTGGCTGACCAGAAAATCTTGAAAATTTAATACAAGGTTTCTTATAAGTTTTTCTTAAAGTGATAAAAAAAAATCTGAAATCGTTATTCACAATTTTTTTTTATAAGTGCTTAAAGTTTGAATTTATACGAAATATGTCAAAATTGCGAAAATTTGCAAGTAATTTTGTGGTTGAAAAATCGTAAAATTTTTTTCTTTTATAACTAAGTTTTGAAAATTTGGTACAAGGATCTCCATAAATTTTTCTTCAACTATCTATAAAAAAAACTCTACCGGATTCAAACAAAAAAAAAAGCGGGTAAGTGAGTATCGCTCTGCTGTACATTAGGGGGTGGGATGGACCTCAGACTAGGGAAGGTTAAATTTGAATGCAATGATAGGTATCATTGTATACGAAAAACGATTCTGAACGGAGATGATTTGTCAGTCTAGGATATATTATATTTAAATTATATCATATATTCTATTTTGAAACAAATTCAAACATTTAAGTAAAAATTTTTCAAGATATAGTAAAAGGAAGTAGTCAAGTAATTTTTTAAAAATAACAAAAATCGAAAATGATTTATTAGTTGAAAGTTATTTTACACGTGTATTTTTGATTTCAAATTAAAATTAAAACTTTAAACACACGTAAAATTTTTTCAATTGAACAATCCTCAAACTTTTTTATAATTATTCTAAGCTTAACTTATGGACAGCATAGTATTAAATTTTCAATTCTTAGCTTTTGATAGAAAAATATTTATAAATTTTTAACTACCAAATAGTGAAAAATATTCATGATTTTGACGAATTTATGTCAATATTTGAACTTCAAATGCTAATAAAAAAAAATTGTGCCTATGTATTTTTATAATTTTTGAATGAGAGTTAGAACAAGTTATGTGGACCCTTCAATTAAATTTTCAAGTAATTTGTCCCACCTAAATTTTTTTTATCAACATTTATAAAAAAAAAATAAAAAAATATTGAAAATTTCAAATGCCTCTAAATAGCTCAAAAAAAGTCAAAATGTTTTGAAAATCGAATCACGTAAAGAAAATGGCAATCTAAATAACTGGTAAAATTTTCAAGTATTTACGACTTATACTGTTTGAATAACAACAAATATCAAAAATCGTTTGAGGCTAAACCGTTATTTAACGCGGTTTTGTAAAAATTTAAATTTCAAACACTCATAAAAATTTTTTGTCTCAATCCAGTAGAGTTTTTTTTACAGATAATTGAAGAAAAATGTATGGAGAACCTTGTATCAAATTTTCAAAACTTAGTTATAAAAGTAAAAAATTTTACGAATTTTCAACCACAAAATTACTTGCCAATTTTCGCAATTTTGACATATTTCGTATAAATTCGAACTTTAAGCACTTATAAAAAAAAATTGTGACTAATGATTTCGGATTTTTTTTTATCACTTTAAGAACTACTTATAAGAAACCTTGTATTAAATTTTCAAAATTTTCTGGCCGGCCAAAAAATTTTTATCGTTATTTAAAAAAAAAATACTAAAAAAAATTAAAAATTTCAATTGTCTATAAATAGCTCAAAAAAAGTCAAAATTCTTTGAAAATTTACCTATGTATGGAGAACGCTAATATAAACATTTGGTGAAAGTTTCAAGTATTTTCATCTATTAGTTTTTGAGTTATAGCAAAATAAAAAATTCGATTTTGTCGAAAACTGGTTTTGCGTAAAAAATCCCGTTTTTCTGTCATTTTTTTTATGTTTTTCCCGACTCATTTAAAAAATATTGAAAAATTTTAACTTTTGACCCCCCAAAGTACCAACTAGATTCGATTTCCTTTTCAAAGAGGGGCTGAAGTCCAAAATCGAAGCATTTTTACTGCTCCAAATGTTGTCGTCAGACACAAAAAAAAAAAAATAAAAAAATAAAAAAATAAAAAAAAAAAAAAAAAAAAAAAACACACATCATTGTAAAATCAATACATTCATCACTCCGTTCAGAATCTAAAAGCGGGTAAGTGGGTATCGCTCTGCTGTATATTAAGGGGTGGGGTGGACCTCGGACTATGGTAGGTTAAATTTGAATGCAATGATAGGTATCATTGTATACGAAAAAAAAAAACACACATCATTGTAAAAGCAATACATTCTTCACTCCGTTCAGAATCTAATATTATCTAGACAATGGCATATTATGCTTTTATTGATATTATTTATTTAAAGTGAATTATAACTATGTAAAATATTACAACTTTAAAATATTCATAATTCACTTTAAAATGATAATATCAATAAAATCATAAATTGTCATTGTCTAGATAATATTCTTACTTTTAAATTTGATAATTGGTAAATTTACTCTAATATTAAAGCTAACATCACAAAATGGATTCTGCTGAACGAAAATTTGGTATGATTAGGGCCCGGATTTACCTATATGCATTTGAATGTTTTTTCTGAATAGTTCAAAAAATAGCTAAGTAAGCCACAAGTTTGATTTGTAATCAATAGGTTTGAAATATAAAATTGTATTTTGCATATTTATGTATTTTACGATTTTTTTTGCATATATACTGTTTTTAAATGCATAATATGTAATATTTTGGTTATTTTATATAACGTATTTATAGTTAATCATACATTATAGTCGTGTTTGTAAATATAGTATAATTTATTTGAACATAATATAAAAATAATGAAAAAAAAAAAAATTTAATTGATTTTTGCATATTTTTTATTTAATAGGGTATATTTCTATAAAACAAGAGCATAAATGCATATTTTATAATGCATATTTCTTAGGTTTTTAGAGCATATAAATCCGGGCCCTATTTTATGATATATGTTAGTAAGATAGAGACAACACATGCGGGTATGACCTCTTCTTAAAATGTGTATATGGTATCAGATATATATAACTATTTAAGTATTCACTATACTTGTTATCGGATAAATAATATTATTAAATACTGTGACAGCATTCTTAGGTATGTTTAAATTTTGTAATTTATTTTAACCTATATACATATATAAACTAAATAATAGTAATAATATGTTTGAGTACATATATACTATATAATACGTACAGGTACCTATAGGTTTAGCCATATAGGTATAATACATCGAGTTTTTCAAGGTATTTTGGACGTATTCTCAAAAATCATTTACCCGTTATCGGCGACATAAATAATGTATATAATATATAAATTCGATTGATATTGGTGAGGCCAATACTATGGAAATTCGAGAACGCGTAACCGACACTTGGAAATTAATAATAAAACTCGGAACGATGTAAAACATAATATAATAACGTTTCGTAGAGAAGAAAATAAAATGAAAGCGTGAGGACGCACATAGGGCACACACAAACACAATTCGTATTTAATGAGAGTCGACCTGTCCGGTGGGTTAATATAATGTATACACATTATTATACATATATCTATATACATTACGCATAATATTACACACATACTTATAATACCTATTTACCTATGATAAGCAAGTGTGCATTTGAATATTACATGTTGAGTGTGCTATGCACAACCACCACAAGAGAGTCTTATTAAAAGTAAACAAAAACATAAAGTTGTCATTTTTGGTATATACGTATATTATATCTGAGTTTTTCCTAAAATATTTTTATTTTGAAAAATTGAAAATATCAAATTAATACGTTATATAAAAATAATATTTATTAGTAAAATATGTAATAATAATAGATCTAAAATATTTAATTTATGATTTTTAATATTTTTATTATTGGATTTAATAATAAAATCATATAAAACATTATAGTTGAATGGATTTAAAAAAAATAATTTTTACCTATTTAAGCAATAGGTGTATTAAATTTGGTAAATTTTTTTGTCATTTTTAGTATTTATTTTGCCATTTTTGACTTTCATATTTTTAGTGTATAATATAATGCAATTTTTGTATCAAGGCTTATTATTATGTACATGGTATATGTGCGGGACTACTTATAAGAATGTTATGCATTTAGTACAGTTATTTTATATTTACGAGTTTTGCTGAAAGAAGAAAACATTTTTATTGTAATACGAACGACTTTCACTCTCAATCGCACATTTTTAACAAAGTCACCTGTTCGAAATCATAACACACTTTATGATTGTTTGCTTTCTCGCTCGTCTAACTATTATGGAGTATTTATATTTGCATCTATTTTACTCATTGGTTGCACGATGGGGATTGGGGAGGGGGGAGAAACGTTAAACCGTTATAATTTTATTGAACTAAATGTATATATTTTATAAAGTAATACTTATAGGTTTAGAGAAACTAGCTTAGGCTTATACATAGAATTACAAAAAATCAATCAATAAATAAATAGATATTTTTATTATTGTTGGCACCGCGTCAATAATATATTATCGCTGTTGGCTAATCGTCACGCGATGGCACCGTTCCTAATCTCGTCTCCCTTTTCCCCGCACACCACTCAGTCCTGTTTGTTAAATTGTTTAATTATTATTATAATATTGTCACTGTATATAGTTATTCTTTTTGTTGTGTATTCTATAATCAATTATTGGTCGGTCTTTGCCGCATATGTTCCTTATCATTTTCGCTTTTTCATATTATCTCTTGTTAATTATTATTCTTTTGTTATTGTTTTGCGGCCAACGCCCTTATTATTATTATTATTATTATTATTATTATTACTGTTGTCGTTTTTTCGAATATCATTGACCGTTGTGCCCGCTATTGCAGCGGTTTTGTTTTTTATATAATTTATTGAAGTCACATTGAGCGCATATCTTTAAAATTATTATTATAAATCAGTGAGTTTTACCACTTCTCACACATATTATATTATTCTTCATACCTCGTCATTGTGAGAAGATAATAAATATTTCTTTACTCCATACCCGTCTCTCGTAAGTCATTGCTTTTTATATTACCTCATACTTCCGATCAACATAACCAGCGCTTCCCGACTATTGTGTGTCGCTGTACTCGACTCCACATCACCACAGAGAGAGTGTCATCGCGTAAGTCCGCCAGCAACTGGTACGTTGTATGAGAGGCCGCCCAGGTCGTCGAGTTTGATATGCAGTCCACATCATCAGCTGACCAGCATCCTCAGCGGACTTCATTAGTTTAAGTTAGTTTAAGTAGTGTCCCTATTTTGTGAGCTCTGTGGTCATTGCACCAGACCGGATCGACCACAGTGACAGACATTGGCCGGCTTTGGCAATTATTGTTCAAGGACCATACCGAGTGGTCCTTCAAAAGCCCCAAAGTGTTGGGCACATACAATTATTAAATAATATATTGTATATTACATTTTGAAACCAAACAAAGAGAATACCGTTTATGAATAATATCGAAAACAGGTACTTGCTCAATAATATATTAGTATTTTATGGAAAACGAAACGAGACGAGGACTGCGTATGGCATTTATAACTATTTATGGGAATCCCAGTTTTAACATATTTTGATTATGTTTTTTTATTCTTTACCCGTCTAAAATCATAAAAAAAAAAAAGAGAAAAACTGTCTCGTAGAGCCGGAAACGATGTGCTCAGTGACCGTCGTCTCGGTCGGTGTCGCATGCGGCGGCCGCCGATGGGAATAAATCATTTGCCGCCGGACAAGCTAATGTTCTATCTAATTTGGCAACGACCTAAGTAATATAATAATATTATTATATTATTATGAACGTAATTTGTGGTAAAAAATAAAATAACAGTATTCACGTAATATAATATAATCGTATTCCTTTTATAACCTTATCTTATTATAGATATTATTATTATTACCACCGCAGAGGTCGTAACTCATTGTCGATGACTGTAAAACGAAAACAAAAAACAAATTTCACTTACCTCCCATCATACACACACATATATATTATATATATATATATATTTATACATATTTTCATGTACATCGATAAGTAGACATCTCCACCGACGCCGCCGCGCCGTATACATTATATTATATAATATATATATATATATAAATAGGTATAGGTATATATATGTTTGTGTGTTGCCGCGGTGGTGTGGCCATTAAATAATCGTTAAGATGGGAAAACTATCGGCGGAACGCACATATCCTGTTAACGAAAAACCCATATAATGCACGTACGAGCATATAATATACAGTATTGTGGAAGATATACCACGTATTCGTGTATAATAATACCTACATTAAACGCGTGTACGATCGAAGAGAGGGGGCGACGAAGAGAAGCGAGAGAGATTGGTATTCGGTTGACTTTATTACGGTCGAAGGGTTGAAATTTCGTGTAAACACAATTATTCGTCGACAGGGTAGGCCATTAAATCGTTAAGAAATCCGGGGTTCACGCGATATATTACACAGTAATCATGTCAAGACGAGACTAATAGTACGAAAAACAAAAACAACTGTTGTCATATACTTAACTCGTATAGGTACCTGTATAAATAATCCTACATCGGGTATAATTATACACGTTAAAAATACTTTCGAAATGTGTTTATTTTTAATTTTACTATCTGTGAGCATTGTGCGATAACCAAATCTGATGAACAATATTGTTAAGTAGAACGTGGTGGCGTGCGAGAGAAGGGAGCATCCAGTGATGAGTAGTACACCAGTGGCGGTTAAATGTTGTTCAAGGGTGGGGCGAAAATAAAACCAACCCACCCCCCACCCCATAGCATTATAATTTATAGTATTTAAAATATACATACGGATTATAGGTAATAGTATAAATGTATAATATTATAATAATGCTTATATATTAATGAAAATACTTGTATACTATTATTATGAAAAGCATAAGCAAAAAAAAATTAAGTAGGTACTTTTTTTCCATAATATTTTTAATTTTAGTAGAGTAAAGTAAACTAGGAAAGTAAACTTTTTAACCATTTGTATTGTATACCACTATACCATTTAGTAAATATTAAACTAGGTAAATATAATATTTAACACTAATATACCTTGAAGTTTGGGTTTTTTTTTATGTTTATTCAGCAATATCTAATACTCAATAACTCAAAAGTTAAATGATTTATGGGTACATTACTTACAATAGGTACCTTCTAAGTTTAGAAAAGCTGCGTTCTAGTGAAGCAACACTAATAGGTATAGTTTACAAATAATACTAAGCATATAATGGATATTTAGAAACCGGTGATATTGAATTGAGTCCATGCTACTTTTATGTGTTTGAATTGAGTCCAGATTATTATCTTAATATTTTTGAATTGAGTCCGAATAGATAAAACGTAATAACTACCTACACAGTAAGATTCACTCAAAATTAAATGCTTTTTTACATTCGAAACATTCAAATATTTGTATTCTTGAGGAAACTCTTTTGGGAAAATAGTCTGATACATATATAAAATTAAGAAGCAAAGCAAAAAGACCATGTAAAGAAACGTTAGAAAAAGAAAAATTTTTACAGGAGCAGACAAACAAATATATAAATATGCAAATTTGGAGATTTGACTTTTTAAAATCTGTATGTTTTACCAGCCACTATTTAATTATTAACATTATTATATTACACATAATTGTTATTATTATTTTAAAAACAAAATTATATCACACATAATTATTATTATCAATTTAAAAACATTATTATTATAATTATTATTATTATTAAAAACAATAATGTAAGCAATCAATAATAGGCTGAAAGGGACTCAACTCGAACAACCTAACAATATTGGTCGGACTCAACTCCAATAACCCAAAAGTATTTGTGGGACTCAATTCAATATTTGGGACTCCATTCGATGTCAGCCTTGGAAACACTGATTCCGGACATGACCCATTATTTGGAATATTTTCCCCTAAAAAAATGTAGTATTATATATGGATAAAATAAATTTAAAAAAACCAAATCCCAAGGGGGGAATCCACCTATCACCCCCCCTATAACCAACCACCACTGTAGTACACTATGTCAGCGATCTGAACTCCGTAGATTTTCAAAAAATAAATATTTTATCACAGTTTTTTTTTTATTTTGAATATTTTGTTTTAAATTGTTTTATATACTATTACTTGTCTATAAGAGTTCTTCAATGCAAGATTTGTAGTATGTAAAGTGCGATCTAGAGCTCTTCACATTATTTTATTGTAAAATAAAAAAAAATTATAATGATGATTATAGGCTTAAAAACTCTATAACTAAATTGATAGATACTTACATAGCTTTTTAGATTCTGAACGGAGTGATGAATGTATTGATTTTACAATGATGTGTGTTTTTTTGTTTTTTTTTTTTGTTTTTGTGTCTATGTACAGCATAACTAGTCGAAATAATACTTCAATTTCAAACTATTGGGGTGGTTGCTATAACTCAAAAACTAATCGATGTAAACACTTGAAATTTTCACAAAATGTTTATATTAGTGTTATCCATATACAGTTAAATTTTCAAAGAATTTTGACTTTTTTTGAGCTATTTATAGACAATTGAAATTTTTAATTTTTTTTAGTATTTTATTTTAAAATAACGATAAAATTGTTATGGCCGGCCAGAAAATCTTGAAAATTTAATACAAAGTTTCTTATAAGTTTTTCTTAAAGTGATAAAAAAAAATTCGAAATCGTTAGTCAAAATTTTTTTTTATAAGTGCTTAAAGTTTGAATTTATACGAAATATGTCAAAATTGCGAAAATTTGCAAGTAATTTTGTGGTTGAAAAATCGTAAAATTTTTTTCTATTATAACTAAGTTTTGAAAATTTGGTACAAGGTTCTCCATAAAATTTTCTTCAAATATCTGTAAAAAAAAACTCTACCGGACTAAGACAAAAATTTTTAGGAGTGTTTGAAATTTAAATTTTTACAAAACCACGTTAAATAACGGTTTATCCTCAAACGATTTTTGATATTTATTGTTATTCAAATAGTATAAATACTTGAAAATTTTACCAGTTATTTAGATTGCCATTTTCTTTACGTGATTTGATTTTCAAAATATTTTGACTTTTTTTGAGCTATTTATAGACATTTGAAATAATCAATTTTTTTTTATTTTTTTTTTATAAATGTTGATAAAAATAATTTAGCTGGGACAAATTACTTGAAAATTTAATTGAAGGGTCCACATAACTTTTTCTAACTCTCATTCAAAAATTATAAAAATACATAGGCACAATTTTTTTTTATTAGCATTTGAAATTCAAATATTGACATAAATTCGTCAAAATCATGAATATTTTTCACTATTTGGTAGTTAAAAATGTATAAATATTTTACTATCAAAAGCTAAGAATTGAAAATTTAATACTATGCTGTCCATAAGTTAAGCTTAGAATAATTATAAAAAAGTTTGAGGATTATTCAATTTAAAAAATTTTACGAGTGTTTAAAGTTTTAATTTTAATTTTAAATCAAAAATACACGTGTAAAATAACGTTTTACTAATAAATCATTTTCGATTTTTGTTATTTTTAAAAAATAACTAAACGTAAGATCTTGAAGCTTTTACTTAAATGTTTGAATTTGTTTCAAAATAAAATATATGACAATATTTAAGTATAATATATTCCTAGACTGACAAATCATCTCCGTTCAGAATCGTTTTTCGTATACAATGATACCTATCATTGCATTCAAATTTAACCTACCATAGTCCGAAGTCCACCCCACCCCCTAATGTACAGCAGAGCGATACTCACTTACCCGCTTTTTTTAAATTCACTTGCAGGTTGATTAACAACGCGGTCAAAGATCACGACTGTGCTATTATTATTGTGGTTTCTATATAGGTTTTTGCATTGTCTGCGTTTAAAACCCGACAACCACAGCATACAATACGTATACAATTCGATTAGTTTTTCGCATTGCGAATTCCACGGAAATGTGTAACATTTAGCAGAGTCTGTATTATCCTTGGTATGCTATGCTTTTATAAAATATAACATATATTTTCGGTTCTTTTTGTGGTTTTTCAGAGGTGTTCGCACGCGATTAATAATCGTCTGTAAATGGTAAAATAACGATTAGTTCTGATTTATGGCGAATTAAGAACAAATTAACAATTGAATGACCGAGAAAATTGCTTAATATCTATTACTAGACAAATCCGAAAGTAATGATAACAATGCAACTTAAAAAGGTATGTCTCGAAACAAACCAACTACTTTTGAAATAGCAGCTACTTGGAAATATATCACACATTTCGGTTATATATACATTATACCTATATGCCTAAGAGTCTCCTACAGCAGTCGTAATAGTTCATGTTACTCTCATCTATCACCTTTCACACTGAACGCTCACTTTTTGTCGTAACTCGTGTATTGCAGATATCCATATAGTTTACACTCATGTCATAGTAGGTAGTTACAATATATTTTTTTTTATGCATTATATAATACATTTCATAACACTGCAGATCTACATATACTTATCTTTAGTGAGTTATATGAAGTCAACTATAGGGTGAACAGACCAGTGATTGAACAGTTATAAGGATTTGTTGACTTTTGTAAAGTACTTAATCATAAATTGGCTTTTTATTTTATGTTTATACGATTTAGATTGGAAGACTGGTATGCCTGTATGGCTGTATACTTTAAAATTCTTAATAAGAAACCTATATAAAACCAAATTACTCTTAAACATATCACTTATAGTTAAAAAAAAAAAATCGAAATCCCAGTGATTGAACACATCGTGCTAATGTTTGAACACTTCAAGCCCAGTGTGTGAACTGCTAACAACGAATAACAAGTATAACAAAATTAAATCGTTCGTATTAGATATACATAATTGTCTTAAAATGTAAACTAATTGTGAGCGATGTTCAATTACTGGAGAGTGTTCAATAACTGGACGGTTACTTGTGCAATATGTTTAGGTATATCTGTTGTTATTTCTCGTGCAAATTTAATACAACGTGCATAGACGAGCACGTTATGACGTGCAGTGTATATGTATAAAAGCAATAACGATCAATATAAACCATATATACCTACGTATATAATTCATTATTTTATGCTTAAAATGTGTCCGTAATTATTTTTGTTTACTGTAACGATTTCGATTGGTTTCGTTTATCGAAATATTACAACATTATTATAGCCGATAACAAATATTACGCATCAGGCCCACCCCAAAAAGTCGATTTCGTTGAATGACTTATTGCGACCTCCACAGACGCGTATACCTAATTTTGGCTTTTCGTGTCGTTCTATTACACATAATATCGTACATATATATATATATATATACTATATTAATATACTCGTGTATACAGAACACTGCACACAGGCTAAAACGTATGCACTACGATTTATGTCTCCTATTGTAAACAATCGCGGCGGGTGTGTTGTATGTAAATTGTTTACAAAATATGTTAACCCCAGTTAATCTCCATATTTTGCCGTCGTCGCACGTAAACCGTTTATTTTGAAATCGTTACCGTTAAGTCGTATAATATATATTTTCACATAATAATACACAAGGGTAACTATAATATTATTGCTGCGTTTAGATCGAGGCCGATTTTAACCGTTTTACTTCACTGGTCCATGGCGCACATATGGGCAATTTGAAACGGCGAATGTTTATGTATGTATACCGACCACATGTTCGACATTTCATTTTGCTTATATATTTTTTGTATATACCTAACGGTGATTGTAAACGAAAAGGATAAGAAATAGGTAATAATAACAACTATTATTTTACTATACTACTAAAAATAATAAACAGCAAGTAAGAACAAAATAGATTTTAATAATATTTGCTAAATAGGTATATCGAGGGTGGATAAGACCCTCGGACAGTATCTTAACAAATTAAAAAAAAAACAAATAATGATCATAAAAAATTAATTCTAACAAAATAATTTAGACAACTTAAATTCGTATTTTGTACAATTTCTAAACGTAATGCCGTTAAAGTTTGTAATCCACTATGTCACTGGCAAAATGTTAAATATTATTAAAGTATACCTACTTTATATTGTATAACATAAATTTAAATGATTAAAAGCAAATTGTGGGCGTGGTGAAAAATCAACATTAAAAATGCGACAAAAAAAATATAATATATAATATAAAGGTAGTTGATTATGATTGATACGTACAAAACATTCGGTTGAATCCGTTTATTATATCACTGGTTTTGGTTTTAATGAGATCAAGCGATTTGTTCGCTTTAAACAAAAATTATTTTGATTTTATGCTCGAAAGCTTATGACAAAATGGTTAGGATTATTATATTATCATATATTTTCTGAATAAAACAATAATAATGAAAAGATAAAGCGGATCAATAACATAGTTTTACAGTGGTGAAACCAAAAATACAACAATGTTTGGAAGCAATCTTTGGTTTATCTTCTATTATGCGATGAAAAGAATAAAATGATTAAAGTCGTGTGCAACATAACTATAATTATTAAGTGATTTCCGAGATGTATGGTATAAATGAACTATTTAGTTAATCGTAATATATTTATATCATTATACTAAAACGACAAAAAAAATATACATATATATATATATATTTAAAAGAGAGTTTGAAATAAATAATATTAAACGTTAACATTTTTATATGCATCTCTAATTAATTAGGACGAGTTGTGTTTACAAAAACTTTAACAAAATAACAAAAATATCATACATTTTTTTATCCCACTATTCTTACAAAATAGTAATAATAATTGTTGTTCATAATATACGAGGAAATGTGTTTCACTATAGACTATATATTATATACATTTATATCCTTAAATTTGTAATGCTAATATTATTACAAGTATATTCTATAATTTAATTAAAATTGTAAATCTAAAATTAACATTACTAGTATATATTTTTTTTAAATACACTGCCGGTAAACGATAAACCGGCGGGTGGTGGTCACTGGCGCACGAGCGTACGAAGTTTATCGGTTTTCTGGTAAAATAGAAAAAAATTGGAACATATTGGTCGCGATAATAGCTCAGTTATAATTATGACAAAATTCAATGGTATTGAATTTTTTCTTATGACTTCACGTGCGTTTAATGCTAAAAAAAAAATCCGAAAAGTTTATTTTTTTCGTTCGAGAAATACCGACTGTGAACACTACACATAATATAAGTTTCGTTTGGGTAGGCACTGTACCTGATATTATATGCGTCGATTATATTATTTTAATGATAATAATATCGGCGAGAGACGTCAGTTTTATCGGTATGGGCGGACGACACGCATATAATAAAATATTATACGCTATACAGGTGTCGTCAAGAAATTTAGGCTAAGAATCGCGAAAAAAAAATAATAGTACAATGAAGGGGCGAGTGTCGGTGATGAGAGGGGAGGCGCGGGACCCCTCGGGGGATCTGCGGGGAATCGGGTCAATCATTCCGTTAATCAGCCTAGTATTGTGCGCGCGACGCAGCCCGGGGACACGACCGGATCATTAATCACACGACCGCAGACGATTAAAAAAATAATAATAATAATAAATAAATAATAATAATAACAGACGAGAGGAAAAAAAAAAGGCGAGAAACGATAGATTTCATTATTGTATAATATACATTATTATCATTATTATTATTATTATTATTATTATTATTATTATTATTTATTAATAGTGTACGAGGAGTTTGCGCCGCGCGCGCGCGTGTGGGCTACTACAAACTGCGGTATAATATTATTATACCACAGGTACCATATTATTATTATTATTATTATTTGTTGCCGCTGTCCAATGTTTGCTTTATAGGAGAACCGATGATAATATTACACACGTCGACGGCGATACTTACGCGGTTTGACCCGCAATGGCGGCGAGGTCGCGGTCGTTTGTCCGTCACTTATCCGTTCTTTTTGTTTTTCCTTCTATTTTCGAATGGCGCACACGCGTATGTGTATAGTGCGTGTATACATAATAATAATATGCACGATAGTTGTATGATATATTATTACTATTATTATTTTCTCTAGAGCGCACAATAGTCGTTCGTTAAGGTGTCATTGTGCGGCGACCGGCGACCGAATTCCTACGGGTCAACTGTGCAACAGCAGCAACAGGCGCTTGTTTCCGTGCAGAAATACCACGAAAAAAAAAATATATATACATAAACGGAAAAAACTCACAAAAATTCCTCCACCCCACCCCCCTCCTTCTTCTTCTCCTCGTCGACGGATTTTTTTTACCGATCGTCCGGACTACTATCGCGCAGCCTCTCATCACGGATAACATAAATATTAATATTATATATTATATTGTAATTATCACGTGCGGGCGCGCGCCGATCACAAGGCCGGCACCATTTGCCTACAGACCGGCTGCTGACCGTCGACGACGTACTCGCCGCCGGCCTTTGGCCCGGGCACCATACCGCCGCCGTTCAACATCATCAGCTGCTGGTGCTGTTGCTTCTGCTGGTGTTGGTCGGCGGCCCCGCCTTTGGACGACGGGTGGTCCATCAGCTGCTGATGCTGCGCCACCACCACCGCCGCCGCCGCGTTCTTGGGCTGATGGCGTTTCTTGTGCAGCGCCAGATGATCGGACCGGGCGAAACATCGTTCGCACACCTCGCACCGGAACGGTTTGTCGCCCGTGTGCTTCCGATAGTGTCTGGTCAGCTCGTCCGACCGCGCGAAACTCCACTCGCACGCCGACCACGTGCACCGGTACGGTTTTTCGCCTGTAGACAAAAATACACACATCGATTTAATATCGTATTGCGTTCACGATGATAGTATTATAAGTAGGTAAATAATATGATAAATTCTACGACATTAGGAAGACACACGTTATTACGCAGTTTCCGTTGTATAATTATTATATTATACGAGCAGCACAATATTACATAATATACATAATTATAAATGTATAAATCAGTGTACACATAAGTGCGAAGTATAGTGTACAGTGAAAACATATAGTGTACAGAGTACCATATCATTGAAACTTAAACGATTACATATAGTATTGTGTACAATGGTTTTATTCTCATTTTGATTTCTGAACATTGTTCTTATAATGTTTTGTTATAAAATTTTATACGATGGAAAAAATATTGTGAATCGCCTGCCATGCTCGGTAAGAATCAACGGTGTTTATTTTGATACTCTGTGCAATATTCACGAATAAAAAAATAAATTTATTTAATTAGGTATGTTTAATATTTTTTCTCAATGTCAAATGCGTTTCATAATAATTGTTTACTGCTTTAGTAAAATAGTATTTACATTTTTTTTTTCTGAAATATTTTTATTGGAGAGGAGGGGTTCTGAATGTGTTTATGATAATTTGCATATTATAATGACTCATTGAGAGGTATCTGTGACTGACTATGCCTTACGTGCCTATAAGCTCATAAATCGCATTGCACACACGCATATTCTATATGTGCGATCTATCCCGGGGGTACTGCAATAATACGGATCGATCGACGCACGACATTCCATTCGCGAGATTCATATCAATCATGTAGGTACCTACAACGTGTGTTCGTGTGTGTAAAGTGTGTTTGTTCGTATGTATTTATATGATTATCCGTCGAGGTGCGTCGAGAAAGCCGCGTCAAACGATCTATAACTGTATAACATATACTGCTCGCTTCTATTATATAATATATTAACCTAACCTTGTTACAAACATTTTCCTACCGCGAATTACTGTACTGTATAATCTGTGTATATATTACATACGATTCTGTAGCTCCGAAAAATAATTTATAGGTATAATACAACGGGTGATAAACACTAGTAGTGATTTAAGCAAAGTTATTTATTTATTTACTCTGCTTGTCCGTGTTTTATACTGCGCTAAACTGCCAACATGGAAATAAAAGAAATAATAAAACTATCCATTATAAAAAGCTACGTGAAGGGACAAAGACTAATATGGTTTTTGAAACGTTAAGTGAAGGGATTAGTTAAAAAAAAACCAAGCTAGAGCAGCTATTTAATGGCAACATGAAGGAAGAGATTATAAAGGTGACCAAAATAGCGATGAATAAATCTAAATATATTGAAAGTTACATATTGGAATGAAAGGATCCAGGACTGTTGAAAGTTGCAGCAGGCACTGACTGCAGTGGCGACTAAGACTCTTGCTGAGTTGAAAATGTGATAATGATATATATAGATATATTCTATATTATACTATAATGATGACCAACAACATACCTACTGTAAAATCTTAAAAATTTTATTTACACTATATCGAATCAAGTTTTATTAAATGTTGGATACTTGATGGATCCTTACATATATGGCAAATTAAAACCTTTGTCTTTTATAGACACAACATTTTGAGTTTCAACCATGCTTTGTTTTTAATGAAACTATGGAACCCTACCATGAACTATGATTATATTTCTAAAATAAAATAGATTAAATCGGAGATAGATTCACTATTCAGTTTTTACCTGGTATTCGTAAATCTACCACGATGAGTAATTTACAATCACAATTTTGTTTTTCAATATTTAATCAATTCATTTATATGTTTATACTGTTTGAAGGTTATGATATTAGAAAAAATGTGCATGACATCGGTGTTATAAACTACGTCGTTGGCCATCTACATTATTACTTGTATTATTATATTAAAATTAAACTGAAGCACATGTCCGTCCACGTTCTTATTTATATCGCACGTGCCGCAGGACGGAAGAGAGAAAAATGACAAATTATACACTTGTTTTATCGCAACCCACACAACACTATTATAGGCAAGTAATGCGTTCGTAACCGTTTTCGTTTTAATTGGTCTCGATTGACTGCCCCCGATTTCGAGTAGGCCAACGACGACAATGAAGTTCGAAAAGCTAAAGACAAAAAAATTAACACACAGAGCATTATATGTATAATGCGGATGTGGGACGCTTCGCCGGGTAGTACCGCGAGTGCACTACATACATTTTATATTGTATATTATGATAATGTGCACTTTGGTCGCGAATTTTTCCTCTCTGCACGCGCCATTGTCTTAGGACGTGCCGCGGCGGCGGCCCACGTTCCGAGTCCTCCACCGCAGTCGTTTATTATGTGTACATATTATTATATTATTATTATTAATGTATAGCAGTCGTCGGCGTGCAAACAATGTAACGATTGTGTTCACATTCGGAACCGAGTGCGATCGGAGCCCACTCGACAATTTTTTTTTATATATTACATGTAACATAATACATATGGGTATGTGTAAACGACACGAGACGGCCGAAAGGGACGATCACGTCCTTGACTCAGCTGCACCGACAGACGAGTCGACGAGTGACCAATAATATGTAAATAATTATTAGAATTATAGCACGCTTACAATAACTATGCGTTCCGAATTTCGGGGCACAAACCTCTCCCTACCGATGGTCTAACACAAGGGTGGTTAACCCAAATTATCTTGTGAGCCACTTTGGAAATATATTATAAGCTCACGGACCGCATATACCAAATAACATATATTTTAAATTTATGAATTCACCATCTGAAAATATTTTAATTTTTTTTTTTTACAACAAAAAATGAGACAGAACAGATTAAATTTTATATGCTCTCCTTTTAACGTTTTTTTCCTTAAATTTTGCAAATGTATAATAAATCTCGTGAACCGCAAAAATTTCCGAGGTGGGTCGCGGGTTGGCCAATCCTGATCTATTTTATAAATAACAGTGAAAACCAATATCATTATATTAATTTTTTTAATGTTGTTTCGTTGTAATTTCCACGACACGCGGTGAATAAACCTATATAATATATTATGCTATGAGGTGATGCGTGTAATAGTTTCTACAGTCAACCCACACTGCGAGCGTCTGCGGAAGACGTAAATAATTTTTAAATATTGTTGTTCTCGAGCGTTTGGAATAATTGTTTTGTTAATTTCCTCGTAGGTATCCGTCGAGGTATATTGTATTACATTATGACATTATACCTGCGCGATAAACGAATCGCTCTGTGCAGCCAGCGACGACGGCACGACACCAGAAACGTGCGTGGGCGTTGGAATGAAAAAAAATCCGTCGGATGCGGACGCACACCCTCACACGCGTTTTCGAATCGTACGGATGACGGATATGGCGATGACGCGGGGCGACCCGTTGTCGCGATTCTGCCATTCTGCGTCGCATATTATTATAATAATAATAATAATAATAATATATACGCTCCGGTTGGCGCGCGCGCCTTACAACAACGCTCTACATCACAATAATAATATAATGGTATGTGTAACGATATAAATATATATATATATACATACGATTCGTCGTCGTTGTCGTCGCCGACGTAATAACAATATATTATATCGAAATAATAGAATCGATTATACTCGCGCATAATATGATATTATTTAGGTACGTATAGTATGGGCATTATCATAAACGACGATAAAACATTATAATAATAATAATAATAATAGCGTGTACATCGCAATGACGTGTATAATCGTACTGCCGAGTGGCGTGGACGGAAGCCGAGTCACGTCCCGTGAAAAACAAAAACCTACAGGTACCGCGGTCGAAATAACCGCCGCCGTCGACAGCCGGGCGGACGGGCGCGCAAGCGCGCTCATACAGGATAATTCAAAATTTCAAAAAATACGGCGACGACGACGGCACCGTCATCGATGCACTTTTTAGCCGTTTTGGGTATACACTACTAGTCTACCTGTAATAATATATACATAGGTTGGTACCTGCGTGATAATAATACAATAATGACATGCAGTGTGCGCGTCCATCTCTCGCGCGGTTGCACCTAAAACGCATAATGGTAATAACAATAATAATAATATTATGTGCATTGTGCACGCGCATGTATAGCCTTTGGCGTTGCGTATATTATAATTCCTAATATCCACCCCCATACCCCCCCCCCCCCCAAAATCGTTGCTGCTGTTGTTGTTATTATTACTGTCGTCGACGTCGTTTATGTGTACATTATTTCGGCGCTACCCAACCAGAGTTCCTATTTGTGTGTGTGTGAGCGCGCGATCGCGATACGCACTTTACACACACAACAGTTTATTATTATCATTACGGTTCGCATACGGTTTTTATTCATCTGTTTTTTTTCCGTCGTCGTGTTATTTAGTTTTTTAATTCGTACGGCGGTTGACAATAATTCAACAACGTTTACGCGGTCGTTCGAGTGGAAAATTGGACCATCCGGCAATGGTGGTAGCTACAGCGTTATATATATATATATATATATATATATATATATAGTATATTATATACTCTCGTAAACTATACTTACCTGTGAGTGTATGTGTGTATATTACTTATATATATTATACGATCACAACATGTATTAATATTATTATTATTATTGTAACAGCGCGCGTGTTCCGGGTGATGCTATCGGAAAATTGGCCGGTCTATAATGTATATAGTGCCGGACGGGGATGATGAAAGTTTGACTATATATATATATTATAAAAATATATTGAAACGCGATCGGGAGGGGAGGAAACTATATATGAGCACAATATTCAACACCGTCCTACGGTGGGAGGGTAGAATTTAAAACGTATATTATATTCACCATATATACGTATATTCATAATAATTATTAAATATTACGCATTTACGCTGCATGTGCGCCGATGGTTCTCTTGTTTCGATGATTGTATTATAATAATAATATATTATAGTGCTGTTATTACTAGGAGAATATCTGAAAACAAAACGAGTTCGTTTAACCGCGATTGTCTTCGGAGTACAATCGCAAAAATTGACGTTTTCCAAAAGTTGCCCTGCGCGGTTAACGAGAGTTATTGTATTAACGAGTAAAATAAGAGAAAAAAAAACTAAAAATGATGCATTCTCCCATCGAAGCGGATGCACCGCCAAATATTTTTGTTTTGTTAGTATAAAACATAATAATAATACATAGATAGGTGTAAGTCTATTATTCAATATTTTCATAAAAACGTGACCGTCACCTACAAAGAACTTCGTGAATTTTTTTTTGCAATTGTACCAATCGTTTTAACTATTATTCCAAAACTGAAAAAAAAATATTCGCAAATTTCTACGTTAATTATGTATTTTATACTCATTTTTATTATATGAGAAATTTTACAACTCTACGCCCCATGTACGCAAATTTGAACATATTGTTTGTGGGCCCCTCCCTTAAGACATTTCTCAATACGCCCCTGCCTAAATATATCACTAATAGTTTTATGAAACATCAATAATTAAAAAGTCCATACAAACTTATTGGAAAACCTATAATTATATGGTTAATTCATAATATCTATAGTTTAAGTATTATTAAGTACATAGTTACATAAGTCTAAAATAATACTATAGTTCTGAATAGTACGTATCGTTTATTATTATGATAAATCAAAAATGTATCAAATTTCAGTTAATAATATACACTCACACAATAATATCATATTAAATGTATTTACAAGTCGACAACGAGAAATATGCAATTATACTATTATTATATTCGTATTTGTTTAAAAATGTCCAAACAAATTTCATACCAATCATAATATCATACAATAAAATTGGTATACGCATTCTATAATATATATTTAAAAAAAAACATAACAGCTGGTTGATGATTTTCAAAAGACCAGATGTGTGAGGGTGTACAGTTTATTTTATTCATTTAGTCGCCGTTTAGTGGTTAATTTTTTTACGCACAAGTCGCACAACATACACATGCATTACATTGTTATTACTATTATTATTATATTATACGATTATAATACTGTATAAGTATATACGCGTATAAACGCATGGTATACAATTTTTTTTAAAAGGACACCGGGTCGTTACCGCAATATTAAATCAACATCCTACATACATCTCTATTAAGACTAAGTGTTTCAAACCTTTTACGGAGTATTAAACGAAATTTCGTTCGCGGCCTACACGTGCCTCCGTCGTGGCCGCATCACGAGCGGCGGCGGACCCGCGACGACAGCGGAGACGGCGAACCGACAGATGGTGGTGTTCGATGGTAAATAAATTTTACGGAATTGGCGGTAGTGCGACAGTAATGCGAGTTTTTATGGCCGTGTCCGCGAGAATTAGCCGCGGGAATAAAAGACGGCGGTTTTTTCTTTATTTTCTGAGAGTTATAATATTAACAGTTTCGCAGTTACAACATCATCTCGCACGCGTATATTATATTATATTATATTGCACGGACATAATATATAACGCGCTGTGGGTGTGTGTGTTTTCGTTAACGCCGTGCGTTATAATACCCAGTCACACGATTAAAGTCGCGAGCGCGTGCAGAAAAAAAACTACGCACATCAAACGCGCCGAACGCGTAAAAAAAATTTTCCTGCAATACAAACCACCAACCGAGAGTATAAAATAAAATATGTATTATGTTACTGCGGTATTTTATTTAGGTGTTTTTTTTCCACGTTGACCGGAACCGAGTGGGACGACGTTGCGCACCGCCGTGCTTGTAGGTATATTATGTTTTGTATAAATATTTAGATTACAGGCCACAAGAACGATATTAATTATCATGTAATATTCAACCTTAAAATCAACTCTAATAAAATCGTATTTTTGCACGCGATTATAGTAATATTTATAGATATCTATAAATATATATATATTACCAACTGGTATGGCGTGCACACGTAAAAATCTCTCCAATCCATATAATTTTTATACACATGTATATAGATACCACTGCGTCTTGTACACTAAAGCCTTGTTTACAGTACCATCGGCTGTCGGTCGTATCGTGTCCAAAAGTTGAACTTGGTCCAACTCTAGATATTATTGCTAGTAGATCATGATAAGTAAATGACACAAGGATTGCAACAGCTAATCATAATAAGATAAAAGACACACTATATATATGCACGACAGCTAAGTGACTTAGTTGTGAAATATATAATATAAAATATAATTATTCTGTTTTTTAAACGCATACATTTGATTGTCAACCTCGAGCCTATATTCGCTAATATGCCGATATAAAACATTTTTAAATATGCTCCTGTAAAAAATTATAATAGCACATATTATAAGTATATTATAATACACCCTTATTTATTCATATTATAACGGTCACATCATCCGAAAACAAAAAAAAACTAACAATTTATTATATAGAAGAAGAGGTATTATATATATATGGTTATTATAATAATCAACGGAGTAACAAAATACCGAATGTTTCTGAACATCACGGTTGGGAGTCGTACCGGTCAGTACTACTACGTGTCTCGAATTTATATGATTGCGTATTTTATTTATATACCCGCTGTGTGGAAATGTACACGTCGCGTAAAAACATTAATTGTTAGATAAGTATTATAGCGCAGAGGTAATACCTTCAGAAAATAAGCAACGATTAAATTGTCTTTATGTATATGATGAGTGGGACATAATAAATGAAAAATTAATTTTTACGGCTGTATACAGTAATTATTATATACATGTGTATATATCATATTATGTACACATAATTATTATACCTGTTTTGTATAATATATATTGAATTCTCTTTAAATTTATGTACGTATAACACATTTGTATGATATACCGTATAAATATATATATATATATATATTATATCGTTATATGTATATTTACTATTTTCTTGCTTTCTCGTATCAATTATGATGTATATGTATATAGTCATAGCATAATATATAATCAAATAATTTCAATTGTCGAAACGGTTAAATTATTAACATAATATAGTGTAATAATTGTAAAAATAATTTTTTTATCGCCTGTAAATAATATTGACATGAACAGATATTATCCTGTACGGAGCAACAACGAACGCGCAGAATCTAATAAAAACGAGGGCATTAAAGTCTCCACACGCGTGTGTATATGCGGTATATAATATACTTTAGTAATATATTATGGTCTCTCCCCGTGTAAGCCGCTGCAAATTGTTATCAATCATAATTCATAATGCGCACATTTTAATACCTTTACTGACTTATTTTATACTTAAATTAAATACATCACGTTGTGAGTTTCTGTTGAACCGAACGTTTATTACCATTAAGGTTATACCTACTACACCTTGCTTACATTTTCATGCTGGTCAGATGAACGCGTACATAAATGCACTGCAGCGTTTATTATTATTATTGTAGATCCTCAAGTTTGATACTTAGCGCGCGGAACGAGTTTTTCCACTTTCTTACGACGGCGTCGGCGGCGGCGGTGCGATGTCGTTCAAATTCAATTAAACGTTAAAAAATTCTCTACCCCCTCGCCATTACGATAACGACGGCAATCGGTCGGTGTCATTTATATTATGCAGTACCTAACTATAATACGACGATAATACGTGCGTATCGTCCGATTGTGCATTTCATTTATATAGGTAATACAGCTATTTATTGTAAGTATGTGTTTTTCAAACGATTCGCGCGTTTATGAATCACGCGCGTAAAAAAAATAAATAATAAAACACGCGTTTACTATAGGTTTATATACAAACAGTCTTTATACGCAATACAATCTCTCGTTTATAATAATAATAATTATTATTATTATATAATATGTGTAACTCACGCGCGTGCACATAAATCTCGTCGCGTGCTTTTCGCTCGTACCTATATATTATTATGTATATATAAATGCATTATTATAATTTTTTTATAATACATATTACGTATTTTGTGTGCACACCCGATGCGAGCAGCATCCGCGAGCGTGTGCGCGTGCGCATACAATCGCGTGTGGGTGCAAAATTATACTCGGCTAAACCATTATTATCATTATTGTTATTATAATAACGATCTAGATTAAACGAATTGATGAGATCCCAATCGGCTGCAGACAATTATACGGGTACTTACAACGGCGGGCGGCGTACGTTTTTGCGCCGACGGACGATCCGTATCGATTTTAATTGTCCCCCGAGACGTGTCGTCGTCGTCGTCTTCGTCGTATTTAGTATTGCGCCGTTCGCCACCCCATTTGGCTGCTGTACCTGTGTATAATATAGCAGCGACCGCGACGGTCTCATTGCATTCTTTTATCCTACTTTTATTATTACAATAGTACCTATACGATTTTTCCTTCGCCTCGGAATTATTTATCGGGAGGGTTTAATCGTCGCAGCTATATATAGTACGTCAGAGACGAAAATAAATTTATCGGTCTCGGTAATTATATACGAGAATCATCGGTATATTCTCAAACGTGTATAATATAATAATATTTATTATTTAATATATAATAATACCGCAGCGCGAACACGTACGCGAGTCGAATTTTAATAGCTATAGCTTTTAATGAAATGTCACACCTTTATATTATAATATACATATTTATAGACGAACGTCATAAAACGACCGTTTCCGATTTAGGATCTTATATTATGATGATGATGAGTTGTAGACCGGAGCACTTAAGTTGGCACATGCACTAATCGGACACCGCTGCATACCATCACTGTCCTAATGGTTAATTAATTTCAACAAATTGTCGAGAAACCAAATTCAAAAGCTATTAAAAAACGACAACAAAAAAAAAAACCACATAAACTTAAACCAGATTTACAACATGCGCCCGAAAATATAATATAGAACTGTACACCGACGATCTTACATCGTTCAAGACGGAATTTATTATAAAACGATCAGATCATTAAAACATATTAATATTATATTTCACGCGTCTAATGATGTATATATACATATATATTATACATAATACGATTATATTATATAGGTTATTATAATAGACTTATCCATCCATCCATATCGAGAGTTAGATATTATATAGCGGTATACCGAGAAAAAAATCGTAATAAAAATCGTCTATATATTTACAAAATAATATAATAAAAATGATAATCTCGACGGACGTGGACGAAGTGGTATATATCTAGAAAATATATTACGTTTATAATAATATAATATACCGATTTTTGTATACGAATTGCGTACTTTTCAAGTCATTGTGCATAATTTAACGATTAACAATCACTGAAAATAGTATTATTATTATTATTATTATTATTGAAAAAAGATCAAATCATAAGTGGTATTTTGTTCCATTCATATAATAAATATATAGCATAATATGAGAACCTGGCGATTACTTCTCGGGTGATTCACTTTACGACATAGCTTCGAATTACGTTTCTGACAGTATATTACCATTATTACACCTGCACAGATATTCTCAAAGGGGTTTCGTGACAAACCGACATCACAAATAAACGTGTGTTTCCTATAAGTTTCCTAAAATCAAAATAATATATATGGTCGTAAACGCGATCCTGCGCATTGGAAGTCAAATCAAACTATTACTTTACAAATATCTCGTCTTCTCTTTTCCACCATATGAACCTACACGATTTCGCTAAACAGTTTAAACTTTCGTCCTTCGACGCAAAGTATCACCGATATTTTCTGTAGGTATTTGACATAATATTTCGTCTCAAATGGTCCACAGTTGCAGGTGATACCTATTATTCACAAAGACGTCTAAATCGTATGATTTATATATTATGTATTGTGAACCACCGCCCTGGTAATCAAATTGACTAAAAATTGAGCGAAGACATTATTATTATTAAAACCTTGTAATTTATTGACAAAAAACGACAAACGGTAAGAGACTGCGAAATTCTACATATATATATATATATAATATATATTATTATAGTCATCGCGTGCAGCGGTAACCGCGATGTAAGGTATACTGCGAGCACATTCGGCGGAAAAAAATTAGACAAAGTATATTGAAACCTCTCAAACTCCAACAGGAAAACAATCCTGATCGAGACGCTGTACAAATATTATAGATACATATAATTATATATCATATGATGTAAGCATATTATACAAGGATACGTAAATATGCGCAGGAATGCCGTTAATAATCGCGCAGACAAAATTACGGTTAATATGTGTCTTACATAGCACGCGGGCCCCATCACGTACCTGTTGAATATATATATACACACACACACACATGATATGTTATTATACATACGTACGACGAGAACACCGTCGAGCGATCGTCGATGCACAATGCCAAAATTCTCGGCTTCCGATCCACGTTGTATAAAATAATAATAAATACGCGTATATATCATCATCGTCGTCACATTATCATTATAATATTATTATGTCTACCCATATTATATACTGCTATTACGCGACTCGATCAATATCGCGCACAGCACACGCGTATACGCCATCATAGCCCACGAGTGTGATGTGTGCGTGTGTTTATTATACATATATATTGTTTTCGTGTTTATATTGTCTCCGTCCGCGTAATGTAAAAATTACATTATTATCATCATCATTATTATTATTACTATTACTCACTGTGTACCTATAGCTAGTGTGTTGGTAAGAAAATAAAACTGCCTCGAGTGGTTTCAATAATGTTTTACTCCGTCTCGCGACCCGCGATACGCGTAATACGCGTTAACTGTGCTCGCGCACATAATAACCGTATATACTTAAGTATATATATATATATATATATATATATATTATTTAATATTAATATCAATATGTGACGTACACACACAATATTGTCCGCTCGCGCGTGCGTCGGTATTGTAACATTATTATTTTTATTATTGTTGTTGTATTCGTCTATGTACGGCCGTTATGTCTTATGATATGTACGCAGAGACCGTTTTGTCTCGTCCCAGGGTCGAGGACCTCTATCTGACGTCTCCCCGGCTCTCCGACACCGACCGACCGTCTACGACGACTACGACGACGGTGACGACGACGACGTCTATACTACACATTATTATTATTATATACTTTACACGACATACTTATACATATGCATACACACACACCACTCACACACACGATCCGACCCGACCCGAGGCGCTCTGTCGCCGAGGCTGACGCGGAAGAGTGGACGAAGAGAGAAACGCGCACAGCGCACAAATTAGACGCATTTTTTACTACGAGTCATCGACGTCGGCATATTGTGTAGGTACCATAGCAGGTACACCCGTGTATGTATAAAAAATAATATCTGCATAATAATATCATAACGTCCGCGTGCGTCTAATAATCGCGCGATCCGATAGTTTGCCGCGGCGATAATTATTGTGTACGATTGTCGAATGTCGGCCCGTCGCGGCGGCGTTGGCGTGTACAATGGTTTTCGGGCCAATAATAATAATAATAATAATAACTACAATAATTGTTCTGCGCCGCGACCGTAGTATATTATAATGTATTATTATCGTGGTATTGTAATATATACATTTATACCATACAGTATTACAGTAATTAGTATTTATTTCGCGCGACTTTCTCCCGCAATCTCTGACTCATCCCTATATACGCCACCGCTGACGAACGGATTTCCGCGACCTCGGACGACATTTTGCCCGCGATACGAACATAATACGAATATGCGAGTGTAATGCGCGCGAGCATTGAAATATATTCGTATGATATACTATAAGAGTGACGGTATCTCCACGATATATTATTATTAAGTAGAGCGGCGGCGGCGGCGGACCGAAATCGGTCGGGTCAAATATCGTAAAATCGAATAAAAACCGACACGCGATACGAACGTCGGAATAATACATATATATAAATATATTATAATATAAATTATATGTGCATAATGGCCGTACGATCGCGGAATTTATCGTAACGGTGAAGTGACTTTTTTTTTCTCTAATACGTAAATTAACAACTGTTAATAATTTTTAAATATATTATATTTTAAACTATAAAAACCGTTTTACGACGTATCGGATGATAAAACGTTTCGAGACCGTCGATAGATACTTTTAAAACAACATTATGACACAGATAAATAACAATAATAATAATAAACACGAATATCGTTGTATTATAATGTACGCGTACTAAAACAGATGATTTTTCTGATCGCGCAATTAACTGCGATTAATTTAAGTATAGGTATACCTACTTAATACCGACATATTTTATCATGGAATTAATGTACGAATACATTTAGGTAACGAAATATGTATTTTATGCTTTTGTATAAACAGAATTTGCAATGTTATAAGATGAAACCTTAAAATACATAATATATGTAATTCGAAATATTTGGCACATCCAATCTGTTCGCCGGTCTATAGGATAACTTGTCTATGATAATATTCCGGTATATATATTATACTGAGTGCGTTTCATATCGATCAAAAACCGAAACACGTATATATTATAATAATACGGTGTAGGTAGGTATAATAGATTAATAGTGTATTATAATATTTAACTATACGCGAACATCGAGGCAGCAGCAGAAGCGGATAAACGAAATAATCAAAATATCTGTGCGCCGGACGGTTGGCAAATGTAATTACACTGCTAACATCGTGTTAGGGTTTAATTTAGTGGTATTAGAAAAAAAATGCGCACACGGCACTTCGACATGCGCCGGGAGGCAATTTGTTTAATTTCGACGTGTCCGAAACCTCCAATTAAATATCCGCGGCCTCCGCGCACGCGGTAGTCATTATATACGTATTATATATTATGTTACGTGTCCAGGGACCAGCTAGATTAACGAGGTGTCGAAATAAAAAAACATTTTGAAGGAGGCTGACCATGGGGTTTTTCGGAAAAAAAAACACTTGATTCTGGATTATTTTTTTAAACAAAAATAACACGGAATTAGTCGTCGGGTGAAAAGACAAATATAGCAAAAAAAAATGTAGGTACTAAAAGATCTACGGTACATATATCTGACGGTATCGAGAAGGTATAGCGGAAAATCTTGTTTGTGTACGTTTAAGAAAAAAAAATAGTTATTTAAGAAGACGTAAATGTAATACGTGATCTCTATACTCGTGCACGTGTCCATCTAATTCGAGCAATATCGTATATTCCAACAGGCAAAATCAAAATTAATTTAATAATATGTTAAGTGAAGAATATTTTCGAAATAATAACGTTATGTCCAGCTTTTTACATTTTTTTACATTATTATATTGCTTGTGCTGTTGTAAATTTTTCGTTAGAAACTATTTTATAATAATATACATTATACATATAACATTATATCGTAAATGTTGTTATTTTAAAATGTTTGAATACATTTCTATATGTTATACTTATAGGTATTTTAATTCTAATATAATATTAATCTGAACGCGTCAAATTATTAGTTTTATTAGTTTTCGTATTGGAATTTCACTATACACTGTGACCGGACAGACCATATTATATATTATATACCAAGCGAAACACGAGTGTCAGTGGCAGCAGCAGCAGACTGTCTGGGCCACAGTGTACGGTGGTGCCACGCGTTGGCGTCGTCCCTGAGAAGTCCGAATCGATTACACGGACCGGTGATCGTCCGCGATGGTGTTGTGTTGTTTGAAAGCAAAAAAGGCTTTTGTGTACGTGACTAAAGGTTGTTTCGCTTGTCTCCGCGTTACAATACCGGCGCCTGCGAAGTGATATAGGTACCCTTTTACACGGGAGGTGGTATGATATATAATAATAATAATGTTCATTCACAAAAACACTAAGACATAAATCCAATGTATAATATACAGTCATATAGGCTGTAACACACATACCGTGTATATTTATATACTCGTGTATCAGTGTATATTTTGTAGTAATGGGTTTTGGAATGCTGTTCGATGTCGGCGGATAACTCTAATGGGTTGTATATTTTCGGCGTTTCGATTTATTATATTATGTATTTAGGTATATAATGGCAGGTATTCTGACAAAATTCTACCGATTATATAAGGCTATTATATTATGTATATATATACTGCAGATATGAACGATTGAAACATAAAATTACCTGTGTGTATTCTTTGGTGGGCTTTTAGGTGAGAGCTTTTAGTGTATCCTTTGTTGCAACCTATAAATAAAACAATGATAATTAACAATCAGTATCAATAAACAATAAACTTTTCCCATGTCTACACGACCGTTGACCCTGTAGTAATCCTAAACGATATATTTATATAAGTATACGATTATATAATTATACCTAATAGGTTTCAATTCCGTAACTATAGGCGGGTGAAATTTGTATTATCAATTTTATCATTAATTGCTACATTTTTTAAGCGTTTATGAGTTCATTTAAGTATATATATTATCCCTTAATTTATTTTTTTTTTATCATAGTTATCACTGCAGTTTATCAATCGACTATTACTTACCGCCGAAATTGCAATGATGAGTCCGCCTCCTTTCCAAGTCCGGATTGTTCCGTCTGTTGAACTTCATGGACCTTTGGATGGCGTTGCAGCGAGGTGTGGGATACGGTGGCGGTGGCGTCCGCCGTTTACCGGGCGAACCCGGCTCGGAAATGGGGGGCGTCATGGGTGCCACGCGTGGGAAGTAACCGTGGTGGTGGTGATGCTGTTGGTGATGGTGATCATGGTGGTGATAGTGCACGTGCAAATAAGACGGCGTGTACAGCCCCGGGCTGGCCACCGACTGATACTCGGGACTATTGGCTTCCGGTGCTTCCACTTTGACGTGGGTAACCTGCAGCGATTGGTCGTCGAGCGTGGAGAACATTTGCGGGTCCACCACCTCGTTCATCTCGAACCACGGAGGTTCTTGAGATTCATCAGTATGATGGCCGTTCTGCAGGATCGAATCCTGCACGGTCCGCGCACCCATGCCGGTTGTCTCGAAGAAGTCGCACAAGACCGGCTCGTTTCTAGACTTGATGACATGTTGGTCTTCAACCATTAGACCTTGTAACATCGAATCGAAGTCGGGAGTCTGAAAAATGAAAAATTATTATTATTATAAAAAAAAAATTCAAATATTTTATACAGTATTAACATCACGAAAAATTGTATTTTAAATATATCTGTATGTTAATATAAATATAGAATTATCAATATTATAATATTTAATAAACATAATATCTATAATTTTTATGACTATCACAACTGTAAAAGTTTTGAAATCAGTCAGCAGATAACGATGATCCTACATCTTACAACTCTGTGTACGCGTGTAAATGACAATAAATAGCAATAAATGTTTGGAAACGTAACGTTATTAAATGCGTTCCACTGTTCCTTTTATACATATTATTAAATCCGAAGTTATATTTAGTTTTATGTGATAGTAAGTGTTTAATAAAGTGGTACATAACGATGATACAATGTATATACCTATAATGAGTATACATATGCACTGCAGGAATTATGTATAGTATTAATGTCGAGATAAAAATCACCTATAATAGTAATAAAACTTTTTAGATTGTTATTGGTCATTAACCGTATGATATTCCAATCCGTTTACGAAAAAAAAAAAAACGATATATTATACATAAATATATATATTCGTTGAAGCGGCGTTCTGGCGTTAAAGTCTCCGCGTTGAATAATACAATAATATATAATATAATAACTCATTGAACAAATAATCAAATTAAACGTAGTCTTTCGTTTATTATAGGTATATATATATATATTATGCATATACAGTACATAATATAATATACGAATGTTATTTGTTATGTGTATAATATAATATAATCTCCCTGTATACATGTACATATATACAATATAAATACTATAAACACACACACGCACACATACACACAATAATAACCACTCTCTCGACTGTCGAGGTGTATATATAAATACACACATGAGTTTATCTACTGGTTTTGTTACGTTCGGTTTTTATAGGTCTATGTGGTGATATAAACCGAAACCGAACGTATATAATATATATAAGTACGATAATATGTATAAAGGTATACGCGCGCCGTAGTACGTGTTAAAATAGAAAAACACGGAAACGGTTTTTGGCAACGCATAGGTCTCCAATATCTATGTATACGCGCGCACATACACACACACACATATACCTGATGACGACTACGACGGCGACCGGATCGTGGCGAGCGTGGGCTGTGTCTTAATGGGCTCCGGATATGTTTATGGCAACGGCAGGAAAACCGAGACACATGGTCGTAAATACGACGCGGTATTTCGGCAATCTTGCAACGAGGGTACGCGTGTATTATATTTCAAATCTTTTTATTTCATTTTTTTTTCTTTCTATTAATCACGAGTGGACGTTTCGTATATATATATAACAGGGTATATATATATAATATTATATAGTAATAAATCCCAATATGATACGCGTATATACTTAACTATATCAATATATATATTATATATATAATACATAAAATATAATAAACATGCGCTTAGAGTTATCATAGTTATTACACTAACATTATTTATCTTTTGACAAAATTTTCTAGAAACGCATCGTATCTATCAAATTTAAAAGGTTTCATTTTCCGCCAAAATCAATATATCTTATACCTTAAGAGACTCGTCTTGTCCGCATATGTAATTATATCTCCGTTAATGCGTACCGTATAGCTTATAATTTACAATTTAACAGTTCTTATTAAAATAACTTCGTTAGTTTTAATATTTATGTTTTATTATCAAGTTCAAAGGTAACAACATATTCTGTGGTTTGTCGGAAATTTTGTTTCTATGTCTTCAATTTGAAGCGTGTAAAAATTATCACAAATTAAAAATGCTCATATAACTTACTTCAAAAATATCGAAAAAAATACACTTCCAACAAACCATGGAATATGTTATTGTTACAGTTTGATAACAGGTAAATATTACTACTTTAATACTCTCGTATAAAAACTAGATGAGAACTATACTGCACCAGTATATGTAAATGTTGTTATACGTATACGTAATATATTATATACGCACTTGTAGTGCAATACAGAGATAACACTGCAATAAGCGACGGGGAGACGACCTCTTATTAACTCTTAAACGTATATAATGTGATTTTAAAAGTTTTAATTATTTTTTAAACAATTTTTTTTACATAACTTGTTGTCATCGCAAAAGCTTAATTTATATAGTCTTGATGAGTGGAGTAAATTGTGGTACAAGCCTACTCCACAAAATGATGGTTATTACGCTCATTCATCACTCCACTCATAGTCTTAACATTAAATACGTACTTGTAACTATAATTAACTATACTCGTTCGGAATCCAATACTTATATACAGCTAAATACTCCGAAAAATATTCTGAATTATAGTACATCGATCGGTTTAAAATACAAGTAGGCATATATTGTAAAAATGATGCGCAATAATGGTAAATGGTGTGAATCGGGCTGATTCTGCAGTATACAAAACACAATATTACAGGTTCACTACTGAAATGTTGAAAATATAAATCAGCCCGCTATTATTTAAAACTATCGACGTGTGACAATATATATTAATATACCCATCATCATTGTATGGCGTGCGAATGCAATTAAAATGTATAGTGCGTGCGCGCGCTTGCGTATAATATTATATTCGCCGACACAAGACCACCGTGCCGTTCGTTTTAATTTGTTGTCGTGATAATTGTTTGGTCTAAATTGCGCATACAGATATAATATATGTTATATATATATATAACATATGTAGTCCGTTTATATAGCATAACCAAGATTTCATTATATATATTTAAATAGTTATAGGCGAGTTGCGCGCCGGTCTTTGCGCTTTTCCGCATCGTATTATATGATCTGCGGTACTGCTGCCGACGTCGTTTATGACTAACCGCGAATCAGTGTAATTAGGCATATCATAGTACATTATATATTATATCCGACTGTATATATGTCCGGACCATCTGGTCTGCTGCCATTACTGCTACAACGTTATGCAAGACCTTCCGCTCTGCAGCATTGTGAAATAAGAATACGATCTGTGTTGCGTTTTCGGATGTATAATATATAATAACAATTTTTTATGCATCTCTCGAACAGGACACCCACTTGCACGGACATGCGTCAATTTGACAAAAAAACAATTATTTCGTATAACATATACTATAGTGTATCGTATACTACATCGATCACGACTAAACCGCCTAATCACAGGTTATTACCGATTATCGTTTTATTAAGCGTTTCGATTAACGAAACGTGTCGAATGACTTTGATACTCCGTCTTTTATTGACTCGAACGCGTCTATAGTACCTACGTAAATTATATTAAACATATAATACGCTCGTCTTAGAAATTAGAATATCGCCAGAAGAAGACGCGCATTGTATACAAATAGTGTAGCATTATTATGATATGTATATATTATTATCGTTCATCGGCAAATAGTCATTATATTATTGTTTATACTTCTACTAAGATATGGAAATTACAGTATTAATTTATCATCGAAATTGTTGGAAAATACAAATGAATATGTATTATACAATTTGTAATAATGAACGACTTATACATAAATATCATATTATCTATAACAATTTATAATATACGTAATAATATAATACTATACAGCGCGCAGTTATTACGATATCTTTCGTCATTATTATCAGTATATATATATATATATATATATATATATATATATATATATATATATATATATAATTACATAAACGTTGTGGTCTTATTTATTGTGTTTGCTTTACTCCGTGTTCGCTGCTATACACAACAGGTAGGCATAATAGAGTTAATAATATAATTCTGTTTGATTAAGAATATATTAAACATATTATCTTGTACCGCGCACATAACATATTTAAACGTATATAATATATATTATTATATATACGAGAAACGTGTGTACTTGTCCTAGTCGATAAATCTATCGGTCCCGCCGAGAATGTATATTATATTTTATTATATATATAGTACCTATACGACGGTGTCGGTGTACACACACACACATATTATATACATATAGTATAAGAACTTGGCACTGAACATAATTTATCTAGCATAATAATTTTCCTACGACGCACTGCTGTAATTTTACAATACCTACATAAATACGCGATTGTCGGACAATAGCTGTCCTATTATATGAGTAGGGGTGTGAAAGAATTAAGAAACATATTTTGCGACAGCTGTTGGTCAGCATCGTAGTGCTTATAATATTATGTTTTCTGATGCACACAGTCATCTCCGAGAGACGCGTATTACAAGATAATTTAGTGGAAGACGATAACTCGTTTTTCCTCAACGCTCGAAATAATATAGGACTTTGACGAGAAAATACAAATACAAATACGAATCTAAGTCTTAAGCACACATAGGTATTATTAATATTTAAAAAATAATATAGTGTCGTTAAATCGTAAAATATACAAAGTGCGAGCCCGTCGCGTCGTCCCGTTTTCCCGTCGTTTATAACAAAAGTGATGGTCAAACACGAAATCGCTATGGAACACCCTGTATACGAAATTTACCTACCTATGTGATGACGATATATCTACATATTATTATACGATGGCGCGGAGTCGATTATTTATTCATTTTTCTCCGCATTGTTATGTATATGTTACGCGTGTGCCTCTGTACAATATATAATATAATATATATATATAAACGCGTCTATATATGCCTATACATACCGCTGTTGTGCAAGACAAAAATATGCGTTTTTATTACGACTGCGGCTGTGACGCGCGAAACGCGCAACCTCCGCAGAGGTCTCCGAGCGCACGCATAATACACACGGCTGTGTAGCAGTCCACCACGCGCCCGCGTCTGATTGATGGCGTTTTAATGAAGTGTCTCGGCAGAGAACGGTCGGCCGAGGAGAGTCGTTAATGCGTATAGCCTCGAACTTGACGTGTATACATGTGCGCACGCCATTGTATTTATACAATGCGGTTGACCCATTCACTTTGCACCACATTTCCCGAGGTCTGCAGCAACACAGCAGCGCGGCAGCAGCAGCACTCAGCGGAGCGGTGTGTGCGTGCGCGTGTTGTATTATAGTTGCGCAAAAAAAAAAACACAAATCGTATATTATAATCGATATGTCGAGTAGGCATATAAATATACATGATATCATTGATAATATTATGAATATACATATATAGGTAATAGGTAAGGTATCTATATTTTTTATAATATATGTATTATTTCGCCGTACCCCGCCGAGTCGAACGTTCCACGATAATAGGCACCCGACGACGGAATCGAAAATAAACCGTCGTCGAGCTTTTTAAAAAACGTTTCGATAAAAGTGTCCGAATACGCATATTCGAGCGTAAGTTAATATAGTAATTATATAATCGCTGCGGCGAGTGACCGCAATATACCAGTTCTTACAACAATAATAACGTCATCGGGTAATTGCACTTATTAATATGTCAGATCGTATAGGTAACAGAAAAGGGTAATGTTCAAATTGCACTCGTTCCGCGAACGTTGCATAAACCAATTCGTTAACGGATAATTAATATTTTTAATAACATTTTTTTTTTTTTTACGTAAAAACAGGAATAGAAAATTACGTTTTACGCGTTACTCTGCAGAGTAATATATATTAAGGTCGTTGTCAGCTACAATAAATGTCGTACGTCGAATAAGATATACATTATACCCGGGACGAATGGATCGAATTCGATTCGAACATTTTGGTCAGTGCAGTTCGACAATCCCCATATCATAATCGCGTATATACCTAATATTATATCATATTATATTCGCGATACGAAACGCGAGCGTATCGGTAATGATATGTATTATAATATTCATAAAACATGTGAATGCTCAAAACCGACGCCGTCACTGAACATTTCGCAGTTTTCGTCCGACAGTAATAATAATTCGTATTATGTGTTTGCGCTGTAGGTATTGTGCGCATACATGTGTTATAGGTATAGTGTGTGCTGAAGGTATCATATTATACATATATATATAGCGAGGTGTAAAATAATGTATATACATATATGCGTAGTACACGCGCAGGAAATCGAAGTCGTTTCATCGTGTCTTATTATAATGAAGCTTAATTGTCGGAACAATATCTTCGACATGTCTATACAGCACAAGCACATGATATTCTGTGTGTGAGTGTGCGTGTGTGTGTGTTACTCGCACGCTTCCATGTACGATATAATACTGCCAACACTGTGTGCACTCTCACACACGCGCGCATAGCGTCATATATATTATTATACAGCTTGTTCGATGTACTTATATATTATGTTTTTTCTTCTAGTCTTCCTCGCAGTCTACCGCCACCGCCGCAGCATCCCTCCGGCACACGACGATGACGTCGGCAGCGCGCGGCGATGCGATTACACGAGTTATACGTACATACGCAATACCGCCGTACTGCCGACACACACACACACACACACACCGAGAGATCGTGTGCCGAACACTTTCCGGACGTGTACGACGCCTATGTATACGACCCGACCGTATATATTATAATGTCATATAATGTACCCCGTCTAAACGCGAACACGTGTAATTCACGTATTGATAAACGCGTCCTTTGCTCAACTCTGTATACATATATAAATGTATATGATATGTGTACCTGTGTATGTATAATGTTTATGTGTGTGTGTGTGTGTGTGTAGAGCGACGTCGAAACAATACCGTAAGACATCAGACATCTAACACACATGCTCGCACGCAGACAAGAGTATATTATATTATGTGTATACCTATACTCGTATATATTATATATATGCACTAACGATAATTTTTGACGAACAAAAAAAAGTTTATCAGATATAGACTATAAACCTGTCGAGCGTGGCATATTGTGTCTAAACCAGATTTCATATATACCCCTACCGCTCGATACTTCATAGATGTCTTACTATAGATTTGTTATAAAAGGTCAAAAAATCAATGAAAAATGATAATTATCAAAAAATGTGATAAAAATGCAAGAGAAATGTATGAAATATAGAAAAAGGTTTAAATCGCGCATCATATAGTCTTTTATCAATCAATTAATTTGATAAGTAATAATATTATCATTTATTTTAAGAAAAACGATCGTTTTTAACAAAATATAGTAGTAAATTATATTATTATTGAAAAATCATAAAAAAAATATACAAATATAATATAGTAGATATAATTCGTATTTGCCTGAAATAACTTTGTAGCTTAATCTGCTATAAAAAAAAAAGATAACGCGTATAAACATGTAAATTATTTGACTTTTAAAACACTACTATATAATTATATTAAACAATTATTGTATTGTAATTGAAAACCAAATAGTCATAGGACCCAACTCGTACCACAGAATTTAATATATTTTTATTCAATAAAACGTCAAACACATTTTTGATATTTGATGTGTTAAAAAAATAATAGATATACCGGATAATAGTTAACAAAACCATACAAATATTTATGCACTTTATAATATTATATATATATATATATACACCATATACGATATTACACGCAACACGACGGTACAGATCGGATTGACGGCTGATGAGTAAGACATCGTAATAATCGACGAAACACGAAACGAACAACAAAAAATTATGATAATGTCTCAGCCGAGGTTGATGAAATAATAGTATATTTATACGTTGACTCACGGAGGCTATAAAAACTGCAGCAATAGTAATGCACGAAAGCTCCGATTCGAAGAACGCGCGGTATGACTCGTATGAGTAATGACGATATTCGTAGGTCGTATCCGAATCGAGTGATCATGAATGAAATCGTATTGGTTTGGCGCATACAAAAAAAATAACACGTTGTATGAATAAGGTAATTTTTTAACGCTAATTGTTTTTGTTTTTTTTTTCCATTTTAACGCGATGTCCACGCGATATCTACCGAATATCACACCCGAGATGTTTTGACAACGATAAATCATCAGACCAAAAACGTTGGCCCTTTTAACGTGGTGTTTTGAGAGAAGGATAAAACCAGTAATCGACGTTATAATACTGTTATTTGCAATGTGTCTATAAATTTGTTTCTTATAAGCATCGAAACCGGTCCGCGTGTCGGAGTCGTCGGATTACCTAATTTCCTGTTATTAACTCCGCTCAGCCGGTCGTTTAACAATCATGTATATTGCGCACGAATAGATATATTATTATATATACATACACACTGTTCGTATAGGCCTTGAGTGGAGACTGAATAAAATTAAAATTAAAAAATAAATAAATAACGACGTCCGTTTTTGGAATCAGTTTTCCGTTCAGTGTTTCCGTTTTCAAATCGAATTTAAATAGTCACATACATTACACAATGATAATAATATTATTGTGTATTATGTACTATAATAATATAATATAATGCGCACAAATCACGGACGAGAGAAATTCTGCTGTGAGCGTATAAACACATATAATGTGTATATATAAATTGTTTACGAGGCGCATCTTTGAGCAATCGAAATGCAATGCACATAATATACGAACCGATAAACATACACTATAGTAGGTATACATTAATATCAAATAGATTTTTATTATTTATATAATAAACGGGAGACAGGCCGACGTCTGTCTCGCCTGAGGCGTTCTGCCTTTTTTTTCAACTTTGATTTTTGACAAATTACATTATCGTATACGGCATAGGTATGTTTACAACTACGAAAAAACACTCACACGGGCACAATATTAATTAGGTATAGGTATTACAAACGAACCCGGCGCTATTTTAAATACGTTTATTATTTTCACATAATATACAATATAACACGGCCGATTGTGAATGTTTCGTTTTCGTATTGGTATAACGACTGTATAGTACGCGGGTATTTAGTCATTCGTCGAATAACATTCAACCGTATGTGCGTAAATAAAAAAAAATATATATTTAAAAAAAAACCGAACGATTGGATTTACTGCACATCCTCCGGGTAAAGTCGATTCATCAGAATCATACAGGTTTTCGTGATATATAAATTTAGGTACTTTTCGTAACTCGAGGCCTTTTTAGATTACTTCTAATATGTAATGATTCATAATGTAGGTACGCTATTTTGTAGTGGACAAAGAATTATTACTATATTATATAGTGAGTTGTACGTATTATTAGGACCACCACGCAGCTACTTGAATATTTCATCGCTTAAAAGGCCATCTGGTTTACGGGTAAATTAATAATGAAAAAAATTCGCCCGGAGAACTATATCGAGATCGTATCGTTGCCTATAGACAAAATATATTTAAAAGCACCCCGCACTTAGCTCTGGTGTTGTAATAATCCCCTTGTTAATACTTAAATTAAATCAAATTAAACGTTGTCATTTGTCTATATAGCACGCGATTGAAGTATAAAATAACGCACATTATTATTTATTATGATCCTGCAAGATCGTATAGAAATGTATCTACCGAAATTGCGGTAAAATCGAAACGAGTTTTACATCATTAATTTAACATCAGCTAAAAGTTGAAAATAAATCTTATGAAAATTAATAGGAACACGAAAATAAAAACCATTTGTATATAGAAACGAACACGTCGCATGATGCAATATTATTTTTCTTCTTCTAAAAAATTAACCGAATACGAAAGTGTTGTTTTCAGTCAATATCCATCGCTTATTTATCATTTATATTCTTGCCAATAAAATGGCGCACTCGGCTATGTATGATATATAATATTTGAATATTACATCCCAACTATTAAATACATTTTTTTTTTTTTTAATTGATTTGACGTGTGCGGCAAGTGGAAATTTTCTCCTACTTATAGTTGTTGAAACACGAGGTTTTGTTAGTTGTTTGGCACACTAAACATTTTTAATTTGTTATTAACTTTTATAAAACGTGAACACGAAAATTTAAAATTTAAATTGTGTAGCTTGATGAATTGTATACAACTATATAGTATTAGGTTCAATGTTCATATAGGTATAAGACAGTAAAATATTTTATTTGTCTCAAAAGTCTATACATAAGTTGTTTTGTTTTTGACAATAATAACAAGTCTGGAAATATGTGTACATTGTGTACGCTTATTTATGTTTACATGGACGTAAATAATTTAAGTATTATGTTTTAGGGTGTTTTATTGTTCTCGAAATTATTTTATGAGCCGATTGTCAAATATTAACAGTAAAAACTACTATTTTTTGTTCAAATTAAATGTTTGTCGTCAGATCTAGACACATAATTTTGGTGAAAAAATATCACGTCCTATAAAAACATAATATAAGACTTGCAGTATAAATGTGTATATTTTATATGGACCTCGTGTGACACTGACATCGAACCTACCTATGCTGCCAATGACTACTGGAAAAACATTTGAAAGAATTAAAACTTTTCTCCCGCAAAATCGTGTCGTGTTAGTGTCAAACGTGGCGCGATTATCATCGTATGGGCATTTGTGGACTTTCGCGCTCGAATAACACGGCGCGTCGAGCTCGGAAAACGTCTGGCGATATCGCAAAAGCTGTTATATTATAGTCGTGTCCTATAATAACGCGCATGTGCTTGTGAAAATGAGTAATAACTATTATAGGTACCTACGTATATATAACGTATAACGTGTACGTCGTCTCGCGGTGACAGAAAGGGGTTAATAAAACCGCCGACGACGACAATGACGGAATGTCGCCGCTTTATATAGATCTATGGTTTCCTGTTGCGGCACGACGTCAGCTCGCGACGGCTGTGACCTTCTTCTTGTCGTAGGTACCTACCTATATTATTATAGTATGTATGGTTAGTAGGCTTACCTATATAATATCATATTACCTGCGCTCGCGTTATGCAAGCCGCTGTCGCAGAGGCCGCTATGATACGTATATCCGACAACGAACGCGCCGCGGCGAGAGAATTTTTTTTTATTCCAACGCGCCGACAAATGGTTGCGAAAGACGCGCGACATTTGCGTAGTACTTATAATACGCAAACGCGAGAACGATTTTATCGGCCGGGCCGGGTGTTACGCCGGCGTGCGAAAAACCACACGACTAATTGGATGTGCCTATAACACATGCGCCTATGCAATAATATGTACCTATATATAAAGATAATAATATAATGCATATCAGTGTGTGGTGTGTACATACACAATATGTATATAATACCCGACGCCACTCGCCGCAAACGCCAAAGCGCAACCTATCCACATAAAGTGACTCGCGCGCGCGGGAGAAACGTGTGGCTAAAAGTCGATATGACTTGATCGAATCGCGGTCCGGCCTATACAGTACGCTGCCTATAACACCTATAACGTATATTATAATAATAGCGATATATACGAACATAACCTGTTTTGGAAACGGAGAAAAAATGCGTTCCCGCGGAGATAAATGCAAATTGCCGTCATGATAATTGTGCGGCGGCGATTTTCGTGCCGACTGCACTGCGGTATTTAATAGGTAATGGGTAATAGGTAATATTAGATCCGATTTACAATAATATGTTCTGTTATAGTGTTATATATACATAAATAATATTATTATTGGTATAGCACCGTATTAAAACATAAATACGAACACGCCGCCGTCGTGACCACACTACAACGCGCGATTTATGATTGTGAATATTGCGGACTGCGGAGAACAATGTGTACGTATAGGCATAAGACACAAATAGGCACTACCTACATATTATACGATATAACGCAACTTTAGCACAGATTGTCTGCAGAGATTCGACTTCGTATTGACCTGCAGGAGTTGTAAAAAATATATATTCCACTACAATATAATACTATAAAGTGAAAATGAAATAGATGATGTGATGCTGTACGCGCGGCTGCAGTTGTACAGTATATTATCGAGTATTTAAATTTCCACGTACAGGTAATTTGTTATAAAATTATTATGCGTGTAATTTAAAAATGATTTAATAGTATTTAATATTATTACACTCGCAATAAATAATGAATAATATTGATTTACTATATAAACCGTATTTTAAATATTGAGGTATAGAGGTTGATGTTATAACTTATTGTTTATAATAGGTGTATAATATGCGCCTAGACGATTTATAATGCTTCAGTTACAAAACCTGAAATTTGTATTAAAAATACACGAATCAAGGGTATAATTAAAAAACTGAAATATATGCACGGATCGGGTGGACCACCGAGGCGGTTATTAATAAATCATTGAATTTCGAAGACGTTTTTAAGCGACGCACACTATTTAACAAAAAATGTCAACTAAAATTATGAATAATATCATGATTTTCTTTGTGTAATATTTTCAAAATTATAATATTATATAGATGTAATCTTTATTTTCACCAATCATTTTTGAATTTATTTAAAATTCGAAAAAATTGATCATATTTTAATCTAAGAAAATACAATTTCTGTATTGGTTTTGTATATTATGATTAGTACGTAAGTTAAACATTGCAGAGTACCTTTATTAAACAAACCTGTGGAACTAGATAAACATATTAAAAATCTTTATAAACCAATGAGTGTCCATATCTCTCTTTAGAATCTAAAATAAGATCAATAAAAATATTGTTCAGAAAAATGGATGTAATTAAAAAAAAACAAACTAATTATTAGTTTGGTAAAAATAGAAACTGTAATGTATAGGTACGCTGAACTAGCATATATGTGTGTGTGTGTGTATGTGTGGGATAACAATAAACTCGTTTACAATAATAATTATTAATGAGATAATGGTAATGAAAATGGTAGGTTTTATTGTTATATTATTAACTTTGGTATACACTTCCCATTATAGTTGAGGATCAGTGTAAAAAACGATTTTTTTCTTATTCATGCATTCCTCGTTACACTTGTTCTGTCGATAGTAAATTTTAATTTGCTACAGTTATGAATCATATTATTATTTGAGTCGAAAACGATTAAATATATGTTAATACTCTGTCCACTTAACTTTATAATTATATAATCTGAGTATTCTGAGTGGAATGATGAATATAATTTTATATTGTCTTATAATGATGCACGTCGTACGTGTGTGCATTTTTTTGAGTTTAAAGAAAGAGAGAAGCGTTTTACAATAGAAAAAAAGATCCAATCTTCAACTTTTTAGAGAAAATTATACCTCAAGCATTTTTCATTATATCTAAGAAGAATAGCTTGGTCAAAAGTTGCAGTTTTCGTTAGGTACCTAAATATTTATAATTGCATTTTTTAGACATGATATAATTTTAAAAAATATTTTGATATATTTAAAGACTTTTGAAATATTCTACTTATTTAGATTAAACACGACTTATATATTGTACAATTATTGTTGTTTGTGATCAAAAAGCTTCAAAAATATAGTATAAGTTTCTTCAAATATAAATAATAAAAGATAAGAAATAAGAAATATCAAGAAAATGAATTCACAGATAATCTATAGTTATTAAAGATGCATTACATACATTTATATTTTTATACCTCTAAGATTTCACGTATAGATTTTTTAAACTTAATTTAAAAAAAAAAGATGTAAATTAATTCGCATGCACTTTTTAATAACCCTTAAGGCTTAAATTTCAAATGTTGATACGACTTTTCTAAATCGTGATTTATTTTATAGATGACTTATATAGTTATATAGATTGACAGACGATCTCTATTTTGAATCATTTTTAACCATATTCAATGATTTGTCATTGAATTCAAACTTAACACACCTATTACTGAGTAGTGACCTACTCAATGACTATGTACAATCAACATCACCTACAATACAGCAGAATGACTTCTCGGGTTTTACAAGTAAATTTAAATATTCATAATTATATGACAAAGTTATTAAATATTCAAAAGCATCAATGTTTTTTTTTACAAATTCTTTATTGAAATGCCAGCTGAACTTATAATAATTATGTTATACATAATTTTCAATTATAATATATTCATTGTTTTGATTAATTTATTTTGAATCAATTAAAATCATTTTCACGGTTATATTATAATATTCAAAGTATAGTATCCACTAATATTTAATATGTCAATTAATCATAAAAAAACATCAGTTTTAAATTATTTTAGTTTTTTTTTTATTGTATCATTCGTAAATTTTATCTTTAGAATTCGATTTAACGAATTGATGAGTTTATTAATCAATTGTAACGTATGTGGTCATGTGGAACCAGTTTTTAAATACATAAATATGTGTGTGTGTGTGTGTGTGTGTGTGTGTGTGTGTGTGTGTGTGTGTGTGTGTGTGTGTGTGTGTGTGTGTGTGTGTGTGTGTGTGTGTGTGTTTAAATTTGATCAATTAATGTATTTCGAATACATTAACTATTGTCAGTTGATTGAGAAAACCATATTTGTCGAAAACATCAAACCACTTGCCTCCATTGCCAAAAAAAAAAATCTAAAAAACTTCTTGTTAAAATTTCTGAAACTACGAGTCCCAAACTGGTTTTAAAAATAAAACCTATTAACCGATTGTTGAAACATCCCACCACTTTGTCATTTTAAATCGTTGTGCCACGAGCATTTGAGAATACGAACATAATAATATATAATGAGCAATGCTAAAAAGTAGAAAATACTATAGGAAAATTATTTCTTATTAATAGTTTATACAATCTCATATCGATGCATCCATATTTGACTACTGGTTATATATAGGACGCTGTGTATATACGCCGTATTACGTATAATATTATTATAAATTTATGGTATTTCAAAATTTGCAAGACATCCAATCTGTAGAATAATAATTTACAATATATTATAGTATGCATTTTAAACGTTTTCGTGATCGGAAAATATTAAATTATATTATTGTTTACATCAAGCTAAACAACGCGTATTAAAATATCGTATACGAAAACCAGCGTACTGCAACACAAAACGAATAATAATATTATAATATTTTCGGCGAATAATAAGAGCACATAAATATAACGTAGTATTACATACACATATACCTACCTATACGTATAACATAATAATAATACGAAACGCAAAGGAAATGTCGTAATTCATCCGAAGATCGGAACTTTGAGACAATCGGACGTTTTGACATTCGGGGCGTCATCCATTGTGTCCGCTCGGCACACAATAACACACATAATTACACGATTATTGCACCATTTTTTTTTTTTTATTATTATTCTTATTGTTGTCGTGTCTTCGGATTTTGTTTTCGTTATTATTATTATTATTATTATTATTATTATTATTATTATTATTATTATTATTACTGTACCTATATCTACTCGCGAGCGCGCGCGCGGTCTAACCCACGAACGAAAATGATTTTATTTCATTTTTTTATTTTTTTATACCTCATCCGACCGAGCTAACCCACGCTCGTGTGTGTGTAGTACGTATATACGGTCCGCGCGAGAGAGTTCATTGTTCCCGGGACTCGCGCGTATATATTATAATATACACACTGCGCGCCGCACACATAACACGAGATATAAATATTCGTCAGATGTACCCATATACACCTGTGTGTGTGTGTGTGTGTGTGTGTGTGTGTGTTTGTGCGCTATGGGTACACCATATACGCGGCATATATTATATGGCTGTATATAGAGTAATGATATAATATACGTATATTATGGCGGGTACACGGCGCAGACGGTGCAATAATCCGACGTCGTATGAGACGTATAGAATACAGGTATACATTGGTATACACAGGTTACAGGGTATAATGTTAGAACGTGTAGACGAGGCGACCGCGCACGTCATGTGATACGGGGGCGGCGGGGACTTGCGATTATTATCGTCGTGGACCACTAAAATTGGGTTGTTGATATAATTATCATTGAGCTCGATCTACGCCGCCGCCGCGCGTGTGCCGATGATCTCGAAACGCGTAAACCCAACAGGTAGTGTAATACACACAACCGAATTATACATATATATTATATATACCTACACCACTATACATATAGGTATACGCGTATAGAATAACTGACATATATATATATATATATATATATAATAGTCGCGTACACTTATATATTCTAATAGCAAAAACCACCGCGCAACGGGTCGAAGAATATATATATATATCAGACCGAATAGGAATCGGGCGAAACGGCATCTGCACGCGACCGATGCGTATATACATAATAATAATATAATATAATATAGCAGCCCAAAGTACGCATTAAATATGTATGTACTATATATATATATATATACGTTTGTATAGTTAAGTATGCGAGTTCGCAATTGGTTCGACGCACGCACGTTTGATTATAATGCGTTTTAAATGCTGTTTACAAGGCAACTTTTTAAGCCACCAATCGCTGCGTATGTTCTCCGCGTGTATACACATACGATAATTATCAAATTAATAATACTACGCCGCTATATAATAATATATACCTATACAATATAATATGATGTGTAATGTATCGTGCAGCTATATCACTTATATTTCTCGGTTATTGAAAAAAAAAAAAAATTAATATTTAAAGACGTATATAGGTACGCGCGGGTATCGAATTGTAGTAAACTGTAATAATAATATTTAACGCTAAAATACCTCCACCGGGAAACGTCTGATCGTGCTACTTTTATGTATACATCAGCTACAGCGTATTATTACATTATATTATTATTAATGTACGGCGGTCGAATAAAATAAACGTACCTAACTCGCGTGCTGATGGTTTTTTTTTTTCATTCTGTTTTCTAGATTAGCGAAACAAAAATATTTTATACCGTAAAATATTATATCAAATTTGAAAACGCGCCAAGTATTGCGATAGTACAATGTCCAAATGTCTTATAGGTGTACCGTGGTGCGCACACACCGCGTACACGTTACAACAATAATATGTCGCTATGATAATAACGTACGCAAACCCATTATTGCGTGCCATATTGTTTTAAATCCGATCGATTGCCAATTCAATTCAAACACGACTGCGGACTGCGCGTTTTATCCGGTATTTACCATATTTACATAGTAGCGAACTATTATAATGGCGAAGTATAGGTCTTTGGCGACCGTGTAATATGGTAGTTGTAGTAGTCGGACGTGGGCAATCCGAAAAATTAAATTATATGTATGTGTCGACCTATAATGTCAGAAACAAACCCATATACCTGTTGGCTACCGTATTTTTTTTTCATTATTATTATTATTTATTTATTTATTTATTATTTTTGTTAACACGTAACTGCGCTGCGCGTTTACGGTGGGCGCGTTTCAAAACAACTGTTTAAATTGGACGTTTTGTCCGTAAATAAAATTCTTACACGCCTACAATTCGCATGCGCGCGAAACCCACTTACGACCTCAATTATAAAATAAAAACCAACTTTGTGGTGAAACATCATCGCATTTCATCGGGATAAACAAAAATGCAATAATAACAGTGGTACATAATAATAATAATTATGTAATTTGTCAAACGACTGCATCCAAGGTGAACGCGGGGGGAACCCGAGTCCATAGACACACCGTGTACGAGGGTGGTGTGGGGGCTTGTTAAACATAATAATAATGTTGTTATGATTATTATTATTGTCACAGCGTCATATTATATCTCTCCCTATACGTACAGCAGTCTTTTACCTATATGGCTATAATAGTGTATAGGTATACACACACACGGTTCACACGTGCGAAAAGTATTCGAATCTATAACCGTAGATAATCGGAAACAGCAAGTAATCGTGACTTATCGCATTCCAAGTGATTGACTCGTGATATTGCGATTTCACATATTATGCGAGACGATCGCGAGAACGTTTCGATACGACGGCGTATATACCAGCTACATATAGCTGAATATACTCGTATGTATATAATATAAACGAGCATATTATTATTATTATTTATACGTATGTATAGATGTTTCTGTGTGTGTGTGTGTGTGTGTGTGTGTGTGTGTGATGTCTGTAAAACGTCGAATGTCCGATTTTAACGGCGGACTCTTAAAGCTCTAAAATTAATCTCCAGGACATAATAAATTGCCGTCCCAACGAGCCTGACGTTGTATAATATATGTTTTATTTTTGAAAAAAGTAAAAAAAAAAATATCAAATAGATGCGGGCGATAATATGCTAATAAGGAATAATTTCCAATCGTAAACGTCTGCGTGAAACATCGGAGGCACTCAAATCTCGCCGTGCGGTATCTCGAATTGCGTATTAAAATGATGTGTCTCCGATGCATTTGTCCATTAGGTTTTCATTATTATTATTTCTATTTTTTATTTGCACGCGTTCCGTTCGGATTTGCATTTACGTCAATTTTATAGCGTTGTTTCCATGCCAATTTCGTTTCAGATATAATTTCGAACGGAATATTATTTCATTTCAGTGTATATACACGTACACAGCAATCGCTGCATATGACATTATTGGAATACGCCGCATAATATTAAAATAGTATATTGTTGTATTTAAATAGTTGTCAATTTTAAAAAAAAGCTGTACAGCAATGCAGGTTCACGATTTGTGTATTTATAGCTTTTCGTCTCCGGTAGTATAATTTGAATAAACGAACAAACGAGTTATGCCCTCTAAACGATAAAACACTGAAGCAGAGGAACAACAAAAAGAAATAATAATAATAAAAAAAGAAAATAACAAAAATGATAATAACGTAACTAGTCACCCGGGGCCCCTATAATTATTGTGTTTTTCTCATTTAAATAATCTTCTGGACAAACAATTTTGGTTTTCGACCTTACTGTAATGAGCGCCGGATATGCGCGTGCGTTAATTTATTATAACTGCATAGCCAATAGCTATTATACATCTGTACGGTAATAACAATCGTGTAAAATAATTACAATAATAGTCAAGTCACCAGACGCTCGTTTACTCTTTTATCTGAGGATCCTGTAACATTATAAGTTCTCGTATAGTGTATAATACGGGCGACAATAATTTTACTCGGCTCGTACTGGCTATACTACGGTATGATATCGATTGAGAGGGAGATTATATCATTTGTTTCTAAAATTTTACGAGACATATTTTGGACTTTTAGACCACGGTAATAGTTATTTACACCGGGACCAGAAAATACGTTTGTATAAAATATCATATTCTTTTTAGGTAGCCAAAATTAAAACGACGTTTATTTGGTTTACTGACATAATTTATGACCAGAGGGCGAATTATGAAACCGAAAAAATGTCACGTCGGAGCAATAGAAAAACGGTTTAGACAATAATAATAATAATAACCAACTAGCAATAAAACGAAAATAATGTAAATATACGTTGTAGGCCGAAGTGATTTCCTGCGGTGGCACTCGGCCATTATCATAATTTCTTTACTTTTCCCTCCCCCGTCCACGAAAAAAAAATATTTATAGGTGTAAACAATCGGTTTAAGTGGTGTAGGGCGACAATAATTTAGATCTCGGAAAACGCATGAATAATATACGAAACACTAAAAAAAACGAATTTATTTATTTTTTCCCCACGCGTCGTACCTACTGTTATACGCGCGCCACGTTACACCTTGACCCACACGCTTTCTGTAGCCTATACCTATAAGTAATATGCTCTTCTACGGAAAAACTGGTTAACCATCGTCATAATATTATAATGTAATACGTATTATAATATGCGTATATTATATATAGGTATATGTATTGTACCCATACATAATATGAAATGCTCGTGTACAGAAGACGGACAAAAGTGTTCGATAGTTTCGCTCGAAAAATATATATAACGTGTAACGATATAAATATACGAATACAATACAAATATGGAATTGTTTAATATATATTTTTTTAGCCCATTCTATTATATAATTATTATTAGGTATACCTACGTTTCGGACGTTTGTTAAACTTTTCGTCGACGCGTTTCGGAAGAATAGTTATTTTCATTTTGAAATGCCATTGACCGCCCACGACACTTTTTTTTTAATATTCATATATATATAATATCTTCTCTCAAGACCGGTTCTCGCCGTTATGCTAAAATTTTTACCACAGTAATTATCCATCCGCACCGCGTTATGTTTATTAATAGTCGGCATGGTTGAAAAGCCGGGGGTATTGTTTTCGCTAAGCGCGTGCGCCGTAGGACGCCCACCGTCGGTGTACAACAGAAAAATTACAAACGTACCTACAAGTATAATTATTATTATACATATTTGTAAAAATTGTACTACACGTGTGGAATATGGTGGGAGAGGGCGGAGGCAGTTTTTTATCGTCAAGGTCTAAATAGTTTTTTTAAGCGTGAAAAATAGTGGAAAATATACGTATACGTACCTAATTTTAAGTAAAAAAAAAATATTCTAATATTTAATTTTTAATATTTACCATAAATCAAAATGTATAATTACAGACTTCAGTCTTTAAAATATATAATTTAAAACAAATTACATTGAAATTGGTTCATGATATCATAATATTCTTATTGATATTTCTATTATGCAAAGTGTAATATTATATTGTTCGTTATTGGCGATAATATAATAAAATAATTTTGAGATAAAATTCACTTGATAAAATTTGTATACTCGTATAAATAAATAATAATATGTTATTATTATATTTTATAATACCAATAATACAATCGTCAATCACTAACTAATATAATTTATGCCTATGCGTTGAATTTATGAATTTATAGATACTAACTTTACTTGCAGTAAACGAAATGTAGACATTATAAAAGTATTCTTAAGTACTTGTGGTACGAAAGACATATAAGTATATTCATAACAATTATAAGACGACTGTAACACAATCGTCGATCAATTAAAACTTTTGACCAAGTTGCCTACATTAACTAAAAATTACAAAAAAATGCAATCTATATAAAAATCAAAAATCATTTATATAAATACTCGTATATATAATTTGTATCACACTATCACATTGTAATTTAAGCATCGTGAGCATTATATTATAGACTATAAAAGTAGTATGAATATTTCATGATAAATTAAATATAATTTAAGTAAATATTGGTACTTACATATTATGAGTTTTATCAAATTTCCTAATTAAAATATAAAATCAATACTGTAACATCACATTTCTGTTTTCTAAATATATTATTAAATTAATTGAAATGAGGTAAAACATTTTTAAAAAAATAATATAATTAATTAATAATAAATTATTAAATATACACTGATTGCCTAAGGCAATGATTGCATTTGTGAGCTTCGATGTATTCTAAAAGAATATATTACTAATTTATGAATATATTGTGTACATTATTTTTTACGTTTGAAAACATATTGCGTTTATACAAGAGATAAAAAAAAAATCAAACCTAATATCCGTATAATATTATAATTGCAATCAAATGCATTTAGATGTTGAACTATAATTATGAGTGATAAATAAGGCCATCGTATTATTATGCTATCGCCATACTATGGCAATATATATTGCTTATTTTGCATTATTAATTATGATATTCTTAATTATTATCACGAATGTACCCATCCGGGCAAAAGGATATCTGCAGTGCAAATGCGTGCATAATATAACACAATATAACGGTCGACGGATTCCAGAAGTAGCGTTGTGTATAATGAATAATATGAACAATATGATATACAGTATTCTAATACGAGTATAGTATATCATTATAATGATTATATTGATATATGTAGTTCATTACCGTGTATCTTTTTCGGTAATAAAATATAATGATTGACGTCCGTGTGATACCTATAGACTCTAATATATACAACAAATATACCTATCACCGAGTAAATGCTACGTAGGTACATTGTTAGTTATTGAAAGGAGCTATTATCTGAGCTTGGCCACCCAAAATATTACCCAAGCCCGATAAAAAAAATTTTTAATTTCCTCTTTCGATGAGTATATTGTTTTACACGTATATAACACTGGCATGATTTGTTTATATTTTACATGATTTATTCCAATTTGGTCTATTTTTTGTGTTCATAATAATTTTTATCTTTGGTCCATCTCACATTCTTGTCATATAAATTAAATAATTTCACTATATTAAAGTCAACCATTAAAAATATTTAAAAAGGTGCCTGGATCGAATTTTTAATAATTTGCTAAACCTTTTTATATTTAGAATTAATAGTCATAGTTTTAACCTAACTTGTATATTATGGAAAAAATAAAAAGTCCTCCTAAAATTTGACTAAATCTCCGTCTATGGCAGTTGCACCTATCTATATATGTAATGAATAAATGACAGGACATACGTTTAGAACATTTCGATGTTAATTTTATCGAGATCCGTTGTACATAATAAAATACGCTTCTTCCATATTATATAGCTTTCAGCGATACGTCATGATCGTGATTCACTCGTTACACGCAGCACGCGCGTAAAATACGTCGTGTACAACGGCGGCGTACAACAGGTCGGTCATTCCTACAGGTGGTTCGTATAATAAATTGATACCATTGCAGCTATACGAATGTCGTTTATCGTTAAAATCTCGCATCCGAATAATAATTATATCATTATAACGCATAGATGTGTCGTATACATAAACAGTGTGTATATTAAACACATGTCTTTTAGTCTCACTGCGAGGTCATAAAAAATTACCTATTTTTTTTTTTTAATAGACGAGTATTGTATGTAATATGTAGAGGTACTCGTATGGATACTTACCACTCGCAACGTAATTATTTGCACATCGTATTAAATGTACATAAGTAATAAAATTTAAAAATAAAAAAAAACAAACGATAATATGATATGTCACAAGCGTTTCCTGCAAATTTGCTTATACCATATTATTCGAACATGGCGTATACGCGCTTATATACACACATACGTATATAATAATAATAATGTATACGCATCAACGACGCGAAACGGTTTGATGTATTTACCGTTTTTCCGCGAACGGATGCGGACACAAGGACGTACGAGCGCCTATATGGCTGTATAATAAAATACGCATGTGCATACGTGTGTTTCCTAATCGATTGTGTACAGCGTATATTATAATATATATTATATTATACAGGGCGTTTCGTGAATAATAACGCGCGGCGCACAAAGTTAAACTTTCGACGCGCTGCAATGTTCGCTGTTGTACAGTGTCACGGTGTTGTCACAACGCGATTTGCAACGAATTCGCATACGCCTATACAATATATTATAATATTCTTGCGAAGCGCTTTAAACTACGTGCAAATATTTTAATATAAGACATCGTCGGTTAAATTTGGATACGGGTGAAAAATACTCGTAGACTGCGAACGGGAGGCGGAGGATTTTAAATTTTCAGAAATATACGTTTACGTACCATAGGTTAAAGGTTGAACGTGTACTATGAATATAAATGAAATAGTAAAATAATTCAAAAATTAATGAAATGTGATTGACATAATGTATGATGATTATATAACGTGCATTCAAGTATAAAATACGAATCGTATAACGATTTACATCTACACACGAATCGATCAAAAAACTTGGATCTTACAGCCTAGTATAATATTATTACGTCGATTTGTCGAAAACTAAACGTATTTGTTCCTTGTTGTTTTTATGAAAATTATTATAAATAAAATAAAAATAATTCCAAAGCTCATTATAATATCGCTGTGTATATTATTATATACACGCTCTCTTGTATGTTATTGTTAGAAAATAATGTAAATAGTCTATGTATAAAATATTATTATTATTAGTGATGGCTGTATTGGGCAATGGGCATGTTTATATAGGGAATATAATTTAAATATTTATTGAGAACAATCTAAGAAAAGAAAAAAATTATAGATGATCATATAAATATGTATTTAATTAATTTTTTTTTTTTAAAACCGTTATTATAATAAAATTAAAGAATGATTGTTATCATAATAGTTTCATATCATAATATATTTAAAAATGTATAAAGAAATTTCAGGAAGAGAGGTTGACCCGAACCATTCACCACGATTAAATAATGCATTTTAGCAAAACAATACGATTTTATCCTGTTATCATAAGCAATCTGTATATTATTGATTAGTAATATTAACATTCTACCTTCATCACAAGCTATATATGCTAAAATAATGTAGATATAAATTTAAGAGATATTGTATTGTTGTATTAGTAAAAAAAAAAAAAAAAATAGGATGCCAAACGGCGTAAGTGCGCAAACTCGATTTAAACTAAAATATCAAAATATACTGTCATCGATATCATGAGCTTATAAAATTATAACGCCGCAGATCGGGAAAATAGTGCGTTATACTACATAATATTATATCACGACACTGCTGGATCGTCGGATCGATATCTATACGAAATAAAAATATATCATCATATCAAATCGACAAGGATTATCGAGTCCTATACCTATAATATACCTACTACCTGGCCATAATAAATGTATAAATATATTTATATGTGCATAATAATATTCAATATGATAAATAATATTATATTATTATTATTATAAATCACGTTCGAGTCGTAAACGACACGGTGGTTGTCTATAGTGAGGTTTATATATATTATATAAATATAGTTACTCGTAATGTGTTATAATTATATAGACGAGTTTTCCTCATGCGTCCCGTCACCGGACCGGCCGCCACTATATATATATGAATATGATATTCCGACTTCGATAAGTTTCGATGCGTCCGTAAATAATTGTAATACAATTCCATGCGCGTGGGTCGTCACTCATCGCCTCTGGGGGCGCACGCGTCCGAAAAATATCGAAACGGCAGCCAATCGCGTCGCATTAAACATTACACGACGACGACGATATTATATAATAATAATAAATATACACGACCGCTGTCATTGTTATTTATATACGTTTTTGGTTTTGTTTTTAGTTTTTTATTAACAAATAATATTACATATTATTATATTATTATAATATTATAATATATATTATTCACTGGGATGAAACTGCTGCCGGTTGCCCCCGGACAGATAACCGCCGTTACTGCCGCATCGGAGGCATCTTATTAATGATATTATCATCACTGTCCCGAATGACGTAAAAATATATGTATTACGTACTAATACGTATATACCTATTATATACTCGAACAGTGCATAATGTAATTATTTAAATATACGGGGTGATCCGTTTAATTGACGAAATTCAAACATTTCCAAAATTAGTATGATTACAAAGATTTATACAGATTTATACTAATTATTTTAATTACCGTTTAATAATTTGTATCACGGTGATTTTTAGATTTTTTTCTTCTATGACGCCATTAATTATTCTTCGTTTACAACTATTAGAAGCTGAGAATATTGTTTTTGAAGTATTTGTGTATAATTAATAACATTATTTATTCATTCAGTAAATAGAGTTTTTTTATCAGAAAATAATTTAAATTTAAATCAGGACAGTAATAAACCACAACTATTGGTAGAGTATCTCTCGCTATTTTACTTTGCTCACATATCATACACTGCTATTACATTAACAAACAATTATTTAAACGACATATTCAGTATATATTTACTAATATAGCTACTTTGAAGATTTAATATTTTTTTTTATACAAGATATAAAAACATTTCTTTTCGTATTTTTCAACACTTAAACATTAAAAAAACTACTTGGAAATGTATGCGGTCAAATGGATCACCCTGTATACATATATCTGTGCGTGCGCGTGTGTGTGCATACGTTTATAACGGCGATAGTATTAATAAAACATAAAAAAAATACAACTTTATAATCGAATCACATTATTATTATACGGCTGCTGCAGATAATTACAAATCCGTTTATAAACGAGAAAAAGCCCTTCGGTTACCTACGGGCGACGTATTTTCAATTATTACCGTCCGAAATGTATATAATATTATTTCGCCGACCTCTGCAGGTAGTATATATAATGTAATAACACATGATATACAAGTATATATACTACACGTAACAGAGTCGTCATAAATCCGGTCGGTTGTCACCCTCAGCTGCTGCTGCTGCTGCTGCTGATGCTGCTGCTACAGACACGGCACTTAGGTCACTTCGGTCTAATAGGTACATATCTAGCGGAGGAGGGATATTGTTTTTTTTTCTTTCTCGAAAAACTCTAATGGAAAACCGGTACGTTTAATCACGAATGTAATGTAATTTATATTTTATACACACACACACAAACAAACATATTATATGTATTACCTATGTAATATATGTATATATGAATATATCAGTTTTTTTATTATTTTTTCACCACGGCGGGGAAAAAAACCTCCACACAGATATAATATCGTGTAATAACATATAAAGTATCGGTTTCCCCCCGGAACGCTTAATGATATCTGGATCCTAATCAATTCTCGCCGTCGCCTAGCGCGAACCACCGAATATTTAAATATTAATCGAACTTACTACCCGCATTCGGTCAAACGTCAAACTGGTTTCCCCGCGGGATTTGTCCATTCAAAAATATTAACAATATAACAATATTATAAAAAATAACCGCCACGCCATTTATATCATTAAAATATAATTATTATTATCGTTATTACATTATATTATTATTATTATTATTAAATGTTTTACCTTGTTCGCCGCGTTGCAGTACCAAGTAGATTTATGATCCATTCCGGTGCCCATCTGTAACAAACAAGGCACGAACGATTTTAATCTCTTGTAGGTACACATTTAATTATTCGTCCGCAAAAATTTGCCATTTAATATATTAGATACCTACTTTAGAAACAGGTATCTCTATAAGCATTTATTATTATGATTATTTTTATTTAATATTACAAATATGTAAGACAAAACCTCACTCTGTACAATTATTAATTATGATGATATTATATATGCACTCGTAAGAGAAGTAAACAGCATGAAGAGGAAATCGCCCATTGGTAGTATCTCATTAAATTATTTATTTATTAGCTTAATAAATTATGATTCCAGTTGCGTTTTTGCAGACGAAGAGTTAACGGGAATAGAAAGGGAAGTCGTATTTTTAATTAAACGGTTAGTGTTGGATATCAATTTGGAATGAAAACGTAAGTATTTTTTTTTTATATATATTCAATAAAATATTATTATACGATAATAAGATTAAGATTTATAACCAAATAATCGGTAGACCAACCAAGATTTATTCAAGAGAGTAAATGGTCTTCATAGTTGTATCATCATGTTGGTTATAATAATGTAACCTTTCACTGTAAAATCGTTATTATTGATAAATTATCCAGGTTATATTCAAAGCTAAATAAAATATATACTCCATACTCCATTATTGGCTTAAGGAGGGAGAATTCCCATGGTTGCACCTCTACAAATAATAATATAGGCAATATCCATCTGATGAGTACAATTTCTTTAAATTTAATTTCCTGTAAAAAAGCTAACGGAACCGTCGAAAATAATATTTTCATATTAAAAATATATATTTATTATTTATTTATTTAAATATATATTTAGTTTCTTATTTTTTTAATTGTTTCTATTATTTAATTTAGATAATATGTGTTTTGTTTAAAAAAAACTACTAAAAAACGTTTTATTTTTAATCTAAAGAGAGCGTGTTTTCGGGACTGGGATTGAAAACGTAGGTATAACGTCCAAATTATCATTATTCGTCGATTTTCCCTTCTCTCCAACAATGACTTATATCATAATATTTTCCACCATCGTCTATTATTTTACGTAATGACCTATCATCACCATCATAAACTTTATTATTAAACGAAGTCAATTCGGATACTCATTACTTGTCGTCATAAGGTAGATATTAAGTACCTATACAATATATAATATATATCGTATATATATATATATATATATATACATTGCTTCATCGCTGAAATAATGATATCGCCGTAGCGTACCTATCATAAGGATATGATTAAAAAATGTAACGAGATATCTCATAACGCCCGAGGTGCTGGTGCTTAATTCAAAATATTATTTAATATACAATTTTAAAGAAAATCCAAAGTACATAATATTACGAATTATACAAGTCAAGTAATAACAGAAAAAATACAGAAAAGTGTATGTATAAGTATTATTATACGTTTATATTGTATGATAATAGCAGTATCAGGATCAATCAATCCTTAACCGGTTTTCTCGTACCGAAATTACATCCTTGAGTAAGATTACCATTATTTATTATTAAATTGAGAAATAAACATACATTGATTTACCGTTTGTCACTATAATCATAATCAATGTGTGCAAGTGGTATAACTATGCTATTCGAATAATTACTATAATTAATTCTTACGATTTTTCACTAACCGATCAATTAATTGGCATTAATACTAATAAAATTAAATCGATTATTAAAATTATTAATTTGAATTGACATTGTTGTAACTTGTACTGAATGATTCGACTATATTTACGTCTTAGACGTTATTATTACATCAACTGTCATATTTTCCTAAATTAATTTTTAAAAAATGTTTTTTTTTATATTTATTTAACATCTAAGCAGTATTAACTTGTTGATATACTTTAATAATATAGGTATATAATATAGTAAAGACTAGTTGTTATTCAACACTAAATAATTAAAAAAAAATATCATGTTCCTTTCGTGTTTTTTGACTCAATAACAAAATTCCTCAAATATCTCTCGAAAACGTTACAGCCGCACACTAGCTCTTCATCTACACACATAGAAAATGAATTAAAATATATTATAATAAAACATGACGTATTAATAACAAACGCGAGTCCGATGTAAACGTATAATTAAACCAGCTATACGATAATAACACGGCATCGATATATACCTATTTTACGATAATAAATCGACTCATCGTTCGCCCGGCGGCAAACCATTCAATTACCTATCGATAAATTGTTTTGCGACGCGCGTTGATTTCGCCTGGTGGGTTTTCAAAAATACAAAAATCCATCAACTGTACATTATTTATTAATATATTATACATATATATATATATATTTATATATTATATATTTTACGACGCACAATAAACCTCACGGAATCAGCGCGCTTTCTTTTGGTTTTTTTTTCCCGTCGGTGATTTTTTTTTTTCATTTCCCCGGAGATAAACACGCCATTAAGGAAATATAATACGAAGGTAAGGTGTTAATTTCTCGCACTACCCATGCGGACGGACGGACAAACACGTGTGGCGTCGGCGTACGTTCAAACGCTACACCGCTGCATCAATGACACATACGATACAGCAACTATAATAATAATAATAATCGAACGTCGGCAGAAAACAGTCGTCGTGTTGTTTTTTTCCATATTTTATAATATGTCTCGTATTATACCGTTGTTTGTTTACCGACGGGGACAGTGTTCACGCGGTTTTCATCGCATAATAATATACCTATATTATATTATAATACAGGATGATTGTTTTCGCTTACTATCTCGTCGCCACGTAGAATTGACTTTTTTCAAACATTTCGTTATCATTGTTGAGTTGTTTTTTTTTTTCAATAACAACAGTGTATGCGATGAGCGTGAACATTCATACGACAAAATTACTCGCACTCATGACGAAGACATCATCCTAAACTGCCCACATGGCATGTTGACTGTACCGCCGTATTACTAACATGGATGACATACGTACTTAAATTTACGTTCAGCGATTTGAATTATCTGCTCTCGGCTTAAATATTACAGTGAATCGACAATTATCGAAGTTAAAGGTATAAAAACATTATCTGTGTTTTACCGTTAAGTTTTTACGATATTATGATTTTTAGACGAGTTATCTATGTAATGATATTTATATTTGAAAATTCTCGTATAACTAAGTATACGAGCACGAGTATGCAAGCACGAGTGTACGACGTTCTCTTGAACTTAAAAATATTTATAGTTTACCGAGTTTAAATGAGCGAAGTGGAATGTCGAATAAGTACAATTCATAAGCAATAATAACATTAAAAACACAAAACAGTTATTATGAATTACATATTTTAAAAAATGTTAACGAAGAATATGTTTAAAAAAATTAACACTTGACGAGAGATAACTATAGAGTTTATTGTTAAAATAATCGCCCTGTATATCTGTGATATGTACAGTGTATTAGTATTTAGTGTGCACGTACTAGCTGACACACACGTACTCGCGCGCTTGCATAGATAAGATAGGCGAAGAGGACACGTCAATATATACACACACACACCGCACGAATCGTTCGGGAAAGTGGTCCCCACAGATCAAATATTTACTCAAAGAAACCCGTTTTTTCCGACTTTTTTTTTTGTTTTATCACAGGTAGGTACCGAGAATGAAAATAACAGCTTAAACGCAATAGGCCGCGTGTATAATATAATATATCGTATTATACGCGCGTGTTATGAGATCACCTCGCGGGAGCCACAATACTTAACACAGGTGGTGTCTATCTTTACATGCGCTGTCGAGTTTTAATTTTTTTTTTTTTTTTAATAATAATTGTGTGCACCAGCACGTCATTGACTTTGATTATTATAATATTGTCGAACATATCGTTATAAACTATAATACATCATTACTGCAACAGTTGTGTACCGCTCCGATTTATATAGATTTGCCAATACAGATTTGCTTTTTTTCCATATATTATATAGAATATACGTTTATAAAGTTATAAACGACTATTGAAGTATTTAAATCGTTGCATTAGTTTCATATTCTATGCTCGTTTATTGGCTTTTTTTTATTGTTCTACTTTTATACTTGAATACTTCGCATCTACTTCTGACCGTATTTACAAACAACACGGAGTGGGTTCAACGTGGGCAAGTGGTGGCGAAGAAATGACCTATGTTTGGAGAACTTGAGTGCGTCATACTTTGACACCTATAATTGTGTACGTTAGGATGAACTGAGGAAACATAATTCTCTATTCTTATAACCATACTTGGTCGCAGAGAAATTCATACGTTCAATAATCATGATGTGTAAATACATGTAAAGGTATAACGATATCGTGAAGTCACAAAAATAATATCAATTTAAACAAACGAAAGCATAATATTACTTAGCGTAACAACTCGATGATTGATGAGCGTATATATTTTATAATTATTTGTAAATAGCAATTGGCATAGATTTCGGGCGAACAGTGAGAAAAATCCGTTTACGCGTTTAAATAAAACAAACTCGCAAACTACATAGTTACGATCGGATTCAGTGCAAAATCATTCAAGTGTATGTATCTCAATATTAAAACTTTCCTCCTAACTAAAAAACAGAAATTATATATAAAACTATATACATTATTAGTCTTTATTTCGCGGAGTAAATCGCGTAAATACAATAGTCGCATCATAGTGCTAAAAAATGACATTTTAATATTATATGACTTAAAGCGCGTGTTAAATTCTTAATAACAGCAACAATAATACATAATACGAATGTGAGAGCATATTAAAAAAATAATATGTCGTGTTATAATACAGCAGTTCAGTGGACGAATATATTATTTATCTATTACCCACTGTCAGCAAGACTGCAGCGGCCAAATATCACGCGTGACAACGTCGTCCACTCCGGTGCTGCAGGTAATATCGTGTTTATTTTTTCGATTAAATATTTTACATTTTCTAATATCGCGGGTGCGCTGTGCGTGTAACCAGCTATACCTACACCACACGTACATTCGTACATCACACTATACGGTATATACCTACCTATAATATATATGTTTATAAATGTAAGGCTGTCTCGTCGTCCACGTCGTGCGCATCAAACTATTATAATAGGTACGTATATAATATTTACCGCTATACATATTATGGGTACAGGATAACTGTCGGGGCGGGGGTGCATGTTGAGGAGGAGGGTGCGCACACAACCTAGTTGCGGTTGCGGTAACCGACCGGACGACTGCACTATATATATATATATAATATGTACAATTTATAATATAACGTATATTATACTCTCGGCGGACTATATAATTTTTTATCCGTTGCTCGCGCAGTTTTATATGCATATAATATATATTATGTACTGCAGGTACACACACACGCGCGCGTTAGACGTAAATACCGACGCGGCGAGTATATATCATAATATTATATTATATAATGTTAACACAAGCACGCGAACCGTTTAAGACGTTCCCATATACATAGGTATATTACCTATATGCGTTGTATATCTTGCAACTCTATATACATGGTGAGCACGCGCGCGAGCGATCCGCATAAACAATGCGAGACCCAGTTTACGCGTGACTGAACCGTCCGGAGACTTGAATGATCAGCTCGTTTTATTATTATTATTATTATTATTTTGCGCCAAGTCTTCGCGCACACGATGGTACGGTCCGTGCGCATATATATATTATAATGTACACACTGCGAGCCCTATACGACTGTCGTCGCGTTTTACGTTCGCACGCGGTCATTGTCGGCGTGTCGCGCGTACTACAACACACGACTGCAGTCGCGGCGCGTTCGCTTTTACGCCGTCCGTCGAGGGAGGTCGCCAAAAACAATAGGCGGTGGCCGTTTCGCCCGGCCGAGTATAACATACGTATACCTAACTCTTACCTATACGACATACCTATCGTCGTGTACCACGCGTGTACTTACGCGATGTCTCCTACGCAACGACATCACGCTCGTCTGGTATAGTCAACTACGAATAAACAGCTATCGACGTGATAACATAATAAACTGCACGATAAAATATTATTATTGTTTATTTATATCTAATATACTGTATGTATACTGAAAACGCACGCACTGCGAACGACGTTATTATTATATTATATTATTGTAACACGAATTCAGGGGTTGGATGGCCTAACAGCTGTTCGATATTGTTTTTCTTCGGGAAGGTGGAAGGAAGAGGTGTTAAAGATACGAACAAAACAAGAAGAATTATTATAAACAAGTGGTGGTAAATCTGTAAACGCTCTGCAGACGATATTGTTGGAATGATGTGATAAAAATTGAAGTCACCACGAGATGCTCTGGGAATTAAAAAATTAAATATTGACCGAAAGAAAACTAAATTCACGAAAGTATCCGCTGAATCCACTGATGAGTCGCAGAATGTTAAACGTCATTATGCTAAATACAAATAACTTCGGAGGCATAAAAGACTTAATATGCATCTTTTAAGCTACACAAAACTCATCTTTATCAGACTCGTAGTTTACTATAATGAAGATGATACTTGGACGTTTTCGAGAATATACGTCAACAGGTTGAACTGTTGCAGACATTTTAGACTGGAAAAAACCTGTGCAACTAAGGAACGGAATGAGCGGAGACGCCAAAGGCCACGATGACCTGTAGCGCTCGAGAAAAGTAGTATCATTTAATTTATTATTGTACGTTTGTATGGCGCGAGTGTCGCAGTCGCCTGCTGTACATAACACGATAACGCAACGCCGATTTGTACAGCGTTGTCGATCGAAACCGCTGAACCGCGAGGCCACCGATGGCAAAACTGCAAAAAATAAACCGTCACGCTCCCAGCAAACACTATAATGATTATGCATTTAACAGCATCATCATCGATATTTTTCTACTGACCAACTTTATTAGATTTTAATAGCCACTTCCTTTACTATATATACATATGTTCCTATACCACCATCGTTTTTAATGAAAACGTTTTGGAGAGGTTCCATCATTTATTTTCAATATCTTATGATGGTAAAAATACATACATATTTTAAGACTTATAGCAAACAATATACATACTGTGTACACATAACATTAATGTATAAATACAATATATAAGCGTACACGTATCTATTAAGGATTGCGTAAAGATCTAAGTACATAATAACATAATATTCTAGATAAAACTAGACGGTTGAGAGTCAGCAAAACATATATTATATATATGTATGAACATATTTTTTTTACCGTTTTGATAGGTTACCATATTTATAAAATACTAGTCAAATGCTTAGGTTAGCGAGTAACACTGCATTCCACCTTAGTTACCACTAACGGGATATGACTTATGAATACTGCATATTATTTTAAATTAGAGCTAAGTGAAATAATTGTGAATTTGTATTGTAATAAATATTCATGTAAAAAATCGATAGTTATGAGTACCTACACATTGCTACATACATAGCAATATAATATAAAAGTTGATTTATAAAAATAAAAATCATTAATCTCATTTTTAATCTATCGTTGAAAATCCATACTTATAATAATAGAGTACGAACATTGAACTATATATTATTTTAAGCCGAGAACAACATATTCAAATATAGGTATGCATACCACAATACAACAATATTATTAATTTTATTTTTAAATAATTAATTTATAACTGACCCACTTCACCTTGCAGTACGACGTTTCTGAGATATCGGAGAGAATATATATTATATATAATATGTATATATATATATATATTATTATCGTCTAACTATATGTGCTCGAGAGCGGTATAAGAAAATGTGAATTTAATGCAAATTACCTCGTTGGCAACAGGCTATGATCTCGTTGACCATATAAACCATATAATGTAAATAATATTAATATTTAATTGTTTAGATACCTACCGATGACGTCGATACCGTGCATTTAATCGGTGTATTATACCGTATTGTCCGAGTCACACTCCGCCACGCCGACAGCTCGAGTGTTTATACTTTATACAATAATTATTATACTTGTATAGCGTACAATGTTCTTTATACATCATTATTTCGTGTTGTCAATAGTATCTACATTGTGCCGTGTATACGAGTATTATTATAATGTATAAGATATAATAAGACAAGTTCGCGAAGTATAGTTGAGTAGTGTACCTATGCATTTAATAATATATACGAATAATCTATTGAATAATATAATAATAATTGTTATTCTGGATACGGTGTTGAATTTCCATCGTGAATTTTATTACAACTGCAATAACATACACTGCACATATGTAGGTATTTCAAACGATGAGTAGGCAATGAATAATAAAAATATTAATAAAAAACATGAATCGTACGCGAATCTTGTCCAATATACGAATACTAATAATGTTATAACAATGCAACCCCACGAATTTTTATATTTTAGGTGCATTAAATGATATTAGTTTGAAATTTAAAAAAATTTTATGTTTATTGTATACTTCGAATCTGTATACATTTTTAATATTGAAATTCTGGTATGGAAAATCACACGCCTATGTAGACTTTTTGATTTTTATATGCGTCAGAAGTTGAGTCTAGTTGAGTCTTAACTCTGAATCTTGAATTGAAAATAACCAATATTATGATAATGACTAATACTGACTAATAAATTTAAACCGACATTTGGATAATGCAACAGTAAACACACTTGATACAAATAGACAGATCGCCGATATCTATATTTACCTATACATTCATCTATACTCAAATCATATCAATACAGAATATGTCAATAATATGTATATTCGAAAAAGATTGACAAATAGACAAAAAGAACGACCATTGAGACAATACAACGAAATTATTCATTTATTTTACTCTAACTTAGAATGGGTGTGAACTTTGATTTAAAATAAAACGTTTAATATAGATTTAGACAACTTCACATTAAATTAATACACTTATTATAGACACCCATTTCTCGAAGCCCGAAGGCATAGTTATTGTATAAAATATACTGTAATAAATATTGAATACCAAGTACTATTAGCTGGCTATTTATATTCATGTAATTGAATATTTTCAAAAAATAATGATCAAAGCTTATTGTTTCACAAAAAAAAAAAAAAAAATCGAAGAAGCTATTATAATTGGTTTTATATCAGCATACAATAATATTATTTAAAAGACAATGGTACCTATAGTATATTATAGTTTATAGAGTGTAGGCCGAAATATGTTTGAATAATAATTTCTTTTTTAAACCGACCATTATTATGACAACGAAAGTTACATAGGACTAGTACAACGTGGTAATAAGACCTTGTTTCAAATCAATTACTTAGTTATACAATATTAAATTCGCTTGAATAAAGCTACTATATGTATATGTATATAATATATAATATACATATGAAATAAACATCAGTTATTGTTTTGGTTCATAAATCTATTTCTATTAATTTAAACTAATATTAAAAGTCTGATAACAAATGCACGTTTTAGAATTTTATACAGAGTTGCATAATTTAAGTCAATCTTAAAAGTGCAAACCACTAAATTATTATTTACCACCTATAAAACACTTGACAATTCCACATCAGGTAATAACTGATGACGAGCTGATGTCATTGCTCTAATAACTTTGTTTGCAATATTAGTCATCATTATGATTAGGAAATAAAACTGCACATGGGTTACTATGGCGAACGAATACAAACATAAGAACATATTTCTGAAATTGTTCATCATTATCAACAGTATAATATTGTATAATATCACCTATTGTTATTACCGCCAAAATTAATATTTATTTCACGACGTGTATTGTTTTAATGTATTTTTCGATATACTAAAATAAATCAAGTGCGAGCGCAAACATAATACATAGATATATAGGTACCTACATCGTTCATGGCTAGTGCGACAACAACTGTTGCCATTTTTTAAATTGATAAATTAATTAATTTAAAATATACTTATGAATATAACAAGATACACGATAATTTGTGCAATACATTTGTGTTAATACATATTATATACCATAATATAACGAGTACCTACCGTAAATAGTCCGATTTAATATAACCAATAATATCCCGAATTTCCGAAGTACTCTCAAAAATGTCGAAAAACCTATTTTATCTTGTGCAAAAAAATTTAAATTTCAACAGTGAAACAATAGTAAATAATAATCTAAAATTTTCGCACTATGTATTTTGCCGTACGTTTTGGGTTTTCTCTAAATTCTGACGTCGCGAAACAATCGCGGATCCCTCCCGTTACACGCACGCAACGTCGTCACAATCCCCGACCAATATTATATACCCGCAACAATATTATTTTACGCGTACACACGTGTGGCGCGGCGGCCCCGGGGTGATGGCGTGGGCGTCGATTTTCACGAGACCGAAAAGCGGCGCGTTTCCACACAGGAATATATTATATGATATACGCGTAATATGCACGTCATTATTATTATATTATTATGTTACGTCGTGATGAGATAATATTATTAAACGGGACCGCCGATTTTCGGTGTTGTGCGTGTCATGTGTTACAAGTGTTTTACCCGCGTATACGATGATACGGACCGTTGCCGAGACACCGTCAAAGGTCGGCCGCCGTTCACCCGGTACAATAATAATAATAATAATAATACGAGACTCGTCGGATCGACGCGATGTAACGTAAACACCGAGAACGACTGTCGCGCGAATCGGTCGGCATCTGGCGTTCATCAACACTTCAACCCCTTTTTTTTTATTGCCACCGATTTTTCAAACTGTCGACACTAAACAGCCGTGACGAAATATAATAATTATCATTATATGTGCACTATATTATTATAATATATAATGTTATAATACGACGTATTATGGTTGTGTATATAATAATATAATGTGTGTTGTCACACGCGCTTAGCATATTATTCTGTTAAGATCATAAGCGGGCGGACGAGACGGTTTTTTCTTCTTCAAATAATGATTGAGGCGTAATGCGATATTGTATATTACACGTATCCATGTATTATAAGGTATCCACTAATTATTTCGTTTTTGACTACGGATTCGGTCGGCAAAACGGCTAATTGGGCACTTAAACGCCAAACTACAAAATCATATCTATTTAAATGATTTTTATACATTACTAAACCCGTTTAAGCCTGTTTCCAATATAATAATACAAATATTATATATTTATTTATGCTATATGAGTCGCAGTGTTTTGAATAACTGTATAGTTTCGCTCGAAACAATATTTATAACGCGCCGAAAGATTTTTTTTATGATTTCTTATTAAGGTTTTGCCATGTAGAAATTTCGGTAACCCGAATAAAAATGTCTATATTCTACAGGTGTACGAAATGAAACGTAATCATTGAGCACATTATACTCTAGAATTCCTAATCTTTTAAAACCCGCGTAAACACTGCATAGTAGATTTATTAAAATATATATAATATAAAAGTATACGAAAACGGTATACAGGAATCAATGTGATACTCTAATTTACTTTCACCTATTCCTATAAGCATCATATTATATGCAATATATATAGTAGTATATAATGTGTATATCCTCTCCTCTCTACAGCTCTCTGTCACCGCTAAGGCGAGACAACTAGTGTATAATGATCGATAAATCTTTCAACGTATCGGTAAATTACGCAGCCTCCGGCGATAATTCAGTCGGTGGCGCGGCGGGCGAAGTGGAAAAAAAGTGAAAAAGGGGTATATGCACGTGGTTGATTTATTCGGCCGGCAGTGCACTTTTACGAAACTGGATTATATACGCACGTACCTATATATATATGTGTGTATATATTTACTGTCATCGACCGGTTTGTAAAATTTCATATCGTTATTATTTCAGAGTTCAGACCGATGTAACAGGGTAAATAGTAGATATTACATATAATATACGCGTACGCGTGTGCATATTATATTATATATGTATATTATGTCTCACACGAGAGGTGTAACTTTTTATATTTATATTTTCCACAAAGTCGACGGACTTAATAGAAGTGTATACGTCGTGCAGACGGAGATAACGGCTGGTTTATCGTATATTATATGATATATAATATATACCTATTATAATATAAGGGACGCGACGGCGCGACCGGAAATGCATGAATGACGGTCACTGTTGCCACTGAAAGGCCGAGCCCCTGCGGTCACCGAGATGACAACGGGTTATTGTAATGTGTGCTTGTCTGGACCGCACCACATGTTTTTCCCGGTCCATTGCGGGTGTTGATTTAGGACAAGTGCAGAGCCCTTATCGATGACTATATGGTATCCATTACACACACACAATCACATTACAATATGACCGAAGACTCTTTAAACATTCAATCCGCTATCAAGAATAAAACTGTTTTTTTTTTTTTTTTAACCGTTTTCGTTAATAGTGCTGCACCGTCGTGTTTATTGTCCGTGGTAAGTTTCCGGTGTCGGTTAATTTCGTTTAGGAACGAATCTGACATTCAATGTGTCTCGATTGTATCTATTTACATATTATATTATTATAATATCATACCTACTTCTGGTTAGAACCTATATTATAATAGTAGTCGTCGAGATGAAATTCAAAAACTAAACGTTCCTCGAAACATTTATCTATTATTATGACACCCGTTTGTTTATTTCACTAGACGCATTTAAATAACGTCTATTATAATGTACTAATCGTTCGAAGACTATACAATATGTTTTATACAAACGATAAAATCAAGATCGCACGCTGTGTTTCAAAGTAGTTAATGTTATTTATTATTTAATGGAATTTTTGTAACTATTCACGGAAAATATATGAAACATATTAACGTACCTATATGGCTATATACATGATGATATTAAATATTATCATTATGATGGGCATTATACGGACTATACGATTAGGTCCCAATTTTAAATTAAAATTTAAAAAAAAAACCCGAAAACATTACATAACTTTTATAAAATCTTATTACTAATAGGCTGAAGATCAAACTGTAGCCCGCTAAAATTTGCTTAATTATAAAACCGTGAAAATACATAAAATAAATTATAACTTATATTCGTGTGCAATAAATATATTTATATAAAATGTATGCGTATACAGTTAATGTTTTTTACTAACGCCACGATGACGGACCAAATGGCGAACATTATAATAACATAATATTATATTTTGCATAGGAAAACCGCATTATAGCATAACACATATTGTATATTATAATATATATATATATATACACACTTAGTAGAGCTAACGGCCATCGCAGTTACGGTCCAACAACGTTTCTATACATAATGTATAACGTATACCGACAACCTACTTTATTATGAGTATATTATAATATATATTGTACGTATGTATAGCGACATAGAGGTAGTCGATAAAATGAGAAAAAGAGTTTATATACGAAAACGAGACAATAAGATAAGGTGACCGTGCAGCGTAGGCATTACGTGTACTATATATTATAATATAGGTAACATACCTACATATAATATAGTCGTCCGCGAACGTTATTTGTTTCAAAAATTTGTATAACATATATAGGTACCTACCGTATATAAGGTAACTCGCCTATTAAACGTCCGAGCAATAGGGCTGTTGGCTAATGACTAGGCGATAATAGTGATAGGATATATTATATATTATATTATATTATATATTATATTGTAGTCGGCCGAGGGAGATTACAATATTGTAAAAATATGTTCAGAGTGTAAAATTAAATTAAGTATCGCGTCACGTTTCGGGTACAGGCACCAAAGTTATATGATTATGCTTATTAGGCGTGTGTCACAGGCTCACAATAAATATCTATATTAACGATCGATACATAAGAGTATAATAATAATATTATAATACTGGTGTGAAACCCGACGGCGAATAGAGACAGTTTGATAGGACTCGATGGGGGTTCTAAATTTTCTTACCGAAAAAAAAAACATGTTAGGTACCACCTATATTATCTATACCTGTACGATAATAATATGATAATACGTCTTGAATAAAAAAAAAAAACTGATTAGGTAGTAGAAAAAACCGATATTATTTATAAAATGATATGTTGTCATAAATTCGTTGACAAACTCACAAGGTCGTGGGTCGAAATGGGCCCTATAAATGTTTTTATGAGTAAAACAAATTAGAGTTAGGCAATTGCAGGAATAGGTTATACTGGTTATAGTATAATAAAATTAAAATAAATCCAATGATTATAAAAACATAAATTAACGCATTTCGATAGCAACAAACAAACATAACATTATGCTGGGTTCGAAACACACATTCAATTTACACACACAGGTATAAATTGATTTGTTCTAAGATTAAAAAAAAACCATATTTTTTTTTTTATTTTAAGTACATTCAGGTGTTACGGAAAACGTTATTTTAATAAATAAATAATAATAATAATGATAATTCGTCTAACAAATGAGTAAATTTATATGATATGCATTACATAAACAATATTCCGAAGAATCATATTGTCTTACGTAGAAAAGATTACAGAACTATATATTTTAATGATACTAAATACTTATTATATAACGATATGAATAAGTCTAATTGAACATTTTTTTTATCGATTGTTTGAATATTATAATTAGGATTTTAATTGACAAATTAAATATTAAAAAAAAAAAAAAAAAAAATTGTACGTACTAAATAATTAAGTATTATATATTATTATATATTCCTAATATATTCGTAAAAGCGTTTCATCACGAATTTTATCTGATCTAATTAACATAAATAAACCATAATAAATAGATAATGAATACCTAACACTATAACACGCGTCTTTTACGTAATAAATTAATATATAGAATAATAAAAAAATATTATGTTAAATCGAAAATCAATATCTGTCTAGATGGCCTGTTTTCAAAGACTGCGTGTAGTGTCTATAAAATACACGAAACGAGTAATATTTTAGTCTCCAACAGCGTAAACCTCTATATTATATACTCACGTAATCTTAAATAGGTATATTATAATTATTAATAAGTTTAAAAGTTTAAGGCCTATATACATTCGAATTTATGTTTGATAAGCGCGACCCGTAGGCAAGACGATTTATCGCCGTAAGTCTGTTACAACTTTTTTCAGTCCTATTTTATACACTATACTGTAAAGACGATCCGGCGCAGATGATCTCACGTCCGCGGAACCGTGCACTCGAGACACTATTCGGGCAAACCGCCGCTTCGTGGTGCACCGCGTCATCCCAATATATATTTTTATTACCAATGTTATGTCCCGTTCCAGTTTGGTCTGGTTCGGTTGTTTTTGGTAGTGGGTTCTTCTCGAGGAAATATTATTACTAATGCAGCTTTGGTCGATATGATTATACTTTTATTGATTTACTTAATATGATTAATCTTAAACTCACACTGTAGAAAATAAAACGTCTTGTTAATATTACGGCTTGCGATCGACTGATTGCAAAAAATATGCCTGAGACGGATGTCGCGTACACAACGAAATCGCTTACATATCACATTCTTATTACCGTACAAGGGGTTCTTAACACCGACTACCGATTGGCGATTACCAAAGACGAGTACGGCAGGAGCAGTGTCGTCCGCGTGACTTTAATAATTCTTGCGCGCGCATATCATTATAGTCTGGCCGACGAAGCCCTGCAGAGTTCTGAGGATAGGAGTCCGGGACCGGCCGATTTCGGTATACACATATGTAACACGGAAGCTCTCTGTGCCTGTACCTACCTACTTGTGTATTATAATGTCGAGTGCTGCAACCTTGACGCGGAAGGCGGCAGCACCGGCAGCGCACATAATAAAATAATAATAATAATGTGTATAATATTATTATTGGTGTGATTTGTTACTGTCACGGTGTCGCCGAGACATATCAAGATCTCCTCCGGGGCTACCGGTGTATACGTCTACTTGACGTGTGTGCTGCGTGTGCATTGTCCATTGTGTGTCTTTCTTTTTTTTTTTTTTTTTAATCCGCGATACACAAACACGAGCGTGCGCGCGCACACACGCACGACAACGGTGAGCGGAGACGCGTATGTATGTATAATAATAATATTATGATATTGTTATTGGACGTATATACATATATATATATATATATGCGTATAGGTATACACATGAATGGGTTTCGGTACACCGTGAACTATATATATATAATATGTATATAAACCCACGCGACGCCTGAGACCGCCCGGCGCGCTAGACTCGGGACAATTACACCCCCAACCAGTAACCCGGTATCTTTTTTATTTATATTTTCTTCTTATTATTATTTTTTTTTAATCCGGATTACATTGCCGCGATGTGCTATATTATATGTATATTTTTATATATATGCTCTTATCGGCAGACCGGATCATCTATCTTCGTCCACCGACCTGTCCATTGTTGCGTTTTTTTTTTTTATTTTTTACCAAACCCCCCGCCGCATTGTCCACAGTTTTGTGTTTATAATATCGATACAATATCATTATAATAACCCCTTTATACCTACTCCGGATATAGCAATCACGCTGCAGTCGAGTCGTACGACGTGTCCTGCTAGCTAGGTTATGTCCTAAATCCTAGAGGGAAGTAAATCTAATGTGTACAAGAGTGCACCTGTATAAAACATGCGTGCCACCCGCGTGTACACGACGTTTTAAGGTCGTGATAAATTGAATTTTTTTTTTGTGGTTTTTGTCACATTTACCTACTACAGAAGAAAGTATAATTGTACACTTATATAATGCGCCTCTTCGGCGTATTGAATGTAATATTATATTGTACGATAGAGAATATACGCCATGCGCCAAACGTCACGGTTTAATATTAGCGGTTCTTCTTTGACTGAGAATTCGAAATTTGCATAAAGCAATAAACGGCTGTACCGGATCTATGTCTGCCATAAAAATGTAATCTTACTCAAACAATATTATAATATTACATATTGCGTAAAGTATAACTAATGTTACTATAGATTATATTACGATGAGTGTAAAAAAAAACACATATTATAATATTATTATTATCATTATTATTATTACACCTACCAATGACGAACGCTGAAATATTTACAACTAATCATGATCATTTGCAAAAGTTAATAATCGAAACTATATAGTCTGATTAATTAATAATTTAGTATTACTACCTACCTAGCTAATTAACTTAAAAGAAAATACATTCTCGTAACTTTTAAATCAAATGAATCAGCTATAAATATATAATACAGATACAGAACTACAACTTATTATATATCTAATATGTATAAAAAAAAATTGTGTTTTAAGAAACTGACCTATAACAATCATATCAATACAAAATATAATGAGGTCCGTTTAAAGATAAAAAATACGGCTGATTATATTATATTTTAGTCATAATTCATATGAAAGTTTCATAATGAAACAGATATTTGTTTATAAATAAGAAACAACACATGTCGTACTTAAAATTATGTTATGTAAGACTAGTGTAAATTACGCCAATATACAATTAATAACATTTATTATCAATCCACGATTTACAATTTCGGAACCGCCGAACCTTTGAATTATCTTCATCGTGTACGTCACCTTACAACAAGAATAATTATTGGTATTGTTCAAAGCATAATTTATTATTATGACATACATAGTTCAATAAAATATTTTGTTATTAGTTAGGTATTGCTTATTAATTACTCATTTTTAATTATTAGTATCTTCTCATCGAACATATTCCAACGACGATGATATTTAACTATTTAAGAGACATATACGAAGAAAGTGGCATAATGTTTTTCTTTTAAACAATTAATTATAAGAGAATTTCGGTGTAATAATACACGTAATGTGTGCGTATCACCTCATTACCAGAATGACAATTTTTTTTTTTTCGTTCTATTTATTATTCAGTCCTAATCTCTGACTTATTTTTTTTTTTACTACGCCCCAAGAATCGTGAAAAATCGAGCGATGTATATAATATAATTTAAGTGCCAAACCCTTCAATTATGTATACCTAGACAACGTGTCGGTAATTTCGGGTTGTATTTGAAAAACAGGGGGCGTTTATCGTTACGGGTCGGTTGTATAGTATACAGTTATGATCTGTAACTTCAAGCCAAACGCTATTTAAACAACAAACCGGCTCATTTAACAACACTAAAAATTAATTTAAAAAACGTAATCATAGAAAAATAACACTTATGACTCGCTTTGGAAAAAAAATGTTTACATTTAACTACCGGATTGACACTGAATCCAATAAACATTGACACGACTATAAAGAATAATAATGTGTTCGTTATTTATGCATTCGCTCGCGGAGTGATTGCAGTCAATATTCCGATTACAAAATGCGTACCTACACATATTATTATATTAATATATTATATAGGTATACATTAATAGTTCGATAAATTATCGTTCCGGAATCAACGTGACAAGGATTTCTTTTTCACAACACTAAAAACCTCGCCATTAATGCGTGTTTTTATAATCCATCAGGACCACCTGATCGTATGACACGTAATTTTTTTTTCCCACTGAACAGCGACAGTGTATATACGGTTTATTCCGATATAATTACACTTAATGCCAACCAGTTTTCATACGTCTATCAATCAACTAACCGGTCGGAGTTCGATTGAATCGTCTGTAAACTTTCCCTTTCTGCGGCGATGACAAACATGCATGCCCTGCATTCGATTGCCGTATGCCACCATTTTTCGAGTCAGTCCGATAGTAATATACTATTATGATATATTTTGTATGAATGCCTTTGTTATTATAAATCACATCATATATAATATTTAAGTATAGTGACGATTATAAGTATATAACATTTTGATTCAAAATTTAAAGGAAAAAAAATCTATAACTATACGCACCGGAGTTTTATGTTATAATTATTATCATAATGGTGAATAATGTGCAATGTCTAAAATACAGTGTAACATAAAATTTTTAAACATCTTTACAGCTAGCCCGCTATAAATTTGTTTAATCTATGACATCAAACGTACATTAAAAAGACGTTTTAAACGTGTTTCAGAAACGACGACTACGTAGTATTATAGTCGTATGTACAATGTAATATATATTTTTAAATAGTAACGGCGTTTAAATATGTTTGGTTTATATTTAGGTATGCAGGTACTGCAGGCCATTTTGTGGGACTTAAAACAAACGAACGACGGTTACATTAGTTGTATAGGTATAACAGATTACGTTATAACGAAATGACTATTATTGAAATGTTTTTAATTGTCTCGGACTTGTTTTTTATTATCAATAAAATACAAATGTTATAAATAAAAATGTGAAAAAAATGTATTCGTTATAACTTAAAACTATTATAGTAAGTGTTTTTTGCTTGTTTTGTCTTTACGAGTGCCCTCGGGGTGTATAGCTGCAGAATATAAATTTGTGACTCGTATTTTTTTTTTTTTTTTTTGGAAACTAAAACAAGTTTTGGTACATAAAAATCATTATCGAAATCAAGTTTATAGATTTTATTTATTTTTCGCCAAATGACGATGAAAACATATATCTAACAATTATATCCATGAGTTAAAAAAAAAATCCAATTTCCAAAATCGCTGTCATCGCGTTATACGATATTGAACTGATTTTTTTTTTTCATTTATTATTTACAACTACGGGTTTATAATGCGCTCTAAATGTCTACAACTCCAGCTGGTTTAACAGCAGCGGAGGCGTTAAATTTATAGAGCATTTTGTGCTCGTTGTATCGTCTATATATAGATTATATAGGTATAATATGTAACAGGATCGTTTCTCATATCCCACTACAGGTGTGAACGTGCCCTTTTAACGAAAAATAAAAAATTCAAACCCGAGTAAAACATCCATCGACGATCGACGACAACGATATTATAACAGTTTTGTGTGTGTGTGTGTGTGTGTGTGTGTCCAACACTCGACTCGTCCACGATACGACTATAATACAACAACGTATAGTAATATTACCATAATAATCCACCGGTGATCTGTTATGTTTGCATTGAAGCGAGTTCGGGCAAAGACGACGGTGTGATAATAATTTTATCGTATATTATACGGCGTTGTGTTTACTCTTCCCCAGGAACTGGAGATATCTCGTTTTCACACTTAATGCGGTGTACGTGTGTGTGTGTGTGTGTGTGTGTGTGTGTGTGTTATGTGTGCAGGATTATACAGGATGATTCACCTAACATACACCCCCAATTTATTCTGTATATAGCAATAATTGTATTTAAATTATGATTTTTAGAAATTTTAAGTACCTACATTTTAACTTTAAAGTGCATATTTTCTAACGCTTTGACTATTGTATGTAAGGTATTTCTTTTAGCAATACAAGCTTCTTTCTTAAATTTCATTACTAGAACATGTAGTTCAAAGTAAATTTCAAACTTCAAAAATGTTTCAGAGTGAATATATACTTGGCGAATCACTATGTATATAATATATGTCCTTATAAATTACGTAAACGACCACTGACCAGATGTCCGGCGAAAGGCTGAGTTTGGGCGCGTATTCAAAAATATTTTACCGTGATTTTTAATACAACATTGTGTTGATATAAAATGACACGTGTCCGGGTGTCTCCCGGTTTTCGAAATTCGTCAAAAATATATAATACATAATATACACTATACACACTACGACTACACCGCCATATAGGTAAAGACATAAGTATTTTTTCCTCTCGTCAACGATACGATACGTGTTATTGTTCAACTGCGGCAGAAATTCAACGGTCTTGCACGGGCGGCAGCACATTATGTATATATGATGTATTTTCTCTTTGTGTGCCTAAAAACAAGACTGGAATATTTTATTTTATTTTTTAGTCGTTAGCGCGACTGAATGGCAGGAAATCTTGAAATATTTGTTTTATTCGTCCGTGCTGCACTCGTCGTATATATTGTATACACACAGAAACGAACGCGAACACATCGTAAAAACGACGTTTTAAAAATATCGAGTGAGTCAAGTGAGCCTATACGTATATTATATATATATGATACCTACGCGTATATTTACAATATGTGATCATTTCAACAGTGAGCTCTTATTGTATTGAAAGGTATTGAGTTTTTTTTTTTTTTCAAAAAACGTTCTTCAGAATTAATTTGTTCTACTGATTTTTCTTCATCATATTTTTTAAGTTTTTACTTTTTTAAACGACGAACACGTTAAACGACAAGTGCTAAATGCATAAAAGAATCACCCGGTATATGATGCGTCGAATATAATATTTTACAGACGTCAGGCGCGATGATGGGTATGCGCGAAATTTCCGACACCACGCACGCCGTATGAGACATATTTTACATTATAAAACCGCGGTCAACGCTATTATTTCATGTTATAGTCTGCGTGCACGATTTTTTAATGAGTACATTATAATATTACAGCTTGTGCGTTATTATAATAGTGTAGGTACGTCGGCGGCTCGAAAGAAAAAAAAACCTCAACAAATGTACGTTTGACTATAATGAAAATCCGATTTTACCATTTTATTATTAATATATATATAATGTGTGTGTGTGTGTGTGTGTGTGTGTGTGTGTGTTCGTGGTCTGTAATTATAATATCGATTATGCGGCACGCGGGCGAGAAAAGCCAGAAAGTGGGTAGACGATGAGGCGTACAAATTATACGGTACACACGTGCGGGCAATGCTGCGATCGTTCCAAGGCGTCGATCTCTGTACGTGTTAAGTTTTTCCAACGATGGTCGTGATAAAAAAAAAATAAAAAACTGATAGCTAATTTGAACATTAATTTTATGGACAGTAAAACAAATAGAAATCGGATTTTAATAGTGGTAGCGGCGAACCCTCACAATAATTTCAGTCTTTCAGCTATTAACTCGGGACATCGTTTCGGGTTCTTAAAAGTGATAAAACATTTCTGCTCACAAGTTTCAACCTACTAAAGATTTGTTTTTTATTTTTTTTTTTTTTTAATATAGTATAATGCACTACAAAATAATATGACATTTATTACCGAATTATTATATAATAAAATAAATAAATCACGCATACACTTAATTATAATATATAGGTATTGCTTATTTACTATATGGGACACGCTTAATATACGTTGGACGATAATATTATTGTAAGTTTATCGTCGGTTATTATATGATATTTTACAGCCTTACAAATATTTGATGAACCTTTTTCACGCATAACTACTGAGAAATTATATTTTCCAAATAAGATAAAAACACACACATACCATGATTTAGGAGTTGTTGATGGCACCATATAAAAAATTAAATAAATTATTCGTATAAAACAAAAAACAAAACGGTTAGGCTATACGTTTACCGTATACCTAAAAACTATGAATGTAGGTTATTATTTCTCATACTGTACTATATCAAGAATTTTCTAAAATATTTTTCTTGTACACAATATGCATGAAGGATGTCACGTTGAAAGAGCAATCACGAACAATTAATGTTGCACTATACTTATAGCTAATCTAAAAACAATCAATGCTTGATATGAAAAAGTATTGATAAGTATCAAAGTACGATTGGTATCCATAATAATTCATTATTTTAATACACCGCAAGTTAAGTGATTAAATTGACGATATAGCTCGTTTTTTAAAAATAAAATTTTATTAATAAAACTCACTATCACTGACCATAAGTTGCGTAAAATAATGGAAACCCAGTATCTTCAATTATTAAAAAAATAATGATTGTTCAGTGTTCACAGTCGAAATAATCATTACTAGTATAAATAATATGTAAAAACGTAATAGGTAACAATGATTATAGCATGACGTGTATAGTATCAAATACAGTAAAGCTGTTATAAATATATTATTATATGTGTATACTGTATATAATACCTATAACACCAAACCTATATTTTAGACAAAATATTAAATTACGGTTAAATTATCGCAACGTCTATTATCGATGTTATAACATGAATGGTATCTCTATTGACGCGATCCGTTGTTTAAAATCACGGTTTGTGTAGGTTTAATCACTATTTAATTCGATGGAATTTAAGACGTGAAACGAACGCTGAATCGAAATAAAATCGTGAATATTATCCATCGTTCAGTTTAAAACACACGTATATGTAAGACGTCGGTACCTCAGTATTATTGGTTATTGACGTCGACTGCTGAACGCTAATGTCTTACGAGGCGTACTTATATCTGCGTGTACACCTATCTATCTACATGTATATATATATATATAATATATATATATATACCCGTAACAACCCCGCGCAACGAAACGTAAAAACATAAATTTGTCGTGTACAGATGTGTCGAAACGATATGAGTTAGTGTCAGTCGGTCATCGTCTCGTCAAGAAAATATAATCAGAAATAAGACGTTTAAATATATTATATGCCTACGCGTCGCGTACAATAATAATTCGTCATTCTTTTTTATATTTTTATCTATAATGTCGCGGCGCGCACAAGAGTGATGCCCAGTTCGACCGCCGCCGCGGTGGTTGTAAAACACGGTGACACGTCGAACGACACCTGCAAAAGACATTGCCAATATCCGCGGGACGACGCATCGTCGTCGTCGTTGTCGTCTCGATGCGATTGCGTAACAATAATAATTAACGCTCTGCCTACCTTCAACACACACACGCACAAGGAATATGGTTGTATATTATTATAATATTATATTATAACACGTCGCGGTATAACACAATATAATGTGATAGTGATTTATAGATTAGCCTATAACGGTGAGACGCGAGGAAAACACGAGTTCTCGTCCTTTTAATGCGTAATAATATTATCGTCGTTGTAATGTGGTTTTTTTTTAAATTTTTATTCTTTCTTTCTCTCGGCCGGCTGCACTATTATGTTGGCGGTCGTAAATCAATAATTGTTTTTACGTACATAATATAATATATTGAGATGTGCGCGGACGTCATAATATATCCATCATCGCGCGAGACAGAGTTGTATATTAATATATTATCGTCGTATCTGTAATAATAATATACGGTCGCACCGGTTTACGCGGCATTTTATTCTCATTTCGCGTCGTCGTTGTTCTCAACTCGTAGTAATATATATACTATTTATAAGTCGCTGTTGATTAATAATATATTATTGTACAATTGATGTTTTTCGAAACTATAGACTTGATTTTTTATTGTGGAGCGACATCACTGTAACGATATATTATACTGGCGCAAACCTATAAAAACAAAACTCTAGGGCGAACACAAATAAAAAAATTCTATGAATGAAAATCAAACCAGTGACTAGACCCGCTGAACTCGTCATCACGTGCAGCTATCGTTTATGGGAAGCGCGTTTTATGATGCAGGGCAATTTAAAAACGATTCCATTAGAGGAGCTCAATCAATCTAAAAAATAATTATTTTGCCGTTGAAGAGCTGGAAAGATGTGTTTGCTTAGATTTGTTAAGCATATAATATATCTATTATAAACGTGTATTCGATCTTTAGCCATAGAACTAAAATCGTCACTATTATACCTATAGGCATTTCCACACTATTATACGTCGAGTGCGTATGCTATAGGATATTTCAGAACTATAGTTTTATCGTGACGTATACCTACGTGTAAAACTATTTTGAAACCAATGAATTCCTTGACAGAAAAGTTGTTGAATTCATCGAAGTGTTGATATATTTTGAAATTTCGATCACATATATTATTAAATTAATTAATACGGATCAGTTCTCTTCTAGCATATTATTCAAATTAAAACTCATTAATCTTCTCTTGGTTTCGATTTCTCTGATGTGTATTAAACCTCCACGGTCCACACTAATACCGTCCAACTAATTAACATCCTTAATACTGGTTTGTAAATTTGAATACCGAGGGCCTTGTACGCTTTATTTTAATATTCATTATACTTGTTGGAGTTACACATCCAAAAATCCAAAATATGAATTTTAAGTCATTAAATAGATTTTCATATACGTATTGTATATAGACGTGCGCCGTTCGAAAACAAAGAAATCATTTTACACGCGACATCATACCTTACGGAATTGTTGGTGTTTTCGTCCAGTCACAGCTGTGATCCCAAAACTCAACAAGAAATGTTGTATATTATAATTTGACGTGGTGTACATGTTAGTAAAATATACAAAACAGCAATATAGATAGGGGATTCGTGGTCATCTCCGTCGCCCACCACGCTGTAGGTTATATACTGCATAATATTATTATAATATGTAGTGTAGTGGCAGTCGTATACATTATTATTATTATTATTATGTATCTGTGCGTCGTCACGGATGACGGGCCCCGCGGCGGGTGACGAGCCAACCGCAGACGGCCGCCGAACGAATGAATGAATTGGCATTCATCGTCCTGACCGGCCGGAGATAAAATAAAAAACCGTTCACGGACCCGTGACCGAGAGGAAATTGACATTGCGACCATATTATTATTGTATATAATTGTAATAATATCATCATCATCGTCGTCGTCGTAGTAGTAGTAGTAGTAGTGTCGTCGTTATCGTCGTTGGGCGGACTGCGGCGCTGCAATAGCGATCGAGGGCTGTGCGCGCAGCCATTTATGTGCTGCCATACACACAATAATATCACATTATTATATATTACTGCTGTTGCCATTGCTATATAATAATATAATCATACAACGATCGAGCTGCGACTACGGTGGTTTCAGTCGAATGGCTTTTTTTTCCTCGTCCGGATGTGTCAAACGGACCTTGTAAAGTATACGATATTAATGAATATATAATATTATATACATGCAAATGCACCGCCGAGTGCAGCATGCTCCATTGACAACGTTAGTGTACATTGTCACCGCTCATTGCAGATTATATGTATCCATATCACGTATTTATTGATGCATTTCCCGACGAACAATTTATGGCTTTAGTATTTCATCACCCGCATCGCGCATGTACTAGGTAGGTATGTACTTTAATATTATATAGCAAAATCATTATCTCCGGAAAGCATTCCCCTCCCTCTCTCATTTCGTCCGTTTTGATATACATCTACTAAAATTCTGATTTTTAGAATTTTAAAATTTACTAAAAGGCCACAATATATATATGTTATATACTTTTTTTTTTAAAACATAAAATATTTCAAGTTTTTGTGTTAATTGAAGTCTTCTAAGAAATTATATTGCTTTGTATTATAACTATTATGTAAGCGCAATAATATGATTGAATTGGTATCTCCTATTTTAATTCGTCTTTTTCTATTCAAAAACCGATGTTTATATTTAATAAACATGGGATATTTATCGTCCGACTTCAGGTGCAGATGTAATAATCACGTAATTATATTGCAATTGCAGATTAGATATTATAATGCATTGAAAATATAATATGATGAAAAAACAGAGAAAACTTGGATGAACTGTATATTACTATTATATAATATACGTATTATACCTCTATACCCGAGGTGGATACCTGGTATAATAGAGCAAACACTGCAAGGCCGGCGGTAAAAAATATGTTTTCAAGCACGAGCCTTGTGTAATAGCTACGGAAATCGTTCTTTTTCTACCCATAACATAATCGGCTATATATTATATTATCATACAGATTATATAGGTTTGCGCGCAGTGGACGTGAAACGCCGTGATGCCTTGTAACTGATGATTATATATGATGTACGTTATATTCAGGTCCGCCGTATATATAAGCCGCGACGTAGTCCAAATATTACATATCATGTGTATCGGGATGAAAAATATACAACATACTCACAATATTATAACACACTATACCATTCGTTTAACAAGAATCTGCGATTGACGCTGCGTCCTATGATTCCTATGTATATAATATTATACTCGTGTATATTATATATATGTATATTGTATATATACACCCAGAAGTCGCGTAGGTCCACTCGCAACATATTATAATATTATACTCATTCGAATCGAACGCAGTCTAAATATCCACTATTTATATATATATATATATATGTATATTACATTCGGGTATGTGTAATAATACCAATTCTTCTGAATGCCCCGAGGACAAACGCTCGCGCCAGACAGTTTATACGTTTTCTGAAACGAATGTTTCCACTTGTCAGCCGTCATAATAATATATAATATAATACCGTAATTTTTACTATTTGTAAAATTAAAATATATGTGTTTATATAATATTATGTACTTATACACACATATTATACGTGTATGCATAAACGAGATCTTGTTCCGCTGCTGTATACGTATATACGTACGAGTGTACGACGGTATATACCTTCTTATATTTATATAATATTATACCATACACACCACCCGACAGTAATTATTCCACTGACGTGTGTGTCCCGAAGGCGAGTTCGCGCTAATCCTTGGTCCATGCGCCCTAATTACAATATGCGTTTATCCCGAATTCGAAGAAAAAAAAATAAAGGCAACAATTATTATAATAAGCCATCAGAGTGTATATTTGCAGACGCTGAAGTTTTGACACGAGGCTCAGAAAAAAACCAGGACGGTTCAAATGCCTCGGGTCTCAGCTTAAAAGCGGTAACCATTTTGAATCGACGGCTAAAAGGAATCTCAGTGTAATAACAAAACAACTTGTTAGAGGTGATATGTAAATGTATCTACCTTCGTTCGAGTTCAAAAAATAAATAAATACAAAATTAAATGCTCGGGGTTTAATATGAATCCAGCGTGTAGAATAAAAATACAATGATTAAAAATTAGTTATTAAAAATATTTACGATATTTACTATATTTTTATTCTAAGAAAAAAAACGATTATACACCATTATTTTTAAGTTTACTTAGTGTATTCGAAAAGTACAAGAAAGTAAGTATGCGTTTTGTAATTATTATTGTTAAAAATAATTAAAAAGAATTTCAAATAATCAAAACAATGATAGATTGTTAGATAATTTAGCTATTAACTTCTGTATCATAAAAATTATTGTAATTTTATGAAACTTGATAAAAAAAAAGATTGATTTTACATAGATTAGCATGTACATGAGCAAAGAAATATGTAATGAATACACAAGTATAAAATTATAAAATGTATTTGTATGAGTACATCGTAAACTTATTTTTCAATAAAACTGGGATTTAAATATAGCATATTAAATCGCATTAAGATATTTTTACATCGATTACTCACAAATTCCTGTATAGATATTTAAATTTATGTTAAACGGTTTAGATAAATCGAATATTGGCTTAAAATATATTTGATTCGATCAGATCGAAATGTGTGGTACCTTATAAAACACGTTTCGGAGAAAAATTAGTTTAATTTAAATTTTTGCCGCGTATAATTTAATACTATACACGTTGGTTTGACGTATTAACGAGACTATCGGAAAACCACATCGAACATAATATTCTATTATTATGCGTCGCTATAAAATGTGTAATTCTCTTCGTCGCCGTGTGTTGCAGCGATGATTGGGCGACCGGTCGTTCTCGTTTTTAATTAATCGCGTGTGCACACCACACGCCAGTCCGATTTCTAAACCGTTGTTGTCAGTAAGAAGTAATCGAGAAGCGATAAATGGCTTAGTTAATTTTTTTTCCCCCGAATTTATTTCCCGACTGCCTATATGCGCTCATCACGTCGCTATTCCGTCGGGGCATAACCGCGACCGCCTTCGTTGGTGGTCGGACGCAATTTGGCGTGTACGGTGGCAAAATTCAAGCCCTCGTCCGTTTAAGACAGCGCACAAACCGAACATGACAAACCGTCAATACATAAACTACATGTGTACGTCGTTGTGGCGGGAAAACAAAATACATAGTTTGAAAAAATCACGCTCGACGCAGCCGCTATCAATAATGCAATACTATATAGCTATGGGCACGTTATCGTTTTAAAATATTCGAGGAGTATAAGACGTATAATATGGAAAAAAAATCATAAATAAAACGTTGGTATATTATAGATTGGTCGTATATATAATATGCGTATACCGTATCCCCCAAGACGTCAGGACCTCCCGCCGCTACTCCTATATATACACGTATATATGTATATACACACAATATTATAATATTATTGTATCGACGAGACTGGGCGCCTCGCGGGGTGAATGCCTATACCATCGTCGTCGTAGTTTATATAATTTCGTATGCAACTGTGCAAGAACATTACGCCGTGTCTGCTGGGGGATCTGTACCGCGTTACAGACGGCTGAGCAGCCCCGTTAATCCATTAGTTTATTATGATGTAGATACCGAGAGGCATTGTACGTATTATAGCGCCGGTAGCATTAATGCGTGTTGATTTCAAATCGGTGCGGGTGAGACGTCGGATATGCTTTGGTTTATCATAAAAGAACGTTTGTCATTCCGCTTTTTATCCTCGCGACGTGTACCCATACCCGACACCAGACGTATTATGCAAAACAGCCAATACTCCAATAAACTGCACGCCACAGCACATAGTCGTGTACCTACTGAATTTGCAATCCACAGTCGTATACTGATTATATTTATAGACACGCGTCATAATATATATGACTATAATATCTCAATAAAAATGTATTCATCGTATATATATATGTATGATATAAATGTTTTCTTCAATCGTATCTGCTGGCAAACACAGACCGGAACGACGGCGGTGTAAGTACTCAAAGTATATCAAACACGACGAGTAGCAATACATGCTGAATGCTTCGAAAATATGGAGGAAACAAATACTCCTATTATAAATGGCAAAAAATCTCACCAATTGAATACATTTTAGCATCAAGAAATACTGCTCTTGAAAATTCAAAACAATTAGAATAATATAATATTATGCGCGACCAAAAGACGAAATAGCCATGCACGTGATCGACGAGTCTCCCCGAATATCAGCCACTACTACAAGGATAACGATTAACCACTGCAGGTACGATGTTTTGTAAACTGAGCGACGTTTGGTATATTGTGGCTGGGTTCAGTATATTTACCATAGCTGGTAACAGTGGTCACACACACACACATACACACGTTTATACATTATTATGTGACCAACGCGTGGTGTGTGATAAACTCGTTGGTCCGGGTGTCACATAGGTGCCCATAAGCCTATAACTAATTGCTGAATTCGAGAAGCGCGTGTATATACTATATATGCGTCCATGAATTACAATCAAGTCGACCATAGTTTTCTACCCTCACCACCGTTCCTTTTCCCCTTAAATATTATGTAGATCGACTTGAGACCGCCACTTGATTACAAACCGGTTGCTTTAATAGTTTTCTTTTAAAAACGCATAAAGATAAACACGCGTATATTATGTACAATAACAATAATAAATAGTATACATTATATATTGTATGATAAATCCGTGGCGGTTTTTTTTTACCTTTCTGGTTTACGCGACGTACTGATGCTGCACAGATACCGTTAGGTGTATTATATAGGCATTGCTGCTGCGTCCGACCAAAAATAATCTCTCCAATTTTTGTTTTGTTTTGTCGTCACTTGCGCGTATTGATAACCCGGCAAAGCGTGAATTCGTATGATATATTTACGTGTTGTTTACTTTTCTTTCTTTTTTTTTTTTTTTTTTTGAAAAATCATCGGAGACGCTATTTTTTGAAAACCGTCGTCCGTAGGTATATATGCAAATGAGAACGGTCGAGCTGCTGCCCGTGTGTACCTTCGCATGGCGTGTGGTGCGGTTGTATGTGTATACGCAAACAGAAAACCTGCGGCGGCAGCGTCGGCGCGTGTGTTTGCCTACTAAAAGCATTCCGTGCCACGGCGGTCCATTAGTAACGGTCAGAAACGTACGAAGAATCGTATACGCGAGCGAGCGAGTGTGTGTACACTCGTTGTACAGGAACCGAAGCCGCACTCATTACTGTAATTAACAAAAATAAAAACCAAAAGAGGAGGCCGACGATGGAGGTTGCGGTGGTGGTCGAGAGAGCAGAAAAATATTAAAAGAAACGTCAATATACAACGATGATATTCCTCCTCTGCCCAGCGATCGTTTCTCGTGATTCGGCAAGCCGATCGGCAGAGTCACCGCCGTCAGAAGCCGACCAGTCATTATTCATATATAATATATATATATTACATGTATAATATTATGAATATTATATACACTGCACATCGGCAGTTGTGGCGACGGGTAAATCGACCGTGTACAGTATAATAATAATAATAATAATAATAAAATGCATATAAGAATAAGAAGAGGAGGAAGAAGAATGAATAATAAATGATGATGAATTGGAAATAATTGTGCGCGAGCGCTCGTCGTGTAAAGGCACGTGTTGTTATTAGTTTTCCACTGTACGGCACAAGACTCGGAAGCTTAAATTTCCACAACAAGCGACAAGCATGCGAATACCGGAACATGTCTAAACAACTCAAACCGAATTTCGCATCAGGCAAAAATCGATCGTTTTTTCCTTTTCCGCTGTAATTGGTACCTACTACGTCAATGATATGGTTTAGCTTTTGCGTTGTATACTGTTCGTCTTGCAGAATTTTAAAATTCATAGGACATGAAAAATTATTATAATCTTTTTCGACGAAATATGTCTACACGACAGTCAATTTATTACCTATTGATAGTTGTCCTGCACGCGAACTCTATTCGTTGCGCAATACTATAGTATATTATATTGGTTGTTTAAATTGCATGTATAATAAGTGTAATACGTTGTTCCAATTTTTTGTTACTTTGTATCTATGATTCCGTTGTTGTTGTATATAGGTATTTATTTGAAATTATGTTTCTGAGTATTTTTTACTTATTATGTAATTATTTAGTGTAAGTATTATCGTTGTTTATTATTTATAATTAATTTGGTTAGGTATACAGTCTTACTATCTAATCTAAATCATATAGGTATATATAGTTTTAATATTCGTATACCTAAAAAGTAAAAACTATAGTATTCTAAGTATTGCATATGTGCTGATAAAAATTGTGTTAATTATTTACTAACACATGTACCTATAACAAAATAAATTTATCGATTTAGTTGACGTAAGAATCGTGGCGGTTATAAAAATAACATTGGTTAACTATAGGTACCCAGCAAAGTTATACACATATTATTTTTTATAGCAAATATACTTGAATAATATTTAGTAGGTAATCAAAATGTACTTTAAGCTGTGTTAAAAGAAAGAAATCGTATTTTTTTTCAATTGTATTAATATCTATAGTAATTCGCTTTTTATTCACCTAAAACTTTTTAATATATTTTGATTAATGAAATGATGTACATAGGTACCTACCTATATTATTTTGTTAATTAAAATTCTCTGTTATAGATATGGTTATTATTCAATGAAATAAAAAATAGATGAAATTCTGAGAAGGTATTGTATGAAAATTCTGATTAACGTATTCGTGATTAGTAGTTACATATTATTAGTCAGTATTTTTCTTTTGTAAATGTTTTAGTACCTATTTAGATAAATATTGATAACAATGGATATTAATAGAATTATTCTTTAAATTTTAATTCGTTAAAATTGTTCGAAAAAATTATTACTACAAATTTAATTTGTACCTACCTATTTCTAATACCAAAATTATAAATTAAAAACTTACGATTTTTAATAATAAACAACAAACGTGAATTCTAAACATCGAGGACAATTTAATATTATATTTTAAATTCCTAACGAATATGAAATTAAACAATTCGTAAATTATTGGTCAAAAATAATATTTTACCTAACCCATCAAAACTGTATGATTTTAATTATATAGTATCCCAACGTTCAATTTCTAAGATAAATAATTAACTGATACACGTATTTTTTTTTTTTACCAAATTCGTTGATTTTATTTTTCATACCTATATTATTATTATTTAACGTCATTGCTTACCATCAAGTATTATGCTTTATACAATTATATATTAAAACGTATACTGCATAGTAGGAAATCAATTCAAAATAAAAACAAAACGAAAAATCCTATCTCGAAACACCATTATATATACCTAATTAGGTACACATATGTGACGCGTTAGCGAAATATGCTCTCGATTTCATAACCAAAACGAATGTTGGATCTATATTCAGGAAACATGTTTATCACCGTTAAATACTCGAGAAGTTTGTATCAGCTCTTTGATACTCATTATCAATCGGCGTCGAGGTCGGCGTATGGAACGCAAACTACAATAAATTGTTACAAATTATTGCGTCGTGTTTCGTGTGTGTACAGACACAGCCACACGGGTGCTCACAACATTGTACACGCGTGCGAGCGGGCACGCATGCACTCACGCACGCGCACTTGGTAAGCAGTAAGCACACATAATAATACGACCATAATATAATATATTATTATAAATCAACACCTCTGGGATACCTATATAATAGTAATATCAGCTGATACCTATATATAATATAATATATGATAAAGACTTTTTTTTTCTCCGGAACCCGTGATTTCGACGTACGCGTATATATTATAGTGTTGCATTAACCGTTGTAGGTACACTCGGTCGGTTTATCGTTGTATATATATATACGATTTGCCGAAATCTCTTGATCTTTTGACACTGGGTCGTGATAAAAAAAAAAAAATGAAAAAAATAAAAACCGCGTTAATTAGTAGCAATAACAATTTGAACGGACCGTTTCATTGTAACATTTGTAACACTAATACCTAATACCGGGACGAAGTTTTGATTTTTAATTACATATATTATTTATAATATACATATTTATAAACCCATTAGAGATAAGCCAAACAAATTGGAGAATAAACGTTATTGATGCGAAGGTATAACGAAAATTGTACAGCTTATAATAGGTATATTATAATATATGCACGTATAAATACGTATATACACATTATATTAATATATTTGATTCAGATTATGAATTATAGGCGTACACATTGGTGAATATTATAATACAGAAATACGTATCTACCGTTTTAAGTGTTCAACCGCTTCCGCCACCATCCAAAAGTGTGTTTTGACAAAATTTCGTTTATTTATGTATATTCAATATTGACTTGGTACATGGTTTAGATCAAGCTTTGGCGAAAACTTATACCCTCAACACGTTTATCACCGTCGCGGTTCAACATCTGAAGTCATTCACGTTGGTCTTGTACATACATGTGCGCGTGTAGCATGTAAGACTTGAAATATTTCAATAACGCGTTGTTTTTTTTTTTTTTTCTAAGTCGCGTGAGCAGTCACTTTGTATATTATACTGTACATATTATACGCCCACCGCACTTGGTTGTTGTGTTATTCTCATTGTTTGTGAACCAGTGGGTTTTTGGCGAAAACCGTCGTATAAATCACTTCGAAAATCTGCCCGAACACGTGTACGTGTATACGTATATCTCTATATTATATATACGCCGTCCGGATGTAAGCGTCAATGTCGCCCGAGGCTTCTACAGGTCTGCCTGCGCGTGTGCAAGAAGATTGTTATCGTCGTCGGTCCATTCAGCTGTGCAACGCAGCCAATAAAATCGTTATTATATTATGTGTCCATTTAAATGCGTACAGGACATACAGAGGTATATAGGTGCATACAACGCGATATATGTATAGGCATATTACATATTATTATACATCGCTATTAATCAGCGTTATGTAGACACACGGTTAACCTATTTTATTTTTTCGTAGAATTTTTTCTGCTCTGGTTCTGTTTTACAAAAACATATTTTTATATATTGCACAGGTACATCGGGTACATCGGGTCACGTTTGATTATGCAGAAAACGTTACGTCAATGGTCAATATTATATATTTATCATTTGAAACACACAATTTTCAACCTCACTACGTGTTATTTATTTAATATTCATATTACAATATCTTCGTTGAATAAAAATGTTATTAAATTCAACTAATAATACTAGACATATGTAAATATACACACGCTATTACTTCAGTAGCTACTGCATGTTATCTGAATTAATTTCACATGAAAAATTTGAGTACCATATTATTATTATTTGTCATAATTCAATTTAAATATTCAAATTTACAAATTATGAGCTTGTAAGTTGTTATTTACCTAACATATAACCTATCTGTTGTAATTTTAAACTAAACAAGTTGGGCGATGTTGGACTGTTGCAGATGTTACTATTATGGCGAGGATTTAAATTCGAAAAAAAAAATTAGTATTTAACATACTACAACATTGTAAGTATTTCGATATTCGATAAAAAAAATACTGAAAGTAACAATCGTTACCTCATTCACCTCTTTAATATTGGTATATCGATTTTAATATATTTTAGTATATACATTTGAATATTTGACATTTTTACTCTTTGAAATATCAATTTATGTATGTATTTCTATCTATTTTTATTCATCGTTATCAAAACTATAAACTTAAATCTAATCAACTATTATTTTATTTTATTTTATATAATGAGGATGAGATAATTGTTAATTACTCGTAAGGTACTCGTTTTTACAGCCAAAATCAATCTACATGAAAATAGTTCTTAGAGCTCAGTATAACAAGTTTAAAGTTATTATTATTTCGTATATTATATACATATGAATAGCCAGTTTATATACACGAGATGGTCGGACGACAAAAATATTATAATTGACTATCTCTGTGTTTTCGCTTGTCATTCCTTCTGACCACGCATGATTGACAGTCGTCCTTGCGGCCGGAAAAGACCGCGATATTCTCCAGATGCGAGTTTCATAATATTCTGTCGTAGGTACCAACAACATTAAATGGACTATTACGGACCCACGCTCAAGTGACCTTTGACGTCCGTCCCAATGGTAATTAACTCAAGTGGATTGCATTCGAAAGAAAAGTAATAGAAACAAACAATTGATTGAAAACATCCGGTTTCCGTGATTGCTACGAACGATATTTTCCTCGTACCTATTTGTAAAAAATATAAAGAAACCGTCAACCTGCGCGAACTACGTATTACTATTTACAAGTCCAATCTGTGCGTTTTCCGTAATTTTGAACACAGTTAATTTAATTTTGGAAAATTTACAATTTCATATTATTAAAAGTTTGAAATTCCTCAAAACATTTTAGATATTATACACGAAAATACTGACCTTAAATTGGATTTAGTTTTTCCGTATTAGTACGATGGAATTGCCACGACTTGGCCCAAAATATACTATATAGAAATACTATTAGCCAAAAACCAACAGATATATGACATACGTGTGTATACCGTAGGTACCATAATATTATATATTATTATCATACATTTACATCGTAGGTAGGTACCTACTACTACACTACTACTACTACTACTACTATTATTATTATTATATTATTATTATATGCGATTTAACAGCTGCAACTATAATAACAATGATAATGCCACAATTTGTATTAATAATACACATTCGTCATAACATTTATACCATATATTTTATACCTATACGTTATACTATTAGTATAAGACGAATATGGTCGGACATTCAGTGTGTAATGTATAAGGGTGTAGGTACACTGTACAGTATGTATACTTATACAAACCTACATATTATACTTTACCATATATACACAATGTATTACACATTACACTTTTACACAAACATATTTTGGCGTACACACATATATATATATATTTATATATATATTAACACAGCAATTAGTTACATATATTCCACTATTCGACTGCAGTTGATGTTGTATTGAACTCTATTCACGAGCTGTTTTTAAGTGGACAAATTTGTTAAAAGTATTGTGGTCGAATATCGATTAAGAAATTGTAATATTATAATTGTGTTCGAGATATTTAAATAATACCTACTCGTCGTTGGGTACATTGATAAGTAATAAGTCATAACACTAATATTGTTATCCTGATGTAAAATATCTTTATTATGAGCTTTAATAATTACATATAAGTATGTAATAAAGTGTAGATACGACATTAAATATCACCCATTATGACACTCGAGTTGAATAATAAAAACGGATACCTATCTGTTCGTTTGTATACAGTTTTCTTTATTTTAAACAATAGCTTTACAAAATTGATAGAGCTATAGATTTGTAAGGCTATACAATTTAATATAAGTATTTATTATTTTCGGGTTTTTTTTTTTTTTTTACTTTGCAAAGTAAAAGAATTTAATGAAGCAGACTTTTCATTGTTTCTACGAGTTCATGAGCGGAATATTAAAATTGGATTAGCAGTGAAGTAATCCTCCTACTTTTCGTACATTATAAATTCCGCATCGCATAATTGAATTCGTATTCCTGATGGTCAATTAAAATGTATATACAACGCTAACGACGCACATTTATTACGATTTGTTAAGTGGTAATACATTTTGATCACTTGTTTCTCATTCGTTTTATACATTATGCACTATGTCGTATTAATCATATAATTTAACTTGCAACTTCTTATACTCATTTCTATCTCCGAATCATAAATCACACAGAGAATTTGAGCTAAGACAAATAAGAATATTATTACAAAGTTACTATTACAATCATATTTATTATCTCAAGTGGACTATTTGTTTAATTATAGGTGTCGATCATTATATATATATTGTATATTTGTACAGGTTTCGACCTTTTATCTCTTGTAATCTAAAAAATACTCATTGCAATCAATTAATATAACGTATGAGCATCTTTAAAAATTAAAACAATTTTAACAAAGACAATAATACAAATAAGTATTGTGTATAATTTATTTTTAAGTAATGTTAACACTACTTAACAGTATCTACCTAGCTATAGGTGTACATTTAAAATTGTATTTCCTTAACTAAGTCTTTAAAAGAATTAAATTGAAGTTTACTATTGTTATCTTTTCTCTGCTCTCGATTTATCTCATTTAAATATATTTAATTCAATACTAGAGTAAGTAGGAAAATAAATACTGCTAAATCCTACAAATATAATTTTGAATATGTATACAAATGTTGTCAACGCAAGAAATAAATAAAATATTGTAATTAATATTATGATAAAACCGTCGTGTGTTTTACAAACTTAATACGCTACAGGTGTGTTAAAGAAATATTATTATTATATATAGGTATACGTGAGATTGTGAAAATATGAGATATAATTTAGTGATCATAGATTAGCATAAATAACTATACGTTTTAATTTAAACATCCAAAGAAACGTGTCAAAAACATCAAAGAGAAAACTTCACGGTGGGAATGAACAGTTATTGTTAACAGTAATAAAATAAATAAGATTTCTAGGAATCTATGAAATCCTCTGCGTACAGATAAAATAAATTGATATATTGTATACTTAAAAGGAGAATAAAGGAAGAAGGATTTAAAAAAAAAAAAAGAATTAAATTATGGATGAGAATAATCAATTTATATAATATAAGCATTAAGCATAGGTAATACCTACAGTATATGCGCGTATGTATAATATTTATTGTATTTTAGAGAAATTAGCACGGATGTGGTCATTTGTTGTTACGATCTGTTAAATGATCCATTGTAGGTATATTACCTTTCTTGTAACTACAAACGTATAAATCTAAAAATATGTGATTGCACGCATCGTCGTATTGTAGTCGAATAGGTATATATTATAATACTCGGGTATGCGTGAATATATTAGAATTTCCCAATTAAACGCTTTCAAACACAATAATAGGCACATATAATACCGATGAAAATTAAATAATCCATTGATTAAAATTATGTTTAGTGACAGTTGTTATTACTATTTCACTTTTCCCGTATGTTCGACGAGTGTACCTACATACTATACCTACTGTTATACTACCATACATAAACGTAAATGTGTATAGGTACCTATATATATGCATATTATAATAGTCAATACGCTTTCTTTTATCATATTTCATCGCCGTCAGCCAGTCAGTCGCGGGCAATGGACATAAAAAAAAAAAAATTATACACTCATGTTCCGCGTATTACAAGTACTTATAATAACATAACGTATTGTTAAATTGTGAATTTCAACGTGTAGCTGCAACCAGCGAGTATAGTAATATGATCAACAAACTAACGCACGCCCGCGGTCCCAATAGTGTATACGATGAATGTTGACGACGGTGCGTTACCATTTTAATAATAATATAATTATTATATAATAAAATTCTATTACCTAAACAATATAAAAATATTGTAAGTTATGACGATAAACATATATTATTGTGAAAATTATTAATAGTACTACAAGTACATAAAATATTTTTGTTTTGAAAATAATCGAAAAATCGTGTAAATATAACATAACATTATGCACATATTTTATGCATGTAGAGTTATAAAAACTTATATATATTGTATGTGCTTATAACCTATATATAATATATGTTATTAATATGCTTAAAAGTTAAAAGGTGTGATGAATCTAATGATGTAACGCAAAAGGACAAAAACGTATAGGTCACAACATCATTACACACAGCAGCTTTTAAATTAACTTTATTGTTTTAGAAAAAAAAATTATTAAACGAAAAGCATTCCGGGAACAGCGTGTGATTAGCTACCTATTTAAACGGCTTCCGGTCAAATCGTATATATATATTGTATGTATTTCCGTTAAAAAGAAGGTCGAGTTTTTATTTGTTTTATTTTTCATGATGGTGATAATATATAGAGTCTGATATGAAGACTGATTTATATTTAAATCTATAATAAACTACAAATTAAACCGTAAATAACACACTTAAAGAATTTATAAATTTTTTACTTTTTTTTAACGTGCGGTGAAATGGTTTGAGGAACGTTATGAAACACAATAAAAATGTTGAGTTACATTCAATTCAATATATAACGGCAAGGGTTCAAGGGAAACGCGTGATTAATTTTTATGACAACCAAAATATTTAAAACAACGTTGTCTGTTAATATAATAACACATAAATATACTCGCAGAAACACGTGTATATTAATCATACACTAATTAAGAATAAGACCGCTATTATAAAAGAATACCATTAAATATAAATACCGCCTTTCTCTCAAGCACTAAAACATATTATATAGGTAGGTACCTGTATAAAATATTTATAACGAAGGCGATTTTAAATTTAAATATTTATCAATTTTGCTTTTTCGGTGTTAAGCATTTTAAAATATACGCAAATTATGCAAGCACTTACCCGCTTCTCCTCTGCCTTCGCTTCCAGTTTGTCGCATCCATAGAGTAACGTGTTTAGAAACTGCGAACATATATAAATTGTAACAAAAATTAATCATGCGTATATAGACGATAATATATTATGTACATTTCTCACGTCTAAAATGTATAACATGATCCAGAAGTTGTTACGATAAAAAAAAATATATATATAATATATGTATATTGGAAAGAAGAATGCAGGGAAGCTGTGTTCTCATGTGTGACCGACTTCCTAATAAAGTAGATAATAGAAAATGAAATCGTGTATAAATGTCCATAACTAGAAATATGGTATATTCGCTGTATATAATCTCCGTTCACTATCAAAGTTATTGCTTCGTGTTCTCTAACTCTGCAACTTGTATTGTTACCCTGTTCACGACATAAGAGTGAAAGGATCATCAAGCTTTCAAATATTTTCAGTTACCAAATATATCCAAAAGTTTTTATTTATATAAAATGATCGATTTATAATCCAATCAAACCGTTTATAATAAAGTAGGCCAATTATCTAATGCTGGAGATACAGGAAATTGGTTATAAAATTCCGGTACACATACAATGCACTATAATAATATACTATTACAATTATTACAACTAATTTTAAAATGTTTCGACATCATTGTTCAATAATAGTATAATAATATATATTGTATGTAAAATGCCTACTTGACGATACAGTATATACAGTATACTGTATATATCAATATTATATATAACGGGAGCAATAAAAACTAAAAACAACTAAATATATAACATATAATAGCGTACATCACTCAAACAATATAATAATAATAAGTTGGAATTTTTATGAAAATAACGTCGTATATATTTATACTCAATATACAGATAATAAACATAAAATCAATAGTCAATATTATATTATTTTATAAGCAATTTCATACCATCGGATGTATGATAGATGTTTCATTTTTTTTTTTACTGGATAGATTTTTACCAAAGAAATCTGCGTGGGTGAATATTAGTGCGTAGGTCCGGTTATAAATTTTCGAACGTCCACTACTATTATACATAAATGGCCATAACACATATTATAATATGATATTCCAGCGGTAAATATTTTAATGCACGACATAATATCATATCGATATTATATCTGTGTATAAATACCTATAGACACCAGATAAACATATTATATCGTGTTTTTTTAATTAATCAATAGATTTTTTTAACCATAGCACTCGGTCAAGGACTAAAACGAGAAGAAAAAACTGTCACGAGATTTAGCAATCTTTGTATACACATATTTAATTGATATCGAGATATTATTGACAGTTCGATATTGCATTTGTATGGATTTTGTCGGTTACGCGCAGTCTTAAAATATACTCTAAGGCGTCTCTGTGATAATATTATGCAACATGAATAAAATATATATGTTCCCTGCGAGATAAGTGAACATCACACGTCGTGATTTGAACTCGATAAAAAGCAAACTAAAACCTTATAGAATTAATGAAATAATTACAACTCAAAACGTTTTTCACCGATTAATTCCTGCACATGATATGCAGCGTACACATATTATAGGTATATATAATACCCGTCGAGAACGGATCCGGACTCTGGAATATGTATACATATATTGTATACCTATATATCGTATTTGTATCGCATTGACGTGATGTACGCAATAAATTGTAAGAGTAGTACGTATACTGCAATATAAGTCATTAGTGCGCACACGGGTATTATAATACTATATAATATTATAATTTATATGCATTAAAACGGACGGCCGCGCATTAAACCGATTATCGGAAACGATACATTTTCCGTCGCCAAGAAGTGTGGTAGCGAGTACCTACTTGAAGTGTTAGATACCAGTTTATATACACCATACACGATATTATTAAAATGCCTGCGTGAGATCGGAGTCTTTGCGCGGTGTTGATACGATCGTCGGTCGTCAGAAGTAAGAAAAAAATAAATATGATATATATTTATGTATACATCGCGGTACCGACGCATGCAAAAACCGCCATATTTCGGAATTCGGAGCGAACGTACCGCCGTCGTTTTTACAGTATAATATCGTCTAAGACGAAAAAAAAAAATTATAATCACTCGTATTTTCTGTGATCGCCCCGCACAGATACGCGTAATATTATTATACGTCTCGTGAGATATTATTATATATTTATACGACGCGTACCGTGTGCGCATTTCGTACAGCTCTGCGCTGCTGTCGTTTGTATACGCTCATCGCTGCACCGCGTAGACGCGCGACGGGAAGCGCCCGGAAGCCCGAGTAGGTAATATACGTATATATAGGTATGCGCGTACGGATATTATTATATATACGCAGTTATTTAGGTATATATAATTACAGTAATTTGCTTATTGAAAACAATAAATTGCCGCGGAAAGGTGGGTTAGGATTTTCTCGTCGTGTCTATTAACGGTCATACTATAATACATTATTATGTATACACACCGTATAGGTGTATTATATATATATATATATAGTCTATATATTGCTAACACGAGCGTGTTTTTACGCCTCCCGGACTGTGTACAAAATCTTGTATATAATACTATTACACACACGTCTATATGATGTATAGCAACATCGGCGGCGGCGGCAGCAGGTCGGTTCCTGTATATACATATAATAATATAATATACACTCTGCTGTGCAGACGATAAAACCTGATCCGATCGATTACCACCGATAATATACACCGCCGAGTACCGACACGTATATTATAATATATATATTTTTTTTATTATTATTGTTACGAGTTTTGTATTTTAATTACTATTATTTTATTGTCCGACCAGTGGTGACTAAATTTTGTCTACCTATACGTTTACGTGTACCCGCAATCGATACAAGTCGTACGTATCGTATATATTATAATATAAGTACAGCACACGCCATTACTAAACATATATATATATATTATATATACTGCATATTATTATTATTATAATATAGACTAGTATAATATTATATACCTAACTATGTTTTACCAGGCACTCCGTGCGATATTATTTAAGACCCGCATGATTTACAACTCCATATTATAGGTGTAGGTAACTCCATAATATAATAAGTACCTATTTTTTGGTACTAGGATTTTTTTTTTTTTATAGGTACTATACACACATCTGGCTACACAACCTACTATACTTTATGATAATGACCCGGCAAGTATAACATATTTTATTTATAGTTTTTTCACGCTTTTTTTATACATCTATACGTTTCATTTTGAAACTAATGAGTGAGTACAGATTTTTGAATTAATTTTTTATGTACGATTTAACCCCACGCAAATTAATTTTTGTTTTTTAATATAATAATTACAAATATGGAATACTATAATAAAGTGATAGTTAGAAAATAATGCGTATTTTGTTAAAAGGCTATGTATGCGAATATCATAAAATAATAATTATTATTCAACTTGGAAGGAACCTACCTATTTTATTCTTATAATTTAAATCTTGAAATCTCGACTATAATTATGTATATATATTATGATATTTTATTTAATATTAATTAACAAAACAAAAAAACGCGCTAAAAGTGTATAGGTTATTTCAGAAATATATTTTTTAGATACCTATAAGTAATTTAGATATGTTTTACTTCTCTTATCGATGTATATAATATTAAACCAAAGTTACAACATTCAAATTTCCAATGTGCATTTAAATATGTATATAATAATAATTATAACTAAAAATAAAAGTGATTTATTGAATGGTTATCTTTTTTTAATTTCAGTAATATAGCTATCATATTTTATACTTTGAGAAAATTGTAAATAACTTTATAACTATTAATATAAATAAAAATATTTTAGACTATAGAATATATATATATACATCACTGTATATGATATGTTTTAATATTATAAGCAGTTAAGCGAAACAGATATTTTTAAGACAATTGTATAATATAAAGTTATAAAAAGCAATGCCTACACAAAAAATAATCGTGTGAGTTGTGAATCATAATTTTCATTGCTTTCAAAATATTGAATACAATTTCGAAAAGTGTTGGTAGAATTATTTTATTTTTTTTTTATCATTGTATAATTTTAAAATAAATTCGTTATAATTTATATGTATGGCTACAAAAGCAAAATATTCAAAAGAAAAACATGCCAATATAAACGCATAAAATGCAATGTTTTGCTATATGAATACATAATAAGACAGAAACTTATATACACACTATACAATAAATAACAGCTATTATTTTTTTATATCCTATATAAACTAAAGTATAATGTAAGGTTCAAATATTTTGTTTATATTATATGTGATTTGAATGTTTGTAATTAATTTAAGTTATTTTATTTGAATGAAACGACTCAAAATATCGTCACGTACTTCAATAAATATCTATATTTTAAACCTCGCCAGCTTTAATAACAGGTACGATAATATACATCATGTTAACTATACAATAAAGAACAAATACCAAAAACAGATAGCCATCACATCATACATGAAGATTTTAAAGCTGGAATTATTATATTATTAAAATAAATTAAATATTGATAGATATTAATATTATATATAGGTTCTTTAACGTGTTAATATGTTATCCGATTAATTAATTTAATCAATAATAGAAAATTTTAATAGAATACCTCATAGGATATTATATAATGTTACATAAAATGTATTATTAAACAAACTTACATAAGTTTTTTCATAGAATCTGTAGCCTGTATAAGTATTGATGTCTGATGTATATATACATTTATAAAACAGTTTTGATTTTAAATTTGTAATGTTATTATAAAATATGTATCTACTCCTATTTCTGATTAAATAAAATTCAAAAGGATACCTATCTAATAAAAAAACTGTTAGTTAAACATTTTTTTTTTTTTTTTTACTTAGAAAATGCTCAACATCTGACAAACTTATTAAAATCCAGTTTGATGTTAACATAACCAATTATCCATTTATAGATATCAGGTGTAAGTATTTGTATAGTGCATAGGTACATCATGAAAACGTGACCAAAAGACTTTGTTTCGCAAAATGGAAATTTTACCAGAACTAGTATTATATAGGTACCTATAGCATAACAGTATAGCGACTACTATCAATATATTGACATCACGAAGTACGAGTATTATATGTAAACAATTTAAAACACTATGTATCGGTACGCGTGAGTACTATACATTGGATTTGTTCTACTGGAAAAAGTAGAAAAACTCTATAGCAACAATTAATAAATTAAGGAAAAAGTACGTTATATACTATATATATATACTAATGATCAACATCGTCTTAAGCAGTATAACACAAGTTGATAGTATTATATATACCTATATTATGTGGCCATAGGTACGTCATTTATTTGCGCGCTATACCGGTTGATATACCGCAGCTAAATAGATAAATCAAACGGAAACACGCTGGTTTTAACGATCTACTACATGCACCGCATAATATCTCGGTGTAAATCTAAATAAAATCGCGATTCGTCTAGTGGGAAATTGTTTGTAAAACATCACCCGATAGTAGCGTATATATTATAATAGTCGAGTTGTGTAATAAAGTATATATATATATAGGTATATAGAAATAATAGGTTATAGTGCAGCAACAATATAATTCGCTGTGCGCTCGTGACTTACCTGCATTTGCCAATTAAAGTCCAACTGTTCGTTCGCCCAATTATTGCCGTTACAAGAGTCGGGAACGATTTGATCTCGGGGCGAACAATTCACCGAGGACAATTCCATGCTACGGACGAAACGACGGAATCCAAAGCGTCTAACATGTAGGCTGTGTACATACGACCTTCGTGTATCGCAGACGTCGAAAGAAAAATGATAGTGATTTTTTTCTCGTTTTCAAAAACGAACGAACCGACAGAAAAGTGTGTAGGTACGAGTGTGTAAACTGCGGACGCGACGAGAAATCAAAAACGAATAAAACAACGACCACAAAAAACGTGAAAAAAAAATAAAATTAATATTTAAAACTTCGGCGTAATAAACGGAAAACGAAAATAAAACTGCACGATAACGCGGAAAAACGCACGAAAAAAAAAAACGATATTATTTTGTCGTTTCCTTGTGTGTGTAGGTATATTATATTGATAATATTATTATTTTTATATTATTATTATCATTCACCGGCGGACAGGTCGCGCGGAGCAGTTCGTGTGCCGCGACGATGGTTTTCGAACTGGTTGCGGCGGCCCCCGTGAACCGGACCGGCGGCGGCCGGAGACGACGTTGTGGGGCATCATGAATGAAATGGGCGTGGCCCCGGCGTATCGGCACACCAGTGGGACAACGCGAACCCCTCCTCTGCGCTATTACCGTGTGTTGTAAGGTCCGTAATTGATTTGTAATAAAAGCGAAAATCGTTTACGCGGTATAATAATATTATAATAAATAATAATAATAATAATAATGTATATATAGGATACCGCGGAGCTACCTGTTGTTTCCCGACGCGCGCGTTGCACTGCTGCAGCTGATGCTGCTCATGAAGGCAGTCGTTGCAATCGATTCGCCGTGATTTACTGCATTTAATTATATATACGGCAAATGCACTGCAGTAGTTTCACGATCCGAGTGCTACTATATATTATATATAAACGTCGGTCAGCGGGTGCAGTGTGGTGTGGTGGTGAGCCCTTTTCCACCATATACACGAGTGCGTATTATAATATTACGTATAATAATATGACATATACGTTTAAAAAAAATAAGGTATACATAATATATGACTATTATACGACGTTTACTTGTAGAAACATTGCAAATAAAAAAATGGTAATAATTATTATTTTATTTAGTTTTTTAAATGTATATGAGTTCATGAACTATTGTTTTATTTTATTTGCTTTGGAATTACTTCATATTATTTTAAACGACTGCAACTAATAAAATAAATCTATATAATAACTATTATACTCGTATTATGAGCGTATTAAAAAAAAATATATACTTATAAACTTAAAAAAATCTCAATAAACAATAAGGTTATAATAAGAATATTGTTTTTCACATTTGATAAATTTATTGTTTCTTTCAAATTTGTAATGTATATATATAATATAATATATAATATACTAAATATACATAAACATCTTCATAGCACTAACTCTATATTACTATAGGTACTACGCGTAAGATGAATAAAGTATAAGATTAAAGTTTTTATTACACATCTAAATATATAGTTTATTTTATTAATGAGTTAAAAATTATAAATAATCCACTAGTCCCCAAAATCTTAAATATTATATTATTTACTATACAGTTTAAAATTGTATACAATACAATTGTATTGTTGTTTCGCAAGAGGAATACACCACTATAATATATACCTATAATTATCCAAAAAGATGAAATATTTTTAAATATTAATATAGGAAGAACCTAATTCTAGATTCATATACTATACATATACATCAATTATATATCATACAGAATAACTATACTATTATAATATATACCTACTATTATAGACATTATCATAATATATACTAGCTATGACACACCTTAGCGGAAATAGTGATAGTATAATGACACATTGCAAAAAAATGTAAATTGTTTGTTATATTTTGGTAGATATATACGATATATATGTAAATATAAATATAAATATATATATATATATATATATTACAAGTATACATTTTTTATGTTAGCGGCATCCGTTGTAAGATCATAAATAGGTATTATTTTATTTTAAAGCAAAAAATAAATAACAATGTACCTATAAATAAATACTGCGATCAAAATAAAGTAACTGTTAATATATAGGTAATAATATAATGTGATGAAACCACGTATTATATTATCTTATTTATTATATACGTATATCTACCCGGAAATTAACTGAAATTTGGTGAAAATGTTCAACAATTATACATTACCTATAAACATGATATATACTCGTACGATTAACATAAACATACAATGATATTTTACATCGGTGCTACATAATAAATACCTAATTTATATAGTATAATTATTAATAATAATATTATGTGTACCTATAAAAATAGCGTAGTGAATAAATATTATTTTACAATGATGGTATAATACATGAATTTCATTTATAAGTTAGATATAATGTATATATTATATCGAATTAATATTTTAGCCCTATTGGATCATATTAGGTATGCTATATATATGATTACATCTTTTATAAATATTATACTGAATTCTGTTCAATATTATTTCCTCCGCCTTCAAAATTGTATGTAGATATTCAGTACACTATATAGGTACACATGCGAAAACCCAAAATCAGTCATCAGGTATCAGTTTAACGTTAAATTAGTTGTCATACAATATGATATAATATATAAGCCGCACTAGCTAATTTTGCAGAGCATACGAATTTGTGTCGAGTATCATGAAATTTTAAAGGTGGTAGTGATAATATTGGACACAGTTCGATATAGGAGAAAATATATATACCTACATATACACATATATAGCTATAACATTCATATGTATACTATAATATATGATCTAAATTTCAACTAATAGCATTTATCATTTTTAAAAATTGCAGGTATAGTATTGATATTAACATATATTATGGTTTTTATAAGTATATAATATAATACCTATATACATTATAGATATCAATGAAATGATTTAAATTCACAGATATCCATGTCGCTATTATTATAATATAATAAATTAATATCATCATCTATTTATTCGCATAAATTTTTTCATAATAAATTTATATACCATAATTATATGCAAACAGGTATAAGTAGGTATTTACAGTATAATATATATATTATATGTGTAGGTAAATGTTGTATGGATTTTAGAGTATGATATGGCAAAGCTATAAACGTAACAATTATAAGTCATATATTATAATTTACAACTATTAACTACTTTTACTATAACATATACCTATTAATTAACAATTGATTAGTTATTAAACAAACTTTACATAACTTAATATTGTACTAACATCTTCATTAGACACATCACATAATAGTGTTACACAATTTTATTAAAAATTAAAAACGAATATGCCGCTATGTTAATATGAAAGTAAAGTTATGTGACAAAGTACCTATATTAATGGTGACTTATTAATACCAGCGTCAAAAATTATTTCTATAATATAACTTAAATATATATGTTAAATGTAGTCATGTAGGTATATAATATATTTATGGTTTATATAATTATATGATAATAACATAATAATTGTACTAATTGTAGTTCATTTGAACTTACATACACTTATATATTATAGACTATATTATAACCATTTATATTTTGTTCAAGTGATGTTTATATAACTACATCAACTGACTAACAGGTAGGGGTCGTGTCCCGATTTCCCAATGGCTACGACACTTAAGGTTTGCAGGGTGATATAATAGGTATGCAATAATAATATAATATGGTATATATATTATATACCAACTAGTACCAATAACCAAGTTATATTATATTCATTATGTTTGAACAGCGTTCATCGATGCTCAAGTTATATGCACTATTGGACTTATATATATAAATTCAAATAATAGTACACATAAAATTTGAAATAATGATATTTTGCAGAAAAAGATCGTAGATTCAAAGCTAAAGCTGCGGTATTTTATTATAGGTATTAGACTATAATTTATAGAGTCCAATAGACAAATCAAAATTAACATAGAATTTCACGCAATAAGCTAGTCCTCGATCATCATATTATAATATATATAGCATAAACATATTTATGTAATACAATAATGTATTCATGTATGCATGTCAGTAAATAAGTACCTATGAAGAGCATTAAATAGGTACACATGAATTTATATGTAGGTATACCTATTACCTATATATTAATAATAATGAAATAGAGAACAATTTATTGTACGAACGACCGTTCAAATTTCAATTGTTTCTATGTACCTACCTATAGTATGGACGGTGCAAGTAAATTAAAATTACTACTTTTCAGGAAATGAAAAAAAATAACTTATTTAGCTATATTATATAAATGTATACCTAAATAATGTATATTTCATTTTTCATTGACATTTATTGATACATATACACAGTGTACTCTCGATTATCCGCGGAATACGGTAATTTGGCATCCACAAATACCTAATCGAATTTCACGAATAATATCCGAAAAATGCAATAATTATTTATGTACCTATTATTAAAAAAATTAAATCATGTAATTTTAAATAATATTTAAGGAAAATTAAATTAGAACTTGTTGTATTTTTATTTAAACATCCATGTAATTATATTACCAAAATATTAATTTTTAATTTTATAATAAAAAATACACATGTAGGTATAATAAAAAATTAAATATTATTTATATGCAAAAAAAATCAGTTAGGTACTAATTGTTGTTTTTTATTTGAAAACGCTTTTTTTAAACTTGTAATTGAAGTTTTTTAACAACATTTTGTCACACAGCGTTGTATCGTTTTGTTTTTCAGGTATTGAATATTGCCTGATAATAAAATACTATGTACAATATAAATATTGTAAAGATATATTATTTTTTGTATTGATCCCGTGGTAGATTACGGATAATCCGCCCACGGATAATCGAGAATACGCTGTATTTAAATATTTATGATAAGAAAAATATATAAATTCAAGTATGTGTATTTTGTATACAATAAAAATTATGTAGAAAATGTTTTTTTTTTTTTTTACAAAATAGCGTAGGTACCTATCTAATAATAATCGAACATTTTTTATCAAATTGAGTTATTCATTTTTACCCGCGGTACACCGTCGATATACCTATACGCCGAAATCGGATATTCTAAAACTATATTTAGTACCAAATTATATATTATATTGCTGCAGGTACTAACCCGCTTATACCTATATGTATAGAGGAATATTTGATCACAGTTATTATATAGGATTTCATAAATCGCACATATACACGTGTATATTATTATTATATGATATTATAATATGTATTTATTATTATGAATGCAATATATGCCATACGTATACATGTATTCATATATCATTCTACTACGTACTACCTATATATGTAGGTATGACGTGTATTTTGTTCGATATATTATATTATTATGTATAATACTATAATGAATACATGACGCTCGAGAGCTGTGTCAATAGGTGAAATCAAAGGGCAAATATTCGGCACATAAACACATAATAATAATAATAATATATAGGTATAAAATTATTGCAGCGCGTCATTAGAAATTTGAGCGCACGTATACACGAGCGAAAAATAAAAACAAAAAAAAACTTACGTCACCTAGATGACTTATCGTACAGTCGTCGTCGTCGTCGTGAGGGCTCATCCATATAATACCATATTATTATATTCCAAAGTATATGTGTATAGCAACGATTTTGGTCTTAAAATAATCAGAGGACAATATTATTATTCTGCACAAGTCTGACTCGCGTATACGATCGCAAACACACCGTGTATATAATACAGCATGTTATGCCTGTGTATAATATCATACATAGGTGCGCACGGATAGAATATAAAATTCGGATGTGAACGTTTCGCAAGTCATGATGAACGCCTACACTTGACATTGCATTCGGTCGCGGACCGCGTTCATTCTTCGGATGAACAAAATATTATTATAATGTTTATACGTACGATAATAACTTATACACGCGTATTATACCTGTTGTATTATGAATAACTCTTGCTTATAGGAATATTATTGCGCTGATAATATTATACTATACCTATATATACCTGCATTACTGCCGACTGAACCATAACTATAGTTTCAAAATATGTATATAGGTACCATCCGTGATATAGTACAATAATATAATATAATATATAAACATTTAAAAAATATATTACAAGTAGGTACCTATATAATATAGGTACTATTTATAAAAATTCGTATTTATATATTATATTGACACTTAGGTATTTTTTAATTCTCATTGAAATAAATCTAAGACGTGTGCCTATATGTCACATTATTTTTGTATGCATATAATATATATACATAGGTACTTCCTAATTTGTTTTTAGTTTATTGTAACACATATATATACAAATATATTTTAAATGTTATCAATAAAATTGATTTCGTCATTGTTATTAGTAGACAATAGAATATTATATCGAAACAATACGTTATATTATTCATTTATACATATATATACTATAGGTACTTATAATAGTACCTATTTTAAGTAGGTACGTATACCTATAAATTGAATGCGATCGGCTTTGAGAGATGAGAGTCGAATACGACGCGTATAGGAAGTTATTATTCAAGGCTGCAGGAAGAACTACAGCTATATATAATACATATTATAATAACGTCCGTCTTCGCGGGGATGAAACACATCAGCGTCCATTATTTAAATGATAATATAGTCCTGTAGAGGCCTGCAACACGTATACTCGTATAACAATAATTTTCAATACATTACACGTATATTATATAGTTTTTGGGGGGGAGGGAATTAGGGATTAACTTCCCTCCGGCCAAAACCTTATACGAACGAAAAATGAATAAAAAAACACTCACACATAACAATACATACGAGTACTTATATATACATATTATATTACCGTTGCAGCGCAGTATGTAATTCTTGTCTAACCGCGTAAAAGTGCAGTGTGTGTGTATACGCAGTATACCCACACATATCGGAGATCTGTAGAGCTCACAATATATATAATATATCTATTACGTGTATATACCACAATAGTCGACTGAAAACCGCCCCCAGATAAACAAAATATCCTATCTACGCCACTGCAGGTTGTTGTTCTCTAATAATCTTAATAAATCTTAATAACTTCGTGTATAGCAACCGTTGCAAATTATATAAAATAATAATATAATTTAATTTCAGGTATAATAATATAAAATTCGCTTCGTTTGGCGATGATAGATATAGTAGATAGGTATAACGTAGTTATAATATGTTTCCTCGTTGCAGGGGTTTTTTTTAATGATTTTTCGGATTGCACAAACAATATTTTCCCCACACTTCTGGATTTTAGTAGAGGAATTAAACTGAATGCAAATACCACCCATGATACAACATACTAACAGAGTAACAATTTTCACTACACGATTACTTTTCTCACTGCACAAAATGTGTCTCACTGCACACTAAAAAAAAATCCTGCCTCATTGCATGCTTCAGTATGTACATATATGGGATACATTAATCTCCATAATAAACGTTTTACGTTTCCCAACATTTCTGACTATATCATGTATGTTTTCAATGTTTTGGATTCCATAATACAAAACATCACATATTGCAATAATGTCAAAACGTTTAAAGGATATTTTGTTTTAGTCGTCACTTATTATATGTACCTACAGCATAATATAGCTAATATTTGTATTTTTGTATTAACGATCGAATGCGATTAAAAAAAAAATGAGCAGAGAGATATAGGTAATTTATACGATAAAAATCGAAAAAGAATCATTAATCCCCCTCCTCAACATCACATTATAATGTAAAACCTACATTCGACCAAGATATTTTTATCGAAATTCGTAGAAAAAAAAACTTAAAATATTTTCACGAAATAAGCAAATATTTTGAAAATTTCACTATATGTAGACTGTAAGGATCGATAATATTAAAATTGTCCACAAAATCGTAGAAGTAATTTTTTCGTTTTGAGCTATTAACACCTTTCTACGATACAATAATATACCTAATATAGTACTATTATATAATATAATATAATATAATATCATATGAGATACTATGTATAGATACTTTATATACTTTCGCATAAATATATATGATTAATATTTAATAGTCATTTAAATATATTATGAAATATAATTTTATATTTAATAATGTGATGACCGACTCATTTTTTGCATGCAATTCTTTGTCGCTTAATACAAATTCAACACATCCATTATACAATTTACAATAAATTAATCATTAACGGGATGCAGTTGAAATCGACTATACAGCAGATGAGTGGTTTCTGCTGATTAATATTTTTTTTTTATTTGTGATTTACATAATATGATAATAATGCATTAATACTTATCCATTATTTCGATGTAAATATCAGGCACATCCACTTTATGGAACGCGTGCTGGCCTCTACCGCTGCCGATGTGAAACGCCAAGTATATCAGTTAATGTTTGTTCTGTTCCAGAGAATGTTATTATAATACAATTATGAATTCGTCATGTTATTGTTATTAATATTATTATGAAATACCGAAAAATGAGACCACGACATTAATGTATCTAAAATGCCTACCCACAGCGCCGTGTGACCAATAAATTATTTACCCGCATATAATTATTGTGTTGCCGTCTTACAATAAATGCGCAACATAACATATTAAGCTCAGCAGATCACGTTTAGCTCGGTTAGTTTAAAAATTAGAGTAAATCGACCTATTATGAAACTTGATGGTAAGAACATAATCTGTGTACGATTATTCAGTTGTAGTATATACGCATAATTTGCTAAAGAATTAAACTAAATTCACTCTAATTTTTAAACTAACAGAGCTAAACGATGATCTGCCGCGCGTAAATTTGCATGTGGCGTACTTGTAAGACGGAGACAACACATGCGGGTGTGATGCCCTCTTAAAATATAATATTTGTGTGTGTGTAAAACCGAGGAACCGGTTTGTGGTCTATTAAATGGTATATTTCGGAATTGAAAAGGTCACTAAAAATAATGGGTTCTTCAAATTTGAATTCAATAGGTAATAAATAATTGTATACAAACATTACAAATAAACCATTCTCAGTTGAGATTGAGTGTTAGCTTCTATTTATTTGGGTATTAGATTCCGAACGAATTGTTGAATGATTAGTCTTAAAATTAAATGAAGCATTCTTTAATTCGAATTATTATCTTACAAATAAAGGTTTCAAATACCTCGTAGTTAAATACGATAAATGTAATCAGCGTTTAAATTTGAAATGTATTTTAATATTATTGTATAGTATACAGAGTGATTTTTTTATCAAACAACACTCATTATTTCCAAACGTATTCATGTTTTTGAAAATATTTTTTTACATAGTTTCAAATTGTTAAAAAAACAACGTTTTTATAAAAAAAAATATATATTTTTAAATATTTTTTATCCTTATAATTTTTTAAGTTTTTTACTTTTTTGAATGACAACATAGATTTTTAATTTCATATTCCAAAGCAGAATAATTTTTTGAGTATTTTGATACATAAAAATCGAATTTAGGGTGAGTAGTTTATGAGTTATAGTATTTAAAGTTTACTTGCGCGGAGTGGAGTGGTACGGGGTTACCCCGCAAAATGTTTGTCCACTACTCCGCTTGTCTAAACTTTAAATAAGTATAACTCATAAACTACTCACCCTAAATTCGATTTTTATGTATCAAAATACTCAAAAAATTATTCTACTTTAGAATATGAAATTAAAAATCTATGTTGTCATTCAAAAAAGTAAAAACTTAAAAAATTATAAGGATAAAAAATATTTAAAAATATATATTTTTTTATAAAAACCTTATTTTTTTTAACAATTTGAAACTATGTAAAAAAAATATTTTCAAAAACATGAATACTTTTGGAAATAATGAGTGTTGTTTGATAAAATTCTTCGTGTTCTTTGTACTTCCAAATCCTAACATTGTTATCAGCGACTTTTAACAACGTAATCATTATAGACGTCAGATAAAAGCAAGGTTTATAGATTATACAGGTTAACTCATTTCGCATTTTTGAAATTTCGGGAGTGGGAGAAGCCACACCGTGATGTCACTCGAAGTATAAACTATTTCGTTATTCCTACCTATATAACACGGGTAAAATTAACACGGTTTTTAACTTTCCCAAGCTCCTACAACTTCAATATTAATTTTTTTAATTTGAAAAAAGCGGGTAAGTAGGTATCGCTCTGCTGTATATTAGGGGGTGGGGTGGACCTCAGACTATGGTAGGTTAAATTTGAATGCAATGATAGGTATCATTGTATACGAAAAACGATTCTGAACGAAGATGATTTGTCAGTTTAGGATATATTATATTTAAATATTGTCAAATATTCTATTTTGAAACAAATAGTATAGTTTTTATATTATGTTACTATGGTTACTATGGCTAACATTCGCATTATGAGCGTATGAAATTTAATTTAAATTTTGACATATTTCGTATAAATTCGAACTTTAAACACTTATAAAAAAAAATTGTGACTAACGATTTCGGATTTTTTTTTATCACTTTAAGAACAACTTATAAGAAACCTTGTATTAAATTTTCAAGATTTTCTGGCCACCCAAAAAATTTTTATCGGCATTTGAAGAAAAAAAAACTTAGAAAAGTCGAAAATTTCAATTGTCTATTAGTAGCTTAAAAATGGTCAAAATATTTTGAAAATTTAACTGTAAAGAGATAACCATAATATAAACATTTGGTGAAAATTTCAAGTATTTACAATAATTCGTTTTTGAGTTACAGCAAAATCAAAAAATCGATTTTGTCGAAAAGTGGTTTTTCCGTAAAATTTCCATTTTTCTGTCATTTTTTTTTTGTTTTTCTCGATTTTTTTGAAAACTATTAGAAAATTTTAATTTTGACCCCCCTAAAGTACCAACTAGATTCAATTCCCTATTCAAAGAGGGGCTGAAGTCAAAAATCGGAGCATTATTACTGCTCCAAATGTTGTCCCCAGACACAAAAAAAAAAAAAAAAAAAAAAAAAAAAACACACATCATAGTAAAAGCAATACATTCATCACTTCGTTCAGAATCTAAAAAAATGGTATAGGCTCAAGGTATAAATGAATATATTTGCATAAAAAAAAAAAAATGAAATTTAACCATAACTTGATTAAAAAAAATATAAAAAGTGAATGATCTAAGTTATCACATTGAGTAGTTTCGGGTGACATGGAACAGTTACGTTATTCTCTCTATCTCTTACTCAAGCTCGGAGATAGATAATCGTTACATTGTAATTATAAACTTGTGTATTGTAATTTTTAGATTATCATTGATTATAATAAAAAAAAAAAAAATGTGTGCGTTATTTGTGCCGCCGCGGCCGGCTCGCCAGATTAACACGGTCGCCCGTTCCTTCTTCTGCCGTACATGGCCGTGTGAACAGTGCTTTACAAAAAAAGTAATAGGTACAGTAAAAACTCGATAAGACAGAATCGCTTAAGACCATGCAATTTTTCCGTGACAAAGTTTCCGTTTTGACGGGATTCAAAAAAATGAAATTTGAAAAAAAGCACCAAAGAAATTTTCCGTATTACCAGGGTTTCCGTTTTACCAAAGTTCCGTCTTATCGAGGTTTTACTGTAGTACTTAATAGTAATAACAGTTTGTTATGTTCGTACTGTCGTTTATATACTAACATTACTAACGTAAAAGAAAAACAGATACTTTAAATAAATACAAACAAAATATAAATTCAACAACATAATATCTTTATTAAAACACATAAAATATTCGTTCTCTGATCACAGTACTTTATCCGTACCGTGACTTTCAGAAGAGTCACCTTTTCTCACATTCCGATACTCTTTAATAGGTATCTAATACATTTTGTTGTCTCAGCTCATTTGCTTCATTGACCTAAATTATATGAGTATTGTTTAGCATTTATAAACAATCTTTTATTCTGCAAATAATCGATTAAATAACCGCACAGCCCTAAACATAATAAAGTTTTAATATATTGACTATTGAGGTCATTAATCGGGATAAAAACTATCCTAACGTATGACGGAGACAAAATTACAATATGAATCGTTTTTTATATAACAATGATTTTTTTTTTAACATATTTTTAAGGTTAGTTTTTTGTAAATTGATTGAAATTTTACTAGATTATTTGAATACACCACTGTGATAATATTGTGATGACTGATATTGACATGATATGTTTGTACACAGAATGCACTTCAGCATATAATACATCTATATGTATATTTATTAAAATTTTCTTTCTTTTTTTTTGCTCAAAAATACGATCACACGCATGTTGCATAATTTTTTATCAAATGAGTGCTGATTGTTTTATACCTGTTGTCTGAATTATCAGTATCTGATGATCATGAATAATTTAATCTACGTAATATTTTGCAGATGTCAACATCATTTTTGTTTTTTTATGTTGATATTATTGTAAAATTTCAATCACTTAATTTCTAACCTTATTATTTTTTTTTTTCTGAACACTCTTTCTCTTTATAATTAATTATTTGTATGTATCTCTCGCCCTTTTTTTTTACATAAATATTGTAATAGTAATATATATAGGTACACATATATAATATATAATATATACACCTTATAATACTTCGTTCTCATATCCAATATTTATGTTTCGTCACTTGCGGAAATCCGTTTCATTGTTTGAATAGACTGTCCATATATGTGTCAACAGTCCTGCAACCTGTATTGGAACAATAAGGAAGCCTGTTGTCGTTGTGTGTTAGAAACCGTCGTGTTCGTCTAAACTTATAAATTTTCTCGTTCTTTTTTTTTTTTTTAAACGATATCATGAAGATAATAATATATTAATATATCCTGCAAATTAGTTAATAGTAATTATTATTGACTAAAAAATCATCAGAATTAGTATAATACCTATATAAGTTCAACTTATAATATACCTTGTATTAAGTTTTAAAGATTTTTTATTATGGCAAATTTTTTTATCTACATTTCAAGAAAAAAAAATTTGGAAAAATCGAAAATTTCAATGCTTTATAAATAACATAAAAGAATTCTAACTATTCTGAAAATTCAATCGTAAATAGATAATGTTAATATAAAAATAAGGTGAAAATTTAGTTTACTACTACTACTACTACTAACCTACTACTAGCATTTACTTTAAATCAGTAAAATAGATTCATATAGTATAAAAAGATGATGTCTTAAAATAAATTAAAAATGTCATTGCTCATAGTAAAATTCATAATATAATAGTCGTAAGGTTTTAAATTCCTACGAATATTTTTGATTTATAAAAAAATAATTAGTATAGTGTTATTCATTGTTAAAATACGATATCTTAAAAAATTTGAACTTTTTCAAATTTCTGTAAACAATTGTTGTGTTTATATATTATTTTTAGATTCTTTAGTTTCATCATAAAATATTTATGAGGTACATTTTCAAACCTAAGATACAAAAATAAATGATTTTGTAAGTTCTTTACCGTAAAAATACTTGTAGCATGTAGTTTTCGTAATTTTGACAAATTTTATAAAAATTGGAAAAATGTATACAAAAAATTGTACATAAGAATTTTTAATAATTTTATAAAGATACAAGAATAACTTATGTGGTATTTTGTATAAAAATTAAATTTTATGAAGTTTGACTCATCAAATATTTTTTTATCGCCATTTATAGAAAAAAAATCGAAAATTTCTCATGTTTTTAAATAGTTTAAAAAGAAAAAAGCGGGTAAGTGGGTATCGCTCTGCTGTATATTAGGGAGTGGGGTGGACCTCGGACTATGGTAGGTTAAATTTGAATGCAATGATAGGTATCATTGTATACGAAAAACGATTCTGAACGAAGATGATTTGTCAGTTTAGGATATATTATATTTAAATATTGTCATATATTCTATTTTGAAACAAATAGTATAGTTTTTATATGTTTCTATGGTTACTTTATAGTATTTGTTTATTAATAAAAAAAATATTAGGCAACATACGCATAATGAGAGTATGAAATTTCATTTAAATTTTGAAATATTTCGAATAAATTCGAACTTTAAGCACTTATAAAAAAAAATTGTGAATAACGATTTTGGATTTTTTTTTTTACTACTTTAAGAACAACTTATAAGAAACCTTGTATTAAATTTTCAAGATTTTCTGGCCACCCAAAAAATTTTTATCGGCATTTGAAGAAAAAAAAACTTAGAAAAGTCGAAAATTTCAATTGTCTATAAGTAGCTTAAAAATGGTCAAAATTTTTTGAAAATTTAACTGTAAAGAGATAACCATAATATAAACATTTGGTGAAAATTTCAAGTATTTACAATAATTCCTTTTTGAATTACAGCAAAATCAAAAAATCGAAATGTGGTTTTTCGTAAAATTGCCATTTTTCTGTCATTTTTTTTTTGTTTTTCTCGATTTTTTTGAAAACTATTTGAAAATTTACCCCAAAGTACCAACTAGATTCAATTACCTATTCAAAGAGGGGCTGAAGTCAAAAATCGGAGCATTATTACTTCCCCAAATGTTGTCGTCAGACACAAAAAAAAAAAAAAAAAAAAAAAAAAAAAAAAAAAAACACACATCATAGTAAAAGCAATACATTCATCACTTCGTTCAGAATCTAAAAGATAAATTAAGTAAAAATAATTTTCATTTCGGTGTTTCATGTAACATCTGTTCATCCGTACGGGCTATAGTCTACTTCCGTGATGGCGCAATGAGGAGTTGAACAGGAGTCTTTTAGCCATGGATTTCAGCAGTCAAGGTAATTTCAATCAGACTTCTTTAGAAAATAATAAATTGTCAAATTTTTTAAAATAATAGTATACAAAATGTATTTTATATTTTTGTCCAAATATAGGTTCAAATAAAGATACAAAAAAGGAAAAAGTAAGTAGTTATTTCAAAAATTAATATTTATTACCTACGGCAATATTGTAGGATATTTATTAATACTATATTAATTAATTATTTATTATACTATATAGATTCAAGATATAATAAGATATATAATTATCATTTATGTTTTCTATAGGGAAACACTATTGTTGAAAAAATAATGTTTATGTGCAAATTCTCAATGAAAATAACTAGCGATTTAGATTTTTTTCTTGGTAAATATATATACATTCAATTGTATAAATTAGTCATAATTAAGCTATTTTCATGATATATATATATAATATATACCCAATTTTTTACAGATATAATAATAGAAAAAAAGAAAAAAAAAAAGAAGAAAACGAAAAAAATTAAATGTAAATGTCAATATGACGATAAATAAGGTAAATGATTAACTAATTTCACATAATTAATTATTTATTATACTATATAGATTCAAGATATAATAAGATATATAATTATCATTTATGTTTTCTATAGGGAAACACTTTTCCAAACATTGGAAAAATATTTTATTTTGCAACACTATCAATGTCAATAACAATAGGGATAGATTTTTATCTTGGTAAATATATATACATACAATTGTATAAATTAGTCATAATTAAGCTATTTTCAAGAAAAAAAAAATAAGAAAACATTGAAATGTAAATGTCAATATGACGATAAATAAGGTAAATGATTAACTAATTTCACCCCTAAAAACGAGGAATTAACGATTCCGCCGAAACTACCTGTTTGGAAAATTAATAATAATCTTTCTTATACCTATATAAAAATGAATCGCAAAATGTATTGGTAAGCGCATAACTCAACAACCCCTGGACCGATTTGGCTGAATTTTTTTTTCAACTGTTCGGAATTGCCAGGAGAAGGTTTTTATGAACGAACATTTTTAAAAAGTCTACAGAATAAGTAGAAAAAGTGCAAAAACTATTTATTGATGTCTGGGATTTGAACCCGATACCGTCAAAATATAAAAAATAAATTAAAACTATAATATTTTTGTGTTGCCATGGAAATGTTATAGACAATATTTATTCAATTTAATTGTTTGAATAAAATATAATAAAAAATTCCTGGGAAGACCTTAAAAAAATTTGTATTAAAAAAACATAATAATTTATATTTGATATGCCTCCTATACGACGAAGCAATTGATGATTGTGTTTAAAACAAAAAAAAAATTATTTAATTATTTTAAACGGTGTTTAATACGATTTTTAACGGGCAACAAAGTGCACGGGGATCAGCTATTTAAAGTATATATTTGATACTCTTATGAAAGTAACAAATTGCATCAATTGCTTTTGCTATGACCTTAAGTCCTTAAACAAGTCACAGGGGCGGGTATATACCATCGTGGTTGGGCTGACCGAGAAGAAGCGATCATCCAACAAACAAAACTCTCTTTCTTGAGCGTCATATTATGATACATATTTACAATATTATGTACTGAGAATTATGAGGACTTACCACACTCGTCACATGCGTACGGTTTTTCACGGGTCAGAGTGCTTTTTTGAGAGAACGACTCACCACACTCGTCACATGCGCACAGTTTTTCACCCGTATGTGTCCTCTGGTGACTAGTCGGAGTGCTTTTTTGAGAGAACGTCTTGTCACAAGCCACCATATGTAGGATTTTTCACCCGTATTGTGTAGATTAATTTTCTTGAGCGCCATATTTACAATATTTTGTACTGAGAATTAGATTGTTTGTCAACACATTTTTATTCTGTGACACAATGTTTCAAGCCAGTGTTGTGTTTATTTCTGTTTAAAGTAATTATATTGAAAACAATTAATAATTTTATGAACGGTGGCTGAACCGGAAATCATTAAAATCATACAATTTTTTTCATATAATTTATAAATAATATATTTAATATAATTCATTGATATTTATTGGCATGAACATATTATAATAATATTTGTTTCACTTAATGTTTTTTTTCGGTAGTTTGTTTTCTAAGAATCTAACCTCCGCTTTAAACAATAACTGTTTCTTACCCGGGAGTCCTCGTGTTTCTTATAAGTAAAGACCGAATTTATATGCATTTAAAATTGTAAAATATGCATGCAAACATGCACTAAAAAAAGTCAAAATATACAAGGAAAAAATGCAAAATAAAATTTCAACTTTTATTCAATTTTATGTTTTATTAAATTTTTCATAAACTTTGGGGGTGGTTTCCGATGGCAAATTGGATATCCTTGGTGCATTATAGAGGTGAAAAGTAAACATTTTCCATCAGTTTTCAAAAAAATCGAGAAAAACAAAAAAAATAAAGGCAGAAAAACGGGAATTTTTACGTAAAAGCAGTTTTCGACAAAATCGAATTTTTTATTTTGCTATAACTCAAAAACTAATCGATGTAAATACTTGAAATTTTCATCAAATGTTTAAATTAGCGTTCTCTAAACACAGTTAAATTTTCAAAGAATTTTGACTTTTTTTGAACTATTTATAGACAATTGAAATTTTTAATTTTTTTTTGTATTTTTTTTTAAAATAACGATAAAATTGTTTTGGCCGGCCAGAAAATCTTTAAAATTTAATACAAGGTTTCTTATAAATTGTTCTTAAAGTGATAAAAAAAAATCCGAAATCACTAACAATATTTTTTTATAAGTGCTTAAAGTTCGAATTTATACGAAATATGTCAAAATTGCGAAAATTGTCAAGTAATTTTGTGGTTGAAAAATCGTAAATTTTTTTTCTTTTACAACTAAGTTTTGAAAATTTGGTACAAGGTTCTCCATACATTTTTCTTCAATCATCTGTAAAAAAAATTCTATCGGATTCAGCCAAAAATTTTTATGAGTGTTTGAAATTTAAATTTTTACAAAACTGCGTTAAATAACGGTTTAGCCTCAAACGGTTTTTGATATTTGTTGTTATTCAAAAGTATAGGTCGTAAATACTTGAAAATTTTACCAGTTATTTATTTTATTTTTTATAAATGTTGATAAAAAAAATTTAGCTGGGACAAATTACTTGAAAATTTAATAGAAGGGTCCACATAACTTGTTCTAACTCTCATTCAAAAATTATACAAATACATAGGCACAATTTTTTTTTATTAGCATTTGAAGTTCAAATATTGACAAAAATTCGTCAAAATCTTGAATATTTTTCACTATTTGGTAGTAAAAAATGTATAAATATTTTACTATCAAAAGCTAAGTATTGAAAATTTAATACTATGCTGTCCATAAGTTAAGCTTAAAATAATTATTAAAAAGTTTGAGGATTATTCAATTTAAAAAATTTTAAGAGTGTTTAAAGTTTTAATTTTAATTTGAAATCAAAAATACACGTGTAAAATAACGTTTTACTAATAAATAATTTTCGATTTTTGTTATTTTTAAAAAATTACTAAACGTAAGATCTTGAAACTTTTACTTAAATGTTTAAATTAGCTTCAAAATAGAATGTATGACAATATTTAAATATAATAATATCCGTTATAATCAAACGCAAGAGGAACGTGAAGAAGCAAATGCATTGAGACGTGCTCATATTTATTATAAACTTAATAATTATAGTTAGTCAATGGCAACCATTTAAATAAAATAAATCATTTATTCAAAATGTTATAGCAAGTTTGTCATGGTAAAAAAAGAAATTAAAAATCCATACCTATATATAAAAATGGAAACAAAAATGTATAAGAATTCATCAATTGAGAACGGCTGAACCGACAGTAGTTCGCGACATAACTTCGCAACGAACACCGTAGGTTATAACGTATTACGTAATAACACTAATAACTATAATAAATATAAATTTTATAATAATAATATTTTTTGTAACCAAGGATTTGATATTATATTATTTATTAAAAACAAATATTTATTTTTCTATAATATCATAATCGATATTTGAATTGAAAATAGCTGGCAAGTCACAAATATATCAATTTTATTACAAAATATATTGTTTTTCGACGAATACCTATTATTATCATAACCGATTATTGTAGGTAAACGAATTAAAATCATGTTTTGGAATAAAATATATCAAGCCGCCTTCATAAGTACCTATAGTAGTATAAAAATGTATGTTCAAACACACCTGATCCCCTGATCCCCTGATCCCCTGATCCCCTCACCCACAGCCGCCGCCGCTACGTACGTGACGTAACGTACCCCCCTCACCCTCACCCTCACCCACAGCCGCCGCCGCTACGTACGTGACGTAACGTACCCCCCTCACCCTCACCCTCACCCGCAGCCGCCGCCGCTACGTACGTGACGTAACGTACCCCCCTCACCCTCACCCTCACCCGCAGCCGCCGCCGCCAAACGATCGCGTACGTGCGCGACATACGTTTTCAGTTATCACATGTTATCATATATTATCAATAATTTATTTTTATCAGTTATCACACATTATTTTTATCAGTTATCACACATTATTTTTATCAGTTAATAATTTATTTTCATCAGTTATCACACATTATTTTTATCAGTTAATAATTTATTTTCATCAGTTATCACACATTATTTTTATCAGTTAATAATTTATTTTTATCAGTTATCACACATTATTTTTATCAGTTATCATATATTTAAAAATATAATATTATGGGTTAGAATCGAATCGTGAGGGTAACATTGTGTATATATATATTTAAGTACACGCTAAATAATATACATAATCATATGAATATTCTCACAACGTATAGTTCCCTCTTATATACTTGGGGGAAATAATATACAAAAATGTACATTAAGCCTTGATACATAGATACGATCTGCTTATTGTCCCCGACCGGCCACCCACTAATAATATTAAAATGCTTATTAGTGAATAACACACACACACACCTACACACACACATTAATAACTGATATACTTTTGTGTCTAAAATTCCATATTCTCTCATGTCGTCAGGATGGCGCCGACTCATAATGTATATCCTTAAACCATCACAGATCCATATTCAATTCATCGATAATCACACAATACCTTGCAAAAATTCTACCGTCGCCACCCCATACGTTTGGCGTCGGGTTGACAATAAGATACACCTTATTTAATAAACTAAATGACTCTATAGAAATTCCATATTCTCTCATGTCGTCAGGATGGCGCCGACTCATAATGTATATCCTTAAACCACCTCTCACATTCCAGCAAAATCCATTAATATTGAAAAATGCCCCCCACCTATTATAGAGACTCCTGACTTAAAGAGTCGGTGTCTGTTTAGTCCGTCTGCTGCCCTAAACTGGTGTACACGTAGTTTTCGTTCGCTCCGTCTTTATAAATTTTAGTGTTTTTTAAAGTGTGTGTTTTTATTTTCAAAAATAATTTCAATCATGGCTGGTTCAATTGGAAACATGGCTAAAGTGTACAAGAAAAATTTCACATATGTACCACCAACACCGTCTGCAGAGCTCATCGACTGTAATAATTTCATATTAGACTTCACCGGCCGTAAGTTTTTGAATGTAGGACTTGATCCTACGGACGAATTCAACACCGTAGTACAAATAATCACACCATCGCGGTATATTAATATGCCAGCCGACTTTCTAAGACGTATATTTTCCCTGATGGGGAATATATTGTCGTTTATTTTGGACCAACCGCAAAAATATAAGCGAAATTTATTTCTGGAAACCGAAATTATTTCGCTGTCTAGTATGGTGTATCAAGGGGAAAATATGCTTGTCATCGAATCAAAAACACAAGCCGGATGTCGAGTATTGCTAAACAGGTCAGATTTAATGAAACTGCAATATTTAGAATGGTGTGTTGTCGAAACGTTCGCACGAAAGTCAACCATCATACGTCCAGTTGTATTAAGGCAATTTGAAATTATTGGGAATTATATAGACCGGGAATTTACCAATGTGCAATCGCCACCGAAAACAGTTGAAGAAATGATAATTTTTATTAAAAACCTTCAGACCGATCAAATCATCTCGAATATCGACTTAAACTTTGTTAGTCAGCTGAAAATGTGTGCAGCACGAAAATTAGCTGAACAATGGTCTCAACGATGGAGCGGAGGAATGTCACCAGAGGTAAATATAATCTTAATACTAACTCTATTAAATAGTTATTTAATTTTTATTATTTTTAGTTAATCGTTGACCCCATTTCGTCAATGTCGCCGATGACATCGTCATCGTATTCACCGTCCATGTCCAATCACATAATTATGGCTCCGAAAAAATATTCATCACCGTCCCCTCAATATACAGATGACACCGATGCGCAGCCGCCGCCGACCAAACCATGGGATATAACACCACGACAATTATTATCACCGTCTTTTTTTGATGGTGAATGTTCGCAAATCGACCCTACTCAGGCGACATGGGCACCAACCAAATCATTGGTTAATTTCACATTTAATTTTTAAAATAAATATATATTAACAAATTATTATTTGTATAGCCTATTGATGATTCTGAGAGTCTACCACCGGCGATCATAGACAATCATTCTACAGGACATGATTCGGACAATTTTACGCTATGGTATAATAACCGTGTAAGATCCCCACCAACGAGCCTCGCAGTTGATGAGAACGACGGGCCGACGTCTTTTAACCACTCGCCATCAATTCTAGGCAGCAAGCCCACGAAAAAACGGAACGTAAAACGCAAACTGTTCGAATAATAATTATTGTTTAAATAATTTTTGTGTAAAATAAAAACAAGCGTGATACTTAAACAAGTTTTTTTTATTTATTAGATTAAGTTTTTACAATAAGGTTTACAATTTATATTTTTAAGACAAGGTATAAAATATTTACAAGGTATAAAAAATAATTATAAGATATTTATAAAATATATATACAAGGTTTACAATTTTCTGACATCGCCACTAAACGGATTATAAGTTATAATCTGATCATGTAGTATTAAACAATAAGCTGCAGTCTTTTCTGGAATAACTGTATCGGTTTCAAATTCTATTCGTAGGTCTACGGTCGATGATTTCACGTTATCATTCTGGTACGACAAATCGACGACGACGATTGGAGTATAGGTTTGAAAAACATGTTTTGATAATAATGGTTCACAATAATCTCGTTCGTAGTATGATTTTTGAAAGTCTGTATAAGCTTTATACAATAAACTGGTAGTATTTTTTACAAAATCGGATCGAAAGTCTTCATATGGGAACACTTCAGAATTTAAGTGTACCTTAAGATTTTTTAATTGACAGTGATCAAACCGTCCAGCGTCATTTTCTATATTTTTTTTTCGATCGGTTTGTAATCCAAACAAAATAAATCTAGGTTTTTCAAGCAAGCTGCTAGACTTTATCGTCCATGAATGTGAAGTATTTCGAGGGAGTACCGGATATTCACACAGATCCCAGGTTCTGAACGCACATGATAACGTTTTGCGCGAATCCAATACTTTCAACAGTTTTAATTTTTCTTTATCAGTGACTTTGATAATCGGCATCTTCCACGCCACCTTAGTCAGTACAATCGTAATTTTTTTATTTTTCTCAACGTGTTCGGTGGCTCCGGCACCCACAACACGTATAGCATCCAAATCAGTAGACGAACGATTTAAAATTAGTTGTTGATTGCAATTGAGTAAAATTTTTTTATAATCTTCACAAAAGCCGAATAAATGTTTTAGAGGAATGCATCCGGTAAACACATTATCGGTCATAAAATTTTTATTATCTTCACCGTCCATTGCTGAGTCCCAAGCACAGTTGTCTAATGTATTCATTTCATTTGGAGTATACGAGCAGAACGCTTTCAAGCAAGACGACACTCCGGGTGATTTTAATTTTTGTATCTCTATTCCATTTATTTCATATCGCATCTCAGAGAATAAAAATGCCAATCCATTATTTGAAAAACGTACGTCTCCAGCAGCATCGGTAGGTTTTTGTACCTTTCCTTCAATGTAAATGAAACTCTCACACGGCAAAGTGTAAGAATCCATATTTTGGATATTTATTCTAATTTCATCGTTATATGAAAAAACCGTGTTTGAATACGGTGTAAACGAATGATATTGCTTTTGTGTTATTTTACAATCATCGACATAACCAGCAGTCACATCTAAATATGAGTCATCCATCATTGTAACGAACGAAGAAAATTTAAATTATTTTTCGTGAGCTTGGTTTTGTTTTTTTTCAATTTGAACGTAGACTTTTTCAGTGGCGGTTTAGATGTAGACTTCTTCACTGCCGGTACTACACTAACGGGTTTTTTGATGGTAGCAGTATTTATATTAAATTTGAGCGCCATATCACCGCGTTATTTGTAAACGAATTGTAATCGGTTCTCCACGTAGATTTATTAGAAAATCGTTTTGATCTTTTAGTACGATATTTACTTTACTTATTGAAGTCGTGTTGAGTCTGTAAAACACTGGGTGTCTAGGTACCTCAACGATCTTATATCCTGCAGGCACAGTCGGGTAAAGCTCATGTATGGTCTGACTCGGCGCTCCGTCACAAAATGAACCAACAATCAAGTTGCACTCTACTTTTATACAGTTTACTTTCATTATATTGACTGTATTTTCAGATTCGTGAGTAACACCAGTAGTGTATACGACGTTTCTAAAACCCAACAATTTAGCAACGCTGTTTTCGACTGAAAAGTCAATCTCATGGCTACAGGATATCATACACTTTAATGTATTACTGTTTGCTTTTAATTTAAAGTGGGTAACATAGTCGGGCATGAATTTGTTTATAACAGATTCTAAATCGTCCAACTCGTACGAACCAGTAGGTATAATTACGTTTTCATTTTGACCGATAAAATTACGAAAACCTATTGCGTTACAACCAGGTTCTATGTTTGGAATTGAATTATTCGTCTGTAAACTCAAAAGACAAATCCGCGCTGTATTTTCTACTTCTATAGGTGGAAAAATATCGCATGACAATTCACTACAGTTTCCGTTTAACGTTATCGTGTACATGATAAAAATTTTAAACACAAGTGTCCACAGTTTGTAGTATTATATTTTTGTTCTCTGTTATAATTATAATTAATAGCGCATCCGTGGAAATATTTTTGTACCTCGAGCGGTGGTGGTAAATTTCCAAAACTGTCGTAATATTCTACTTTTTTTCCGATTTTTTTATACGCTACCCAATGAGTTCCTGTACTATTCGCCGTATCCAAGTTGATAATCCCAGATTCCAAGTGCTTAGGACGAACTGGCAACCTATCTCTGGTAAACACACCGATGAAATGAGGTATATCACGAGCGAATTTTAAAAGTTCGTAATCGTACAACGCTCTACTGGGTAACGTAGATATTAGTTTTTTTTCGCTTTTACACTCCCACCACTTTTATGTGGTGTTTCTATTTTGTATGAGTTGCCTTTATACGGTGTGAGATAAAGCCCTTTGCCCAAATGCGATGGTTTGTTTCTATTAAATTCATTAGCAACCTTCACAACGTTGGCCACACCACCAGTCAGGGCTCCCAGAGCTGACAACCCAGCGAAAATCGGTATGAGTGGTAGCACACCACCTTTTTTCGGAATATTTATTGTTCGTGGGACTTTTGTCTTCTTAGTTTTGAATGTTTTTCGCGCGACGGCCACACATTTTTTAGTCAATTTCAACAAGTTTTTTTTTTCGCTAACATTTTTCTTTACAACATTTTTAGTGGCTTTAAGTGCTGCTTTAAAACCACAACCTCCACCGATTTTTCGTTTTGCCTTCATGGCAGTAGTCACGCCCCAAGCTACAGCTTTTTCTTTTAAACTCGAATCTTTTGACTTGAACCTATCCCAGGCTCGCTGCTCTAATATATAATCGGCTTTGTTACGATCTGTGATAGAGTTACTCTGATCGTACGCAATGTCGTGGTCTCTACAAGCAGAGTCCAGTGGGTTTATACCTTTATCACCTCGAGCTAATCGTTTTTTCAAATTTGTACCAGGTCCGCAGTATTGATAACCTACAAAGAAATATTATTATTATTATTATTATGATAATATCGGATTTAATAAACTTACCAGGCACGTGAAGCTCGATCGGCAGTTTGTTTATAAGCGTGTTGATAAGCCCACCACCTTTATTCTTGTTGCTTCTTCGAGCGGGTGACATTGTGTACTGATTACATTGTCGTCGTTACAGAGATATTTATAATGAAATTCATCAAGCAAAAAATAAAACTAACAGTTGAAAACGTAGATCCACCTACTTCATTTCAAAATCATAGACATGGAGCGCTCCTTCCTAATACGATACGTGCACTCATCGTAGGTCCTTCCGGCTGTGGAAAAACGAATTTAATCTTTACTTTATTAACAAATATAAACGGAATAAGATTTCATAATGTTTACATATACTCTAAAACATTGGATCAGCCTAAATACAAAATGCTTGGAGATATTTTATCGGGCACTGATGTTGGATTGTTTACGTTCTACGAAAATGAAAAAGTTTTGCCACCTGAAGAAGCATTACCAAACTCTGTGTTTATTTTTGACGATATTATTTCGGAAAATCAGAAAATTGCAAGAACTTACTTTTCCAGAGGTCGGCATAATTTAATAGATGTATTCTATCTGGCTCAGAGTTATTCAAAAGTACCTAAACAACTCTTGCGTGATAACGCTAATTTTATTGTATTATTCAAACAAGATGAGACCAATTTAAAGCATGTATACAATGAGCATTGCTCTGGTGATATGTCGTATACAGAATTTAAAGACTTTTGCACTTCGTGTTGGCGTAAGGGGAGATTCGAGTTTATCGTTATAAGCAAAGACTGTGAACGCGATAACGGACGATATCGTTATGGATTCGATACATTCGTCATTATATAATATGGCGTTTTTTATGAAAATTCATCATTCGCAAACATGGACGCTAACGGTGAAGTACTCGGAGAACTGGTTAAAGCCAAAGAAAACATTAAACGAAAATATTCAGCATTAAAACACGGAAAAGCCGATATTCATTCACTAGTATCAGATACATTAAGCCCGATTATCGAACCATTGAACGATCTAAAAAATTATAAGCCTTTACAAGTTTCACCTACTCAAGTCTCACCTACTCAGGATGCAGATGGTTATCAAGATTTTGAAATCACCGACTGGTTTAAATCTTATGATATAGACAAAACATACGGGCCTAAAACACAAACAAACGGTAACATGTATTTGGGGAAAAAAGAAATTAAGCTTGTCGATAATACATTGACTATTGAAGACTCGTCTTATCCGATAACACCAGGACTAGGAAATTTAATATTTTCGAAATCTCCGAAATTATACACTAACAACGATTTAAAAACTTATAAATCTATATTAAATCAAACATCGGCTCACTTAACAGCAGACGGAAAGAAGATTAAAAAAGGTGGGAATAAATACGCAGATATAATTCAAAATCTGTTTCCATCTGGGAGTGGACTATCTGTGAAACTACAAAAACATAATTTAGTGTACTGGAACGACCCCAACGAATTAGTCGTTCGTTTGCGATTACTTTTAGCTTCTAAAGCTGCTGGTAATACAGGTGTTTCAAACGAAATACTCTCGATTTTTGAAGAACTGCGTGAAGCAGGGTTAATAAAACATATTCCAAATGTCTAAACGTGAAATCGCTATCGAACTACACAAACCAGCTAGAAAAAATTATACAAGGCGTAGAGTTAATGTTTACGGTAAAAACGATCTTTGGCAGGCCGACTTGGTCGAAATGATACCGTATTCGAAAAAAAATAAAGGCTACAAATATATTCTATGTGTTATTGATTGTTTTACAAAGTTTGCTTGGGCGATACCATTAAAATCTAAAACTGCTAAAGAAGTTTCCAGCTCAATGTCTAAAATACTGCATAAACGCACACCAAAACTATTACAGCTCGATAATGGTAAAGAATTTTACAATTCTACATTTGACGCGTTAATGTCTAAGTACAATATACATAAATATTCGACTTATAGTACTATGAAAGCGTGTATTGTAGAACGTTTTAATCGCACACTGAAAGAAAAAATGTTTAGAGAGTTTACGGCCCGAGGTTCACACGAATGGATTTCTATTTTACCTTCATTGATTGACGAATATAATAATTCAAAACATAGGACAATAGGAATGACACCAGTGCAAGCTGATACTAATCCTACGTCAGTGGAAATAATGCAACGTAAAATAATTAAACGAAAAAATAAATTTAACATAGGCGATAACGTCCGTATAAGCACATATAAAGGTGTGTTTACAAAAGGTTATTTGCCGAGATGGTCTACGGAAATATTTAAAATTGTTAAAATCAACGAAACTTTACCTACTACTTATCAGCTACAAGATTATACTGGAAAACCGATTGCTGGTTGCTTTTATTCAGAAGAAATATTGAAAACAAACTATCCAAATGACTATTTAGTTGAAAAAATTATACGTAAGAAGGGGAAGCAAATTTTTGTGAAATGGCTAGGGTTCGATAATACACACAATAGTTGGATAAATACAAGTGACATTAGAAAATAGTGTCAGTTGAGCTATAGACATGAACGTGTTTGGTAGTTCTCAGTCTGGTGAAACAAATAAAATTATTTCAAATCTCGAACAGTCGAACAAATCGTTTTCGTCTAAATTAGATAAAATCGAACATCTACTTGAAGAAAATCATAAATCCGTACAAATTCAGGAAGAACAAGTAGAAGCGATACAATTAACGTGTGTAGAGATAGCCGAGCATATGACAAGAGGTGAAGCATCATTAAAATTAATCAAAGAAAGTGTAGAAGTGTTGAAAAACATAATACCAGCTATTCTGAGTCGTCTAAATACTATTGAAACTTATAATAAAGACAAACCATAATGACTTCAGCCATCTTGGACATGCAATGTGTACTTGGCGTCAACAATAAATACATGATTAAAGAAATGTCTATAGTAGACACAGAAACATGGGCGACCCAGCACTGGATTTTTAAACATTCAAACTCAATGCAGGACAATAAGAGTCAAAAAACCAACAAGTGGCTGGAGCGTAATTACCATCAACTAGCTATAGAATTTGGTGATATCGAGTATGAAGAACTCGGAAAAATATTGAATTCATTAAAATTCAGATGTATTTACGTCAAAGGTGAACAGAAAAAACAAGTTCTTATGGAGTATATACCACACGTCGCACTCATCAACATTGAAGACTTGGGCTGCCCTCGTTTGGATCAAATATGCGATGATGAAACTTTACCTTGTTGTATTTTTCATATGGAATTTAATCCTAAACAATGTACATTTTATAAAGTATTTGCTATAAGAAAATGGTTTGTAAATAATTCTTAAACAAAAATGTAATTGTATTCTATACAAAATATTTTATTTTATCATTTAATAAACATAATTATATTATAACATTGTTTTATTTTTATAACAACATAATATTTATGTTAAATTAACATTTATCAGCTCAAGGTTATAGATAACAAAATATACAAATTATTCGAGTGGTATTTACAATAACAAAAAATATATACATGGTATTTACAATAAAAATATACATAGTATTTAATTATTGGACATGTATTCCCGTAGAAGCAATCTCATTAAGCCTTTCTCTTCCCCGGTCCAGTTATGTCCTTTTTCATCCAATTCAGGCCAATCATCCTCGAGTTCGTCTTTCCTATAAAATTATAAATATTATAAGTAAAATAATCTATTATAAATTTATTATAAATTTACTTTAGAGAGTAATGTCCGTGAGCCACTGTGTGCACTTTATCTTCAAGTACAACCCTCTTATCATCATAGTTATTATATGTAATTTTATTGGTTCGAATTGTTGTCAATTGGTGGTTGAATGAGCGGATGGAAACATTTTCTCTCTTATTTTCCCCCTTCTCCTCAAACAAACACTTTTTATGATCGCTAAACGTCATATGATTCTTTACAACGTGTTTTCTAATTCCCTTGGCTTTGATCTTCTCCTTGCCATTCAAAATGTATGCATATGACTTTGATCGCAGCGCGCAAAACTCAGTCATTACGAGTCCATCCGTCTCATCAGAAAATAACCCGGGAATCTTCTTTCTCTCAGCAATGTAACACGGATGGTTCTCCGGCAAGTTGGAAGTATCCATTCGTTCGAGTAAGTTGTTATTATTTTTAAGGTCTTCATAGAAATCGTTGGTTTGGATATAATAAACCAGTGAATCTATAAATTATGTAAATTATTACTATGTATAAGATATTGAATTAATAATAAGTAATACCTGTGTCAGTATACATAAGCTCGATTTTATCCCCATAATGTTTCTGCATCACATTATAGTGGTAATCATACATTAAACTCTTGCTTATGTCAAGAACCGCGAGACCTATATACATTAAAAATCGTATTAATACCTTTATATATCTAAATTATTAATAGAAAAATTACCGATATAAATAGGTTTACAAAAATTAATGATTTTTTTTTCCAATGTTACTGCGTTCAAGTTTTCGGAATAGGTGGTGCAATATTTAAATGTTGATCTGTTTATTAATTTCTGCAAACGTCGGTTGCACGAAACAAGTTCCATGTCCATACGTTTACGAACGTTCTCCATCGTTTTTCCTACATTAGAATCGGGTGATAAAAAGGGATAATTATAATAATTATTTATAATAACATACCGAATACAGCATTGTTCATCAATTTGAAGAAATCCCGCTCAAATTCATTTTTCGCCTTTTTCCTCATATTAGTGTTTAATTCAATATACTGGGCAAGCCAAGGTGATTGCTTGAATTGAATAACTCTATGCACCTATAATATAAATGTTAGTAATTCTATGATAAAATAACATTATATATGATATTCACCTTTTCAACTATGAGACCATTGTTTAAGGCTTGCTGGAGGTTTCGATAGTGAACAATATAATTTTTCTTAGGCTCAAATGTAGCCATGAGTTTGCGTACTTTTGAGCCTGGTGGTATGCTATTCTGTGGCAGGAATGGCAAGTCGTTATGTTTATTATGTAATTTTTTTGGATAAACAATGTCAACCTCGTAAACCCGTCCTATGGGCGAATCCTCAGTCAAATCGTTTAATCCGTCGAGTGATGGTTTAACCCACTTGAAATCTCCGTAGGGCATAAACTGAGACATTGCCCAGCCGTAAAGATTGTTGCCTAAAGTATAAAATAAGCTTTATAATGATAATAATAATAATAATGTAAAGATAAACTTACAATCCTGATAAACAAGCCATGATTTTGGATCTGCGGGGTTATAATCAGGTGTTCTCTCATTGTTAGGTTTCGCGTACCGCATGCTGGCTTGTGTGAGTCCACCTCGAATACCTAGAAAAAATTGTTATTATAGGCATATAGAAATAACATAATATCAATATACTAACCGTCTTCAAACATGAGAAGCATTTCATAATCGACCAGTAATTCTAGTTTTATCGCCGTGTATTTCAACATTGCGTCGAAAGAGAACCCCGGTGCTGTATAATAGTATGCCGGGTCTAAATGGTATGTATTTAAGCAAAGATCCCGGAAATTTTCGAAAACATCTGCCAGAAGTAAAACATCGACTTTTAAATATAGATCGGAATACTCGCCCAGCGTTTGACAATTGAAGTGGTTCCAAACTTCTATCGCAAACTGATATTCTGTATCTTTAACATCTTCTTCTGTCAGAACACTATAAAAATCTTCCACAGGCGGCAAAGAGGTTTGTTCAAGCTTGGACCAATCATCAGTGAAGTCGTAAGGATATACACCCTTACGAGTGACGAGCGGTAAATCATTATTGGAAAAATGTTTTGCGGTTATGCGGAATTTTTCCAAGTTTGGCGTTATTAGGTTGGTGGCGAGAGTTGATAAACTTGTAGCCATAAATCTAAAAGTATCCACGAATCTGATGGTAAAATCTTTACTTATATATTTTGAAAAAGTGACGAATTTCTCCTCGCTGTTTGGAATTACTTTTATTCTTTTTGAATTATAACCTAGTTCTGTTACTATGAAATGTGCATCATAGTTGGATAGATTGTGGATAAAAACTGGAACGTACTTTGGTTGTATAAGACTTAGATTACATCTACCACACAAGGTCTGTCTGAATTTCCCAGTCAAATGATCGTGATCACGGACACGGGTGTATGTATCAACATTACATTTACATAAATTACATTTAAAACATGAATTATGTTTGGCTATATCTTCATCAGTCATGGTCAGAGTAATGTTTGTCTTTAATAATTTTTCTATTTTCTCGGCAACGTCAGTGATATTTTGTATAAAATGCTTTGCCACGTCTTGCCTGCTCTTACTACCTCGGTATATAACTGGTTCAATCGGTATGTTAAATTGTGCTAACAACTCTATTGGAACATTTTCAGACGCTTTAACTAAAAATCCGTAACTCATAGGACGGTGTTTCTGTATGATTGTTGTATTACCCCCCTTTTCCTCGTCGGTCTTTACAAGCAAAGCCTCGAAATCGGCATATATAACTATGGGGTGTCTCTGCGCGTTCTGCCACGCGGTGAATTGTAGCACATCTCCATCTTTTGGCATTATCGGTCGTATGGGTTTATGTGGTCCGCATATTAACCTATGATGTTCAAGCGCTATCTGCCCGCTTAACTTATACTTTAAATTCTGTCTATTAAACGTTGTAAAGCAACGTTTACAGAATATAACTTGACCTGTATGACTAGTTTTTTGCGAACGGAGTAATCTTGAAAAATTCGAGATGTAAGTATAGTGTGTATTATCACCATCCGTCACTAATAATAAGTCAAAATGATCCGGTTTTTCATCATCTACGACTTTGAGTGGGAAAACCTCATATGAAGGATACTTTTTCGGTGGCTGTAATCGTTTTTCAAGTCCGTAAACATTTACAGAAACGTTCTGATTATTTTTTTCAAACTTTGAAATATCCGACAGCGGTGTTGGAAATGAAATACCGTTGAAAATGTATTTGTCCTCATGCTTGGTATAATTTTCATTGACACGGAATTTGTTATCTCCTACAACGTGTTTTGCTAATATAGCCCATTTAAAACACTGTTGGTCTGTATTTTTAGGATTTATTATTGCTCGTTTATCTATGATAGATTTTGGTAATTGTATATATGATGAACCAGATATAGGTGTATACTTATAAACGGCTAATAGTAAGCCATCGATGGACTCTAACGTAAACCCGCTACCACGAGAAACATAAGCGTCTTCCTCAGCTAATAATTTCAAAAAAGATTGTTCAATTATTGTTTTGATTTCTGCGCCCATAAATATTTCTTTGGCTGATGCTGTAAACGCTCGATTTTCGGATGAATTGGGCACGTATGGTTGGTTATACGTAGCTTCAAGCTTTAAGCTAAATTTTATCGGATGTTCCTGCACATGAGTTTTTAGCTTGTCTGATAGAGCCGGTTCGAGAGAACGGAGAAAGTCGGGATAATTTTGAATATTATTCAGATTTTTCGCGAAATACCACACTATTTTTCGTTTTCCTGACGATGAAATTTCAACAAGACCCGGGGATCTAACCAGTTCCATACGCATTTTTTTAGCCTTAACAGCCGACACAGTGTTGGCGGTGGAAATGCGTTTGCCATTAGTCGTAGTTGTATATGAATCTAAAAAAAAAAAAAAAAAAAAAAAATATATTTAGCTTGCAATTAGTATCGACTAGTTTGAAATAAATCTAACGACACACGTCTTTATGTAATTAATCCACGGTGGACCTTTAAAAAATGAATTAACTCACGAAGGATAAATAAAATAAAACTAACCTGTATCCTCCAAGTCCAGAGTTTCATTCATCACGGTGATATCGTCATTAGAAACCGTGTTTAATCCACCGGCCGCGATATTGGGGACAAAAATTTGAGGCGCGATTTGGATATCACCTTGGTTGTCAATACGAGGCGCGAACTGGATGACGCTCGGTCGTGCTTGCTGATTTATGATCGGTGCAGCTGGCTGATCTATGACTAAAGCAGCTGGCAATGGTCTGAGATGAGCCGGAACGTTAACGATACCTTAGAGAAAATAATAAATTAATATTGTATAAAATACAACTTATATTTTTAGTACATACCATGAATGTTCTTCAGATGCTTGTTGAGGTTGTTTTTGTATAAGAATGTCGATGGGCATGCAGTGCACGGAAAACGTATACCTGCATGCTTCTTTTGGTGAGCAGTCAAATTATCTTTACGTTTAAAAACTGAAGGACACTGCACGCATTGAAACATTTTTAAATTTTATAAAGTAATACGCGAAAAAAAATAATACCACAAAGGTGTAAATAATGTTTAAACACTTTTAAACTCACAAAAAATTTTTAAAGACGGAGCGAACGAAAACTACGTGTACACCAGTTTAGGGCAGCAGACGGACTAGACAGACACCGACTCTTTAAGTCTTTTCACGTATTAATGGATTTTGCTGGAATGTGAGAGGTGGTTTAAGGATATACATTATGAGTCGGCGCCATCCTGACGACATGAGAGAATATGGAATTTCTATAGAGTCATTTAGTTTATTAAATAAGGTGTATCTTATTGTCAACCCGACGCCAAACGTATGGGGTGGCGACGGTAGAATTTTTGCAAGGTATTGTGTGATTATCGATGAATTGAATATGGATCTGTGATGGTTTAAGGATATACATTATGAGTCGGCGCCATCCTGACGACATGAGAGAATATGGAATTTTAGACACAAAAGTATATCAGTTATTAATGTGTGTGTGTAGGTGTGTGTGTGTGTTATTCACTAATAAGCATTTTAATATTATTAGTGGGTGGCCGGTCGGGGACAATAAGCAGATCGTATCTATGTATCAAGGCTTAATGTACATTTTTGTATATTATTTCCCCCAAGTATATAAGAGGGAACTATACGTTGTGAGAATATTCATATGATTATGTATATTATTTAGCGTGTACTTAAATATATATATACACAATGTTACCCTCACGATTCGATTCTAACCCATAATATTATATTTTTAAATATATGATAACTGATAAAAATAATGTGTGATAACTGATAAAAATAAATTATTAACTGATAAAAATAATGTGTGATAACTGATGAAAATAAATTATTAACTGATAAAAATAATGTGTGATAACTGATGAAAATAAATTATTAACTGATAAAAATAATGTGTGATAACTGATAAAAATAATGTGTGATAACTGATAAAAATAAATTATTGATAATATATGATAACATGTGATAACTGAAAACGTATGTCGCGCACGTACGCGATCGTTTGGCGGCGGCGGCTGCGGGTGAGGGTGAGGGTGAGGGGGGTACGTTACGTCACGTACGTAGCGGCGGCGGCTGCGGCTGTGGGTGAGGGGATCAGGGGATCAGGGATCAGGGGATCAGGGGATCAGGGATCAGGGGATCAGGGGATCAGGGGATCAGGTGTGTTTGAACATACATTTTTATACTACTACCTATAAATAAAATTATTTAAAAATAAAAATATTCTTGTCTTTTTATGTCTCTATGTAATATACACTGTTGTCTGTCGATCGTCTACGTACGCCGATCGCGCAGCTACGCACTCTATAATAATTAATCATAGAATAACTATTAAATTATTTTACGCTGGTTTCATTTTTTGCTTTTCATTCCAATAAACGTGGTCATCAGAAAATCTTAAACAAATTATGTGACATAAAAAGTTTTTTAATTTCTAATACCTATCAAAAATTAAAGGCCCACAAAAAAATTATGCCTACTAAAATTTTACGTCCGGGATGAATCCTTCCCATAGTTCCACCACTGCACATTTGATAAAAATCAAACATTTAATAAAATAAAAGTAGGTATATTATTATTATTACATTTTCATTATTTACCACAGTTGTTCTATTAATTAAATTATTTAATAACAATTAAATAAAATATTCTTAAAATAACCAATTTAACAAGATCAATCAGGAACTTGTAATTATCTATTTAAGTTTAATAATTAACAAACTTTAACATAGTATTTACAGTTAACATTATAATTTAAAAAAAAGGAATATCATAGTTGTATAGGAACAAGTAGTATGCTTTTACTAGTTTACTACTGATTTAAATATATTTATAAAAACATAATTACAATTTAAAATAATAAATCATAAAAATTAAGCAAACAATTAGAGTAAAATGTTATAACTAGTCATCAACCTCCCCAGATTGTAGACTTTCATAAAATGCTCATTGGTTTAAAATGTTTAAATATAATACATATTACATAATTACAATTTAAAATAATAATTTATAAAAATAAAGAAAACAATTAGTGTAAAATGTTGATACAAAAGTGGTAAAATAAATATGTACTTACGAATTTACATCTCTCAGATTCCGCAATGAGCTTTGTTCTTTTTGATCGTAACATTTTAAAATAATAGTTAAATACATTTAATTTTAACTAATAATATTTATCGTTAATTCTAAATTATTAAAACATATTAAATAAGCAATCACGTTCTGTTGTTTATCAAATAGAATAATTGTTAATGACGACCAAAAATAATAGTCTATAATTTTCTGTAGTATTACCTAGCTACGGATTCCTCGTGACAAAATAAATTTGGCAAAGAATTGGATAAATATATTTAAGCCATGATACTGAGTATGTTAGTGCATATTTTAAGGAATAATATAATATAGTATTCTATGGTAATATTTAGGCAGTTATTTTTACATGCATTTTTGTGTGTACCTACTGTGTAAGCTATTATCTATGGCCTATGACATTCCCGCGTAGTTGTACCACCAGTGCCTTCCTATTAATTGGCTGCAGTCATAGACATTATTTACATATTTTATCTCCGTGTATTTAATTTACCCGACCGGCGACCGGTACACCATACACTTATAAATGGCTATAATGACGTTTCAATATAATACTAATTATATATTTAAATATTAAAACACATCAGAAAAAAGTATTTAAATGCAAAATATTAGATAGTACGTCAATCAAAAATCCTAAGACACAAATTAATTCTTTTACCTCCGACAAATCTGGCCAAAATAGAACTTTAACTTTCTGCTGCATTGTTATTTAAATTAAACATACAATTGTCTGTATGGTATGTTAAAGTAATTCTTATTGAACCTATATCATCCCATAGGCCCACTCGTTTCATATCTGACACGTAATTTTTTTCGCCTAGAAAATAATAAAGTAATAACTAATGCCTAAAATTATTTATAAATGTATACTTATAATATTATATTACTATACCTAAATTTTTCCTCGTGCAAAAATAATCACTAAAATTCTCATAATCACCGAATACATAATTAAGGCTATTGACAAATGACAATATCTTTCTTCAGCATTTTAACCGAATCCTCATATAAAATATTATTTTGTTGTTTTCTGTATTTTACCGTCTTTATAACAGCAGCACGAAGTCGTTCAACTCGACTGTAGACTAATAAATTGCGCATACGACCCGGCACACTTTCACCTTTATTGCCTTTTTTTTTAAAGCTCGTGAAGCTTATTAATATAGTTCCTCAAAATATGGTTGGAACATTCTATTTTTTTAAATTATAACATCAGGACCCTGTAAGGTTGCGCCGAGCGTAAACGTTTTATATGACATTGCTATCGCCATATCCTATATTATGACCTATATTATTAGGTATACATATTTATACATAATATGTAAAATTTTAATCAAATACAAATTACATACAATAATATAATAATATTATACTTATTGCTTACCAATCAGTCGATTGTCATGATTGTATATTATCCATACCTAAATTCTAAACTATTTTTAAAACCTTCAACTACCTATTAGCATAATAGCATACTTGCATACTGTATTATTAGCTAGTAACATTGGAATTAAAAATTGTATCTAAAACCTAATCAATTGATGAGTTGTCAAAAACTATTAAGATAAGATTCTTCTACAATCTTATATCGTCATGAGCGAAGGTTTTGTATAAAAATTGTAAACAATAATAAGTGGTTTAGTGATTGTAGGTAACTCGTAAAGTGAAAAAGTTTTAAAATAAAAATCGTTCGAGGTTATGATCATGAATAAAGTAGAAATCCTTAAAACTGACAGAGGAGGTTTGAAAATTGTTTTTAATGAATATATGTATACAAAACAAGTATTCTTGCTAACAACAAAATTAGATGGGATGAGTGTGTAGAAAAAAAAAGAAAAAATGTAGGTAGTATAACAACTGATCAATCGATTTTAAATGTGTTGAAAAATATTGAACATGAAAATCATCCACCGTCCTCAACGCAAGTAGAAGTAACAAAAGCCATGTTGAATATGAATATAGGTACTAAAGCTCAAAACAATTTTGATACTCCTTCCAGAGTTTTTGCAGAAGAAACGTCTAATTTATCAAACGAAGCAATGGTTTTATTGACAGATGAAAAATCGATCAAAAGATCACTAAGAAGAATTCGGAATAAAAAGTATCCTTCGCAGCTATGCCCTTTATTGGAATTGAAAATAAATAGTAATTGGGCTACTATAGGAGGTGCCGAACCAAAACAGTTTTTATTATTTGATAATGAAAACAATATCAACCGAATAATTTACTGTTTTCCCGTCTCCCGAAGGAATGTTAGAGTTGTCAAAATGGGACAAGTGGTGTATGGATGGAACATTTTTTACTTGTCCTAAAAACTTTTATCAAGTATACATTATTCATGCATGTATTAAAAACACATCAATTCCATTTGTTTATGCTTTATTACAAAGAAAAACTAAAAAAATATATGTTGAACTTTTATCAAAACTTAAAAGTATGTTGTCTGAGTTGAATGTAAAAACTATAAGTGTTGACTTTGAACAATCAATGATTCAAGCTATTGAATTAGTGTCTGTCGACATTAATATTCAATGTTGTTATTATCATCTTTCCCAAAGTATTTGGCCTAAAGTTCAAAGCATAGGATTAGCTTCAAAATATAAAGAAAATTAAAATGTTCGTCAAATGGTTGCAGGCTTGATTAAAGGTTTAGCATTATTACCTCTGAAATATGTTAAGAAAGATATTATGTACTATTATATATGTTAATAATATTATTACAATAACTACAATTATATACGTTTTACTATACCTACTAATTGTTTAGGTATGTCAGTGCTATATGATTTATCAAATGACCTCAATGATCCCGATATCGATGAACTATTGTTATACTTTGATAGAACGTACGTCAATGGACAATGGGACTTACAAAAGAACTACTACAAAATCAAATTTTGAATATGGCGATCTTCACCAATATTTCCTCCTTATTTATGGAATGTACATAATGCTACAAAGAAAAACAAAGGTAGAACAAATAATATAATAAGTGAAGGTTTCAATAATAAATTTAAATATTTAGTAAGAACTCAGCATCCAAATGCTTGGATGTTTATTGAAGCACTACAAAAGTCAATTTCAATGGCAATTAATAAATTACAAAAAATTAAAACAGGTACGGTTTTTATTTAAAAAAAAAAATAAATATGAACAAAGATTACGAAATATGTGCATTGTACTTAGATATAATAAAAGAATCAGAAATTAAATGTTTTTTTACAAAATATATCATTTTTTTGGCAAAATGTTAAATATACAAATTTTTTACGTTTTATTATACAATTTTTATTATATTCATGAAAAAAAAAAATTAGTCATTTTTATTAGTTATTAATTATATTTTATGTAAATACCTATATAAAATTGCATTTACAATTATAATTTATTATTTTTATGAAGAAAAAATAATTTTTAAAAATTGGGGGAAAATGTCCTACTACGTCAAATACAGTCGGGGGGAGGGAATATCCGGGGGGAAATTGTCCGGATAACGGGGGCGACTACACCTAGACCTTTTTTCTATGCGATCGCTGCGATCCTATATTATGAACGATATTATGAACGTAACAATTTTTCACTTTTATTATAATAATATATAAAAGAAGATGTCAAATCTATGAGTGTTTTTTCAACAAATTTTACACTAGTTCGCTTTTAACATCGATTGGCCACAGTTGAGTTAATTGCTCATATTTTATAGGAAATCTATTAAAAAAATAATATACATAACTAGGTGTTTATAAATAATAAATTTAACTAAATGAACGTGGATATAATATGCATTACTAAAAAAGATCTTGTATAATAACATTATAAGTTACAATTTTACAAACAATAAATATCATCCTTTCTACAAGTACTATAGAATTATACTGTCATGCTTGAATTACTATCACTTTCAGCGTTTTACTATAATTATTAATTTCTATAAAATGAAATAATCGTTTTGATTTGGCGTATTTAACGCACATCTCATCGTTACACAGGGTTGTGTATTTGGTCCCAACTATTATAGTTTATATATAAACTATTAGGTTTTATAATATCTTATATTTATAAGCCTAATAATGGCTGCGGGGTTGTTTTCAAACCCAAAACGCTCATTCGTTTTATATGGCCAGAATAGCAGCGAAGTCAATGATATAGATCAGTGTTTTTAAACTTTTTTTTCCCGTGAAACCCTGTTTGATGTCCACTTTTATCATGGAACCCATACAATTTTTTAAGCTTTTTAGCTTTTTTTTAGGATTTCTTGCAAATAAATTATAATCATAATATGATTATAATAATATTGCTTTAAAGATATTTAATTTAAAAAATTATGTTAAAATAAAAATAAAAATTATAATAATTCATATTAATACTTTAATAATAATTACTTTAATTAGAATTAAGAGGCCGTTCTGGAAGCGAAATTCGGCCGTAAAAACATGCTTTCGTACTTCCCATTTCCCTTAGCTATCGTTAGTCGTAGAAACATGATTTATACATCAAAATAAACTTTAAAAGTTCCTCTAGATGATCTAGTTCCGTTTTTGATTTTATTTTTAAACCAGAAATATTTTCATTTGAAATTTTCGAAATTTTTAAAATTTTTAAAAAATTGTATAAAATAGAAAAAATAATATATCAAAAAAGTAGAACGCAGTCCTCTAGAGAAACTTCTCAAGTTTATTTTTGTGTATAAATCATGTTTCTACAACTAACGAGAGCTGAGGAAAATGGGAAGTACAAAAACATGTGTTTTGTTAGAAAAATCGTAAATTTACAGTCGTCATGTGCTGCTCTGCTAAGGTATAGCGGCAGCGTTCGAGAACAATGGCCATACCACCACCCCGTGCGTGACTGAAGCAATACAGACATACCGCACTATAGGTCTAAACGGGTTTTCATAACACAGTTTATAAAATAACTAGCTGTAGGGTAGAGACCGTGGTGGAGCGCCCGGCTCTGACTTTTGTAAGCAACCGACCAGTTGCGCCTGTTATAAATCGATAGACAACTTAACTGTCGTGACAGTGAGTGGCACGAAAATGGCGGCGATGACACGAGGAAAAAAATGGAAAAATAGAAAAACATGAAAAAAGTGAGAAAACGGGATGATGCAGTTTAATAATAAGGATGTGGTCCCTGTGGTCGAATCGGTATGGTGCAATGACCATAGGACGTTATTACAATAAAGGGAAACTCAAAACCAACTTAAAATTAGGTATAAGCTTCCACATACCGATGGCGTGGTCGGAAACGGAAACTGCACCTGAATATCGTCTCGAAGTCTAAGGCGGCCTCTCACACAACACGCAATATTTTGTTGCTGACGAACTTACACGGCGGTGACTTGACGATCAGAACGGCCTCCCACACAACACTCAATGCGTTGATAGCGGACTTACGTTTGGGTGACTTGTTATGTGGTTGCTGGTACGGCGACGGACCCAAGTTGAACCGCCAACAACGATAATAACAACTATTTAATTGGCTGCATCCGAATTGGTTCCCGACATTCCAGGCAACACACATCCGAATTGGTTCCCGATATTCTAGGTAGGCGGCATATGTCCGAATAGGTTCCCGATAAAGATTTTCGAAAAAGCAAAGTACGATATAATATAAATTAAATATTTAATATTATTATAACATATAATATATTATATAAATATATAGGACTTTCAAAAGAATTTAAAAATAATGATAGAAGATAGCTCATTTCCACCAACAATTTTGGTTGAATAAACCAGTAGTAGAGAACAAATTACTAATTTATTACTGTGAGTCATTTCATAGCAAGTTCAACAGTTGCTTTTATTCCGCACATCCAAACATATTTCAATTTATGGTTGTAGTAAAAAAAGTTCAAATTGAAACTTATATAAAATTTCGAAGTACTCTGTAGTTTGTTCGTACCTGAAGTCTAAAAATAAGGAAATATTTATAAAAATAGAAATTGACAAACATAAAAATATCGAAATCAGTGATTTAAATTTTTTTAAAACGTTTGTTATAAATGTATTAAATTCAAGTAATTCGGTGTTGGTGATTTGCAGCCCAATCCCTAAATAACATACGAGTTGCAATCCAGGTTTATGAAAGGTACGTACGAATTGCGGTCAATTCAATAATGTATATATTACATATTATATTATATTATATATATAATATATAAACATCACAACACACGTATTTATTATAATACAACGTATTTTATAGTATAAATTGTCGTACTTATATTAGTATTTGTCGCAAAAAAAAATAAAAGCATTCATGTATTAATAACATTTTTTTATGTTATAAGAATTTATTAGGTATATTATAATAATAATAATGTTAAAAATAAAAATTAAAAGTATTGGCTTATTACCTAATAATATTGTATAATAATTTCATTTACTAGTGTTTTGACAATAACTGATAACTCAACGATTTAACTAAATCAAAATTATGTATTTCTTTTAGCTCATGTAGTCATGTTTTGTCATCTGTCCTCTAATGAAAGATTATTTTTAACATAATTTCTTTGTCCTACATTTTTACTTCTGCATTTTATGTATATTAGATTCTGAACGGAGTGATGAATGTATTGCTTTTACAATGATGTGTGTTTTTTTTTTTTTTTTGTGTCTGACGACAACATTTGGAGCAGTAATAATGCTCCGATTTTTAACTTCAGCCCCTCTTTGAATAGGAAATTGAATCTAGTTGGTACTTTGGGGGGGTCAAAAGTGAAATTTCCAAATAATTTTCAAAAAAATCGAGAAAAACAAAAAAAAAGTGACAGAAAAACGGCAATTTTACGAAAAACCACTTTTCGACAAAATCGTATCGCCTAGAAATTGACGGTGTCGTTAAGCAGTCATTTTCATTTTATATTAATAACATCTATTATAATACTTGTATGTATGGAGAAGTTTGGTTGAAGCGTGCAAAAGGCCTTAATGGCCTGTATAGCACTAAAAAAAATAAAATAAAAAAAGCGGGTAAGTGAGTATCGCTCTGCTGTACATTAGGGGGTGGGTTGGACTTCGGACTAGGGTAGGTTAAATCTAAATGCAATGATAGGTATCATTGTATACGAAAAACGATTCTGAAAGGAGATGATTTGTCAGTCTAGGATATATTATACTTAAATATTGTCATATATTCTATTTTGAAACAAATTAAAACATTTAAGTAAAAGTTTCAAGATCTTACGTTTAGTAATTTTTTAAAAATAACAAAGTGAAGAGTGATTTAAATTTTCTTATTTCTAATAGGTAGTTCATTTTTCGAAAGTTCAAAATTCTTTAAAATATTTTAGATTCTGAACGCAATGATGTGTGTTTTTTTTTTTCGTGTCTGACGACAACATTTGGAGCAGTAATAATGCTCCGATTTTTGACTTCAGCCCCTCTTTGAATAGGAAATTGAATCTAGTTGGTACTTTAGGGGGGTCAAAATTAAAATTTTCAAATAGTTTTCAAAAAAATCGAGAAAAACAAAAAAAAAATGACAGAAAAATGGCAATTTTACGGAAAAACCACTTTTCGACAAAATCGATTTTTTGATTTTGCTGTAATTCAAAAACGAATTATTGTAAATACTTGAAATTTTCACCAAATGTTTATATTGTGGTTATCTCTTTACAGATAAATTTTCAAAATATTTTGACCATTTTAAAGCTACTAATAGACAATTGAAATTTTCGACTTTTCTAAGTTTTTTTTTCTTCAAATGCTGATAAAAAATTTTTGGGTGGCCAGAAAATCTTGAAAATTTAATACAAGGTTTCTTATAAGTTTTTCTTAAAGTGATAAAAAAAAATCCGAAATCGTTAGTCACAATTTTTTTTTATAAGTGCTTAAAGTTCGAATTTATACGAAATATTTCAAAATTTAAATAAAATTTCATACTCTCATTATGCGTATGTTGCCTAATACTTTTTTTATTAATAAACACATACTATAAAGTAACCATAGTAACATATAAAAACTATACTATTTGTTTCAAAATAGAAATATGACAATATTTAAATATAATATATCCTAAACTGACAAATCATCTTCGTTCAGAATCGTTTTTCGTATACAATGATACCTATCATTGCATTCAAATTTAACCTACCATAGTCCGAGGTCCACCCCACCCCCTAATATACAGCAGAGCGATACCCACTTACCCGCTTTTTAATATTATAATATAATAACAATAAACAATATAGGTACTTTTGTATTATTTATGTGTTTAGATAGTTACAGGTAAGCATCATAGGCGTGCGCAGACTTTGACCGCAGGGGGGGCCCTTAAAAGATTCTTGTACTTATGAATACTATTATAATTAAATATTTAATTGTTAATTGAATAAAGTATTTATTTAATTCAATATGCAAATATAAAAATAAATACAAATAAAATATAAAGGCATTAAAATACAAAAAAATGAATAATAATAATAATTTTAAACTGAAACTGAAACAGCATAATAGTACATCAATACCTATAAAAATAATGAAATAACGTAAATAAAGTAGTTGACAATACACTGTGATAAAAAAAAATAGACCACTAGCTGATATCACATAAATATTCAATTACTTGTGGATATAATTATATGATACAAGTTAAAAAATTATTTAAATTCACGATACAAGATACAATATACAATTGTATCTTAAATACTAGTTGGTATCTAAGATACTGCCCAGCCTTGACTGCATCTAATGATAATTTTTTTATAATGCGATTATTGAAAATAATATATTGTATTATATATTTGTGGATATATTGCCAAGCATTTTTATTGAGATATTAACTGTGAATACTGTAGGTATAATCGATAATTTTGTTTTAGTATCAATTAAAGATAGATGGGGGAGACCCTAAAAACAGTAAATATGCATCTAAAGCACTCTAAAAATTGTTTAAGTTACTGAATAATATTTAAAAAATTTTTATTAATAAATAATAATAATAAACATACTTTATTAATAAAAATATTAATCAAAAGATTATATATTATTATTTATTAACTGTCCAAAATTTGTTAGCATAGGTGGACATTTGATTGAATTTTTAGGGGGGCTATAATAATCCAATGTAAAGTGATTCCACCCCACCTTTTTATACAGAAGTATAACATATTACCTTCGATGTTTAGGGGTCTATTGAAATATTTAGGAAAGCTGAGCCCCTCTAAGTCCCCCATGATGACTGCCTATATTTGTTAGGCTGGGATTTATCAATATTACCTCAATATGACAAATGTTTTGAATATATTTTAATTTATATTGCACTCCACATAAAATAAAAATAATGGTATTAATTAACTGAACATATTTGAATATATTATATAACTATACATAAGACTCAATTAATATAGTCCAATCTTGACCAATTCACTAATGAAAGCTGTTGTAAGCAAGAGACACAAATTAAACAAAACAATTGTATTTAATAATATTGTATTTTATAATATACCTATTTTTTATAAATTAAAATATATATATTTTTTAAATTATTCATTGTACATATTTTGTACTGTTATAAATGGACTTAATGTATTGTGATCTGTAATATTATAATTTGAATTTTAATAATGTATTATTACTAATAATATTGATTTATTTGTATTATTTGAATATTAATAATAGGTATGTTTATTAAATTGAAATATCAACAGTTTACAACTTGAAGGAACAAGACACATAAATACATAATATAAATATATTATAGTAATAAATAATATGACATTGTATTCTGTGTTATTAGCGTTTAGCTGTCCTTTTTAAAAATGGCTACTACCAATTTCGCGGCTTCAAATCTCCCCATTACCAATAACATCAGTTAGCAATTTAGCTTATTATCTATATCTGTGCTATTATATTAAAACTAATTTCGCTTTTTTCATGTAAAATGTAAAAATGTTTGCTATCTAGTAAAATATAGACATCTATGCATTTATTAAAGAAAAAGTAAGAGGCCGCAGAGGGGGCCGCGGCCCACCCGGCCCCCCCTGTGCGCACGCCTATGGTAAGCATAATATAATATTGTTAATTTATTATTCATTATCACCCCCTATCATACTAATATATTGCATATTTAATATACACATAAAATTAAAACTAATAAATAATAACTGAAATGTTGTATCCAAGCAGATTTATTTTGTTCTAAGTAAATATTATAGTACATATTTATTTGGTATAATTGTATAAATAAAATCAGAAATTATTTTTAAACTTAATTAAGTTTTATATTGTACCAAAATATTGTGTATTATTATTTAATTATTACATTAAGATATAGATTATGTAAATTGCAATATTGTAAGTCTAATTACATAAAACTATTAAGTATTAATATAATTGATATAACTTTATAAAAATATAATAATTTATAATACGTTTAATTATGTAAAATAGGTAGTCAATCTCTATTGATGAATAATATATAGTAAAAGTCTAAACCATGATTACAAATCTTTAATTGTGGTCTAAACAGTACTTTATGATAGACAATTATGACAATATTATGTACTTATAAACTGTATAACACTATTGGTTAATTCAATAATTCAATATTGAATTTTTTTACAGACCACTGTTTACTTAAGTGCAATTTATATTTTTACACTAGGTAACCACAAAAAGGTAATAACCAAAAAAGTAATAATATTTTAGTATAATATGATAAATAATAATATATATAAAATTTTATGTATAATATAGGACAATTATTAACTTGTTTTGAATGTCTGAACAATTAATATTTTATAAGATTTTTGTGTAACACAGCTGTAAAATAAAAACCGTATTTTTATAAGTTTTTAAATTTTATATTATATTAAACAATTCATATATAACACAAAACAGTTTTACATACATATTAGTCACTAAAAGTTATAAAAGTAATAAATATAATTGAAAAAAAAAATCAGAATTTGTGGAACACCACTGATATAAACTATTATGGTTTAGTGTCATTATTAATATAATAATTATATTTCAATTTAAACTATTTATTGTAATTTTATATCTTAAACATAAAATTCTGTATATTTAAAATTAAATTGGAAATATATTTTGTTACATAAAGATTATTATCATAATTAATATTAATAAATTATTCATTTAAAAAAAATTGACATGCAAAGTTCTTTGAACAATTAATAATTAGAATATTAAAATTTTACCTATTAGTAATTTAGTTATTTAATATTTGTTGTATTAATCATAAGTTAAACATAAAATCTTCTTTAATTATATTTAATACAATTATTAGATAGAAAATAAATTTATTATAACCTTATACAAAGGTACAACTTAACTCAATTTAAATTTAATAAATGTACAAAAATTTGTTTATAACAATCTTAAAAATAATTTAATGTTTCATTACTTGCAATCATAATTAATTTCAAAAATTATCAAATCATTATTCATATTTCATCCATCTGAAACTGGTAATGACAAAATATATGTAAGAACTGTTAACATAATTGAGTAGTCCATGTTATACATTGATATCCTAATTCCTAGTTTATCTGGAACTTGGAAACCCTCTTTAGGTGGCTATAAGAAACAAAAAAATACATTTAATTGTTATTTTTGTAAACACATATTTTTTAATGTAACACTGTATGTTACTATTGCAAATTAAGTGTTATTTATTTATTATGATAACTCCATGGAGGGTAAACAGTTGTTAACTAATATAGTAGTCAACGTATGTGTGTAATTATGTTGTATAATGTATTATGTACCAAGTTGATGTAATTTCTGATCTATAGACTTTAGTGATACTGGATGAAACGTTGAGATGTGATTTTTAATAAATGCATGTTATAATAAGCTATAAAATGCTTATTAAAATAAAACAGTTAACGGGTGACAGGTTCTAGGTGTTATGAAATAATAATAATATCAGTTCAAATTCAGATATATAATTCAGAGGTAATTTATTAACAAAAATTTTAGGTACAATAAATTATGTTTGACGTACTTACAGTATCAGTACAATAATGTGTTTTTAATTATTTTATTTTTGTGTCATCACATTTTGGTGCAGTAAACATGCTTTACAGATTTTCTACTTCAGCATTGTTTCTGTTATTAAAATGAATCTAGTTAATACTTCGATGGGTCAAAATTAGGGTTGCCATACGTCCCGGTTTTACCGGGACACTACCGGTTTTTAACCAAGTGTCCCGATGTCCCGAGAAAGTGTTTCGGGACAGCGATTTGTCCCGGTTTCAAAATTTCACTCGATAAAATACCGATTTTCAATTATGAGAAAACATTATCTACCTAGTTCCTACACATTACAAAATGCAAGATTGTACGCTCGATAATCGTAGGTGGGTATTTTATTTTTAGACTTTGTATGGTCAAACCCAAAATGTATTACCACGATAATCATATAAATTCATAAACCTTATGGCTTTAATTAATTACATGCCCATCTATATATATATATATATATATATATATATTATAATAATGATCAAAAAAAGTAAATATTATTTTATTATTATTTTTAATTTAAATACATATTTTTCTTTCATATGGCGATATATAGGTATATAATATTTATGATTTATCCATTCAAAATGTCCCGGGTTCAGAAAAATATAATCTGGTAACCCTAGTCAAAATTAAACAATTCCCAGAACTTTTCAAAAGCATAAAAAAAAAAACCAACAATAAATAAAATAACTAGATAAAATAACTTTTATAATAGTAAATTGACTCACTATAGTAATTCAGATAATATGAACTCTTCTACCTTGCCGAATAAACAATTTATTATGTTAGTAGAAACAGTATTTTTAGATGTTTTTCCAAACATATATTATAGGAATAATCTCCTAATTGGCCTGAATACATGTATACTTCAGTTACTGTATCTTGCTGACTATAATTGGAAAAAAAAAACAATTATATTAATTGAAAATTGTTTCGATAGCTCAGTATTACATTCAAATTCAATGTAAAATAGAAACCAATCAATATTATTATATTATATAAAATTGAACAGCCAACAATTAAAAAATCACAGATAGGTAATCAATAAACACCCGACTACAGCTTTATAAGATAAATAATTATCTTGTCACTGTATCTGTTAAATTGTTTCAGATGTGCTAATAATAGGTAATAAACCTTAAATGAGTAATACATTATAGGAACACTATACAGAACTTACATGATTTGAGTTATGAAGATTTGAACATGAATGTTGTAGATATAGCATGAATTTTACTTGTTTTTTGCAATGGTCTAACTATATGTCTAAAGTCTGAACTAGGTCATATTTGTTGCCACTTTCCAATTCACATTTACACGTTCCCTGGTCCTTGAAGATCTGCACTGTTAAAATTGGTTACCTACAACTTCTTCAGCAATTGGACATGGTAATATGGTATAACCTACAGAATAAAAAAAAAACAATATATATAGATAATAATATCAAGATTGAAAAACAATTAAAAATAACAATACATTACTTTAAACCAAGAGAAGCATCATTAATTTTTAATACTTTGATTACAAATGAAAATGTCTTTAAAGCGCCCTTCCTTCTTTATCATGCGGACTGAGGACCGTCAATGGTGGAGTTAACACTAAAATTTGTAAATGTGGGTATGTTAATGATTATAATTCACTCAACATATGCTAAGTTAGGCACGTGAAGTAATTGCTCTAAGTCAAAAGTTAATAGTTTGATAAATAATTCATTAACTGGTTACATTCTGAATTTAAATTAGGTAATTTGAAAACAACTTTTTTTTTAATTTAAAAATTTTAACTCCTTAGTTAATGTCCACTATTAAAGATATGATTTATTAATTTTATATTAGGTAATAGCATTGATTACATTATAAACAGTATACCAAGCATACTCATCTTCAAATTGAAATCTACTATTTTTCAATGTTTCTAGCTGTTTAGATTTTTTTTCATAAGTCTCGTATTCACTTACTTCTTTGAAACATTGTGTCAAAAAACTTTTAACATTTTCAAGTTTTTTTGATTACTCTGTTGCAATTAATTTTGTTTCTTCAATATTTCCATTGTATACACTGGCAGATATGGCTTTACAGAAAACTTCATATTTTGCACTGGGATTTGCACTCTTATGAAATTTTTTAACCATTGCTTGATTCATGACACATATTGGATTGTCCACTAATATATTAAAATTAAGTGTTAAATTTTTTAGTTCATTTTTATGGTTTTTAACAACTTTATTATTTTCATTTAAAAATTTATAGGTAGTAGATGATTCTGTAATTTGTCTAACATTTTGTGTTTTGGTGTGACCCTATAAAATAAACTCAGATACATAAAAATGTTTAAAATATTTTGGAATTTTTTTAAACTATTTAATATTTATAAACATAAGAAAATGTTGTCGTAATATAAAATCAAATCTATTGTAGGTTGTTATTGTACTTTTAATCTACAAAGTTATAATTTGTAATCATATTATATCATTAATCAAGTATCAATAATATTCCATCCTTTGGTAATATTGATATTTATTATTTATACATTATTATAGGTTTTAATTTTAAATTATTTTATGATTATTTGAAGATGTACAAAAAATGTACAATTTTAAAATACTCATAACTCTTTTAGAGTTATAATAATCTTAACTTTAAATTTTATAAGGGGTCAATTCACTCTAATTTTTAAACTAACGGAGCTACACTTGTTCTTCTGAGCATACAATATACCATGTTACGCACTTGTGAGACGGAGACAACACATGCAAGTACCACGTCCTCTTAATGTGTACAACCTTTGTACCTAAATTAAATATTATTTTTACAATTTTCACATAATTGCACACTTAAATAGAATTTTATTTTGTATTTTGTGTCATAAAGTTACCAGCAATGTCCCAAAATGAATCACATCCAATTGTCAGAACACTGAATTTTCAAACTTGTTTTTGCATAGCTTTGTATGAACGGCCATTTGGCCTATATACGAGTGTCAGTGGTGAGTGTCAAACTTGTTATGTGTTCTTTGAAATTTAAATATGTTCAGAGCCTCCGTGCTATTAAAATTGATGCTGATTCGCCAATATATTACCTACAAATTAAAAGTTTGTTAAAAATATGTAATTCTTATGAGAAACATAACAAATTTGTGTAAAGCAGATCCAATTTTTTAATGTTAGCTTTAATAAACATATAGTAAAAACTTTTTCTAAAGAACCTTACAGGTTTATTTATTTATATTTTATTTTTAAAGCAAGTTATGGGTATTTTAAGTTTGTACCAAATATAGGTTATTAACATAGTTATTTATTATTTATTATGACTTAACTGGCTGAGCCCTTAGGACACAAACATAACTCCACACACAAAATTAGATAAATTAAAACATAACTATTTAACATAATATCAGACAATATAATGTATTCATACATATAACTGACTTTTCAATTAATAAATCAATAAAATTCCATGAGGTAATAATAATATTCTTACCATTAAGTTTTAGTATTTACTTTAATATTGATGTTTTTATTACTTGAATTGCAATATTTGTAAAGTTTACTTGGTCTGTAGAATTGTCTCAAAGAAAATCAACTTCTCAAAAATATTCAATACATTGGCTCGACTTCCTAAAAGAACTTGTTTCGATAGCTCAGTATTACATTCAAATTCAATGTAAAATAGAAACCTATCAATATTATTATATTATATAAAATTGAACAGCCAACAATTAAAAAATCACAGATAGGTAATCAACAAACACCCGACTACAACTTTATAAGATAAATAATTATCTTGTCAGTGTATCTATTAAATTGTTTCAGATGTGCTAATAATAGGTAATAAACCTTAAATGAGCAATACATTATAGGAACACTATACAGAACTTACATGATTTGAGTTATGAAGATTTGAACATGAATGTTGTAGATAGCATGAATTTTACTTGTTTTTTGCAATGGTTTCAATTAGGTATTTGTCGTTACATTGTACCTAGAAATAATTATACTGTCATATAAAATCAAATCTACATAATATGCAAATCGGTTGTATCCAATAACTTTAAATGACTGATGAAGACCACATCTAAGGAAAACTTTTTAGATCTGTAATTTGTATAGGTACTGTACAGGATAAAGAACATATTATTACTTATTAATTAATTATACAAAAACTAGATAAGTACTTAGAAGATTTGAAACTTTGAAAACGTAAATACTAAAAAGTAAAAAGTAAAATTATTAAAACATAAATACAAAATATCCATCATATTATTATTTACGTAAAAATTGATCATAACCGCAATTGTTTATCAGACATTCGAAGTGGTGACCTTCTAAAACCACGGCTGTATTGGCTGTAGATCCAAAGCCGTGTTTAAAAATAAACTAATTAATAATTTATTATCTTAATTTATAATATATGACAATAATGATAAAGCGAATTTTGTAATTTTGTATTGTTTTTTAGCTTTTTATACTTTTTGAAAGCTAGGTATCTATTTTGTCATGAATATTATAATAATATATAAATATAATTACCTATATCACGGACGACGCTACCAGTCGTCAAAAACGCGTATATAAGACTGCAGTAAGCAGTTCAAATGTACACGCATGTATACATGTATATATTATTTTATTATTAAAGTGTTATAAATAATAAAAATGTTTAAAGATAATAATCGACAATAACAATAGCGATTAGCAACCGATAACGACGAGCGTATACGGTTAATTTTAAAAATAAACACTAATATTTTTCTGTATGGACGACGCTGCCGGTCGTCCATAGTCCATACACTGCTCGTGTGTGCATCATAGAGTAATATTACTCTATGGTGTGCATACTGTGCATGCGTACCAGCGTACCCATATGCTCCTGGTATCTAAGGGAAACAAATTTAATGTTCGCATTATATGACAAAAGTATACGACAAAATATACTAGAAATTTAAGTTAGGTCTTAATAAAAATTATTTTTTTAAAATTATAGAATTAAAAAATTAAATAAATTTTCTTCTTTTAATTAGGTAATTTTAGTAAGCCACGAGCCGCCACTGTATTTATTGGTATTCTTATTATTTACTATATTATATTATTATTATAAAAAAAGCGGGTAAGTGGGTATCGCTCTGCTGTATATTAGGGGGAGGGGTGGACCTCGGACTATGGTAGGTTAAATTTGAATGCAATGATAGGTATCATTGTATACGAAAAACGATTCTGAACGGAGATGATTTGTCAGTTTAGGATATATTATATTTAAATATCGCAATATATTCTATTTTGAAACAAATAGTATAGTTACTATATGTTACTATGGTTACTTTATAGTATCTGTTTATTAATAAATAAAAGTATTAGGCAACATTCGCATTATGAGCGTATGAAATTTAATTTAAATTTTGAAATATTTCGTATAAATTCGAACTTTAAACACTTATAAAAAAAAATTGTGACTAACGATTTCGGATTTTTTATTATCACTTTAAGAACAACTTATAAGAAACCTTGTATTAAATTTTCAAGATTTTCTGGCCACCCAAAAAATTTTTATCGGCATTTGAAGAAAAAAAACTTAGAAAAGTCGAAAATTTCAATTGTCTATAAGTAGCTTAAAAATGGTCAAAATATTTTGAAAATTTAACTGTAAAGAGATAACTATAATATAAACATTTGGTGAAAATTTCAAGTATTTACAATAATTCGTTTTTGAGTTACAGCAAAATCAAAAAATCGATTTTGTCGAAAAGTGGTTTTTTGTAAAATTGCCATTTTTCTGTCATTTTTTTTTTGTTTTTCTCGATTTTTTTGAAAACTATTTGAAAATTTTAATTTCGACCCCCCTCCCCCCCAAAGTACCAACTAGATTCAATTTCCTATTCAAAGAGGGGCTGAAGTCAAAAATCGGAGCATTATTACTGCTCCAAATGCTGTACACAGACACAAAAAAAAAAGAACACACATCATAGTAAAAGCAATACATTCATCACTTCGTTCAGAATCTAAAATGGATAAATACTCGTATAATATAATATTATGTATTAGTTCTTCGGAACTATCTAAGTCATGCAAATATAAAATAATTAAAGTGTTATTAGTTCTTTTAAAAATAAGTATTTGGTTTCTCAAAAATGTTCAATGTATTTAGAAATATTTTTGTTTTTAAGTAAATTTCAAGTCATTGCAAAACATGCCATTACATGGTTAAAAAACAAATAATATATTTTTTTTTCATTACCAATAATTTTTAAGATTTTACTTTTTTTAAATACCACTTTACATTTTTAATTTTAAATTTTTTAAGCAAAATATTTTTTTTAAATATTGGGTCTTCATACCATAGAGTAATATTATAATATTACTCTATATGCTTCATACCTCCTACTTCCTAGTCCACCCTTGTTCAAGAATACCTACAGACTTCACATTTGTTGGTTGATGAAAATTCAAGACTTGTAAGTCCTTCTAAAAATGAATAAAAAATAATATTGTAATATTTTCTACATTTTTCTTTATAAACATTGAATAAAATATCCCTATAAAAGTACTAGGTGTACTGAACATTTTTTAAGTGAGTGGTCGATATTTTGATTAAAAAAAATTCTTATTAATTTTCATGAACTGCTAACGTAATTTGATTACGTGAACGTCGTGAACGTCAACCAACTGTTATCTGTCAATAATAATTTAAAAACAAATTATGCACAATATATTATGTCAAGAATTATTTATTTTTAAATTGCAATATGATTGTAAGAACAACTTATGAGGGAATTTATGAATTTTTAGTGTCCGCCGCCACGGAATTGGGAATTCAAAAAACAGTCATCGTAATAGGTATTAGGTAATATTACGCCGTCTATCTATGTGGTTGCTCGAGATGTTCAGAGTAAAAACGTTTGGGGCTTTGAGCAAATTTTTATCCCCCCCGGAAAATAGCTTTACTCGTAATATCGTGCACTCGACTCGGTGCGGTTGCACCGCATGCCCTTTAGCGCACGATAATACGTTAATATTACCACAGAATTATTCTGTGATATTACATAATGGCGCGGCGTGTTCAAACTTTTAAACTCGTTCGCCGTTCGAGCCGTTTAATCTCGTCGAGCGCTCCCGCGAAAACACGTTTTCAGCGAAAAAAATGTCCGTCGACACGTCTTGACACCGACGACAGCCGTCATCGTCGCCCGTCCCCTCACCCGCCCGCCAACCAGTTGACCGATAATTTCCGTAATTCGGCACGTCTTCTTGTCGTCTTCGCGTAGAAAAATACGATCGGCGGCAGACTGTATATAAATAGGCCCGTACCGAGAACGTCTCGAAAATTATCGACGGTTTCTTTTCCATGATCCGACTGGATGCCGGCGGCGACCAAGCGTGCCCCGTGCCGGCGTATCGCGTCGCATCGACGCACCACCGTCACCCGCCCGCGTACCGAGAAATGTAACTTGACAACCGATGACAACGGTACACAGCGCTCCGCAGTCCGCGGCGCGGCCGTTATTTCGTTTTTGCTCTTCCTTGGGTGCGCACCTTTTCCTGTCCGGTGACCGGTCTATTCGTCTCGCACACACCGCTCCCACGTTGTACACCAAACGGTCCGTTTTATTTTTGCTCTCTGCCGTTCATCTAAAAACGTAAGTATTGCTCAGGATATTTATTATGCCGTTATTATTATTCTCGGGGTTGTATTTGTGTTTATTACTGTTGCGTCGCGACAGTCCGCCGGACCAAACCACACTTTGACTATACTCGAAAGTCACGCGGCGAGAGTATGAAGTTCAATCGTTTCATGTCGTGTGGTTACTCGAATCGTTCTAAGTCGTGAATGGACATTCTTGTTGCATGTTTTACAACGTATTTTTTTTATTGTAGTATTATTAAGAATTAATACCAAACGCGTTGAACATTATCGCCGAACGGTTTTTATTGCGTAACTTTATTGTTAATTTTTTTTTCGCATTTAAGGTAGCCCATTTGATGTAAGATCAACCATTATATTAATTTTACAAATAGTAATATAATTAACTTAAAATTTAGATTTTTTGTATCACGTGTTTTTCTTGCGTTTTGGCATTGCACGTAATGACTAATATCTGGTTCCAGCGAAGAAACGAGCTCAATGCTTTCATAAATAAAATGCCTATTTAAAAATAGTAATAACCACTTATGCTAAATAAAAACATTTAACATTTATAGCATACACCGTAGATACCATACAAATACTATACCTATTTAAAATCGGACGTTTTTCCTAATTAATCGTTTATTGATTAAAAATAAAAAAAAAACCGGGTAAGTGAGTATCGCTCTGCTGTACATTAGGGGGTGGGATGGACCTCGGACTAGGGAAGGTTAAATTTGAATGCAATGATACCTATCATTGTATACGAAAAACGATTCTGAACGGAGATGATTTGTCAGTCTAGGATATATAATACTTAAATATTGTAATATATTCTACTTTGAAACTAATTCAAACATTTAAGTAAAAGTTTCAAGATCTTACGTTTAGTAATTTTTTTAAAATAACAAAAATCGAAAATTATTTATTAGTAAAACGTAATTTTACACGTGTATTTTTAATTTCAAATTAAAATTAAAACTTTAAACACTCGTAAAATTTTTTAAATTGAACAATCCTCAAACTTTTTTATAATTATTCTAAGCTTAACTTATGGACAGCATAGTATTAAATTTTCAATTCTTAGCTTTTGATAGAAAAATATTTATAAATTTTTAACTACCAAATAGTGAAAAATATTCATGATTTTGACGAATTTTTGTCAATATTTGAACTTCAAATGCTAATAAAAAAAAATTGTGCCTATGTATTTTTATAATTTTTGAGTGAGAGTTAGAACAAGTTATGTGGACCTTACAATTAAAGTCAAAAATCGGAGCATTATTACTGCTCCAAATGTTGTCGTCAGACACAAAAAAAAAAAAAAACACACATCATTGTAAAAGCAATCATATAGTTAGTAGGTATATTTTATGTAGAGTAAATAATAATATTAAGAATATATTATAAACTATTATCTCACGATTCATATTAAATATATTATTTTTATTCTATAACATTAAACATGAATAATATAATATTTATGTCCTATACGGCCTATAGTATTGACTATAGTCAACTTATAAATTACAAAAAGGAAAGTTTTGATTGGTAAGAGGATTATTTTCTGTTAAATTTATGTGACAATTTATCCAACTTATGATTACATTTACAGTATCGATAAAAACTTAATTATCAAAGGTCAATTACTAGTAAATTTTAATAGAAATAAAGAGTAGGCTGGTATAAAAATATTTAAATATGATTGGTTTAATACTAAATTAAACATTTGAATACATTATTTATAATAGAAAATGGTTTAATTGTAAGTTGGTTATACGAGGTGATTTTTTTATCGAAGAACACTCATTATTTCAACTTGAAACTATGTAAAAAAATATTTTCAAAAACATGAATACTTTCAGAAATAATGAGTGTTCTTCGATAAAAAAAATCACCCTGTATACTTATTTCTTACTAAAAAGTGTTGATAGCTTAAACCATAAGAGAATGTAATAAAATTTTAAAACAATTGTAATGTGTATTATTCATAAAAGATTTGCATTTTTAAAATAATAATTGATGATTGAGAATTGTCCTGTAAATTGTAATTGTAATTTGTAATGACACATAGTACCTACATAAGTAGTATAATCATTTATTTTATATTGTTGCTTTTAAAACTAAGGTCAACGGCACAACTATATAAATACACCACTAAATGTAATTTGTAAATTTGCATTCAACCAGTTGAAATGTTTTCAGACTGTAGATTTAATTAAATATAATAAAATTATGAAAGCGAGTATTGAGTACGTATACCTACATTTTACACAAATTTAAAGAGAAAAGCATATTATACATAATGTCCTGAAACATGTTTTGTTTAATACTGAAATTTTTTTAGATTCTGAACGGAGTGATGAATGTATTGATTTTACAATGATGTGTGTTTTTTTTTTTTCTTTTTTGTTTTTTTTTTTTTTTGTGTACAGCATAACTAGTCGAAATAATGCTTCGATTACAAACTTTGCTGATGGTTTCCGTTGGCAAATTGGAAAACTTTTAATTTTTTTTTCAAAATAACGATAAAATTTTTTTGGCCGGCCAAAAAATCTTGAAAATTTAATACAAGGTTTTTTATAAGTTGTTCTTACAGTGATAAAAAAAAATCCGAAATCGTTAGTCACAATTTTTTTTTATATGTGCTTAAAGTTCGAATTTATACGAAATATGTAAAAATTGCGAAAATTTGCAAGTAATTTTGTGGTTGAAAAATCGTAAAATTTTTTTCTTTTATAATTAAGTTTTGAAAATTTGGTACAAGGTTCTCCATATATTTTTCTTCAAATATCTCTAAAAAAAACTACCGGATTCAGACAAAAAATTTTTATGAGTGTTTGAAATTTAAATTTTTACAAAACCGCGTTAAATAACGGTTTAGCTTTAGCCTCAAACGATTTGATATTTGTTGTTATTCAAATAGTATAAGTTGTAAATACTTGTAAATTTTACCAGTTATTTAGATTGCTATTTTCTTTACGTGATTTGATTTTCAAAATATTTTGACTTTTTTTGAGCTATTTATAGACATACGAAATAATCTATTTTTTTTATTTTTTTTTTTTATAAATGTTGATAAAAAAAATTTAGCTGGGACAAATCACTTGAAAATTTAATTGAAGGGTCCACATAACTTGTTCTAACTCTCATTCAAAAATTATAAAAATACATAGGCACAATTTTTTTTTATGAGCATTTGAAGTTCAAATATTGACAAAAATTCGTCAAAATCATGAATATTTTTCACTATTTGGTAGTCAAAAATTTATAAATATTTTACTATCTAAAGCTAAGAATTGAAAATTTAATACTATACTGTCCATAAGTTAAACTTAGAATAATTATAAAAAAGTTTGAGGATTATTCAATTTAAAAAATTTTACTAGTCTTTAAAGTTTTAATTTTAATTTGAAACCAAAAATACACGTGTAAAATAACGTTTTACTAATAAATAATTTTCGATTTTTGTTATTTTTAAAAAATTACCAAACGTAAGATCTTGAAACTTTTACTTAAATGTTTGAATTAGTTTAAAAATAGAATATATGACAATATTTAAATATAATATATTAACATATCCTAGACTGACACATCATCTTCGTTCAGAATCGTTTTTCGTATACATTGATACCTATCATTGCATTCAAATTTAACCTACCCTAGTCCGAGGTCCATCCCACCCCCTAATGTACAGCAGAGCGATACTCACTTACCCGCTTTTTTTTTTTTTGGAGTAATTCCATTTCCTGATCTCGTATCTTTATGATCTTCCTATATAATAAATATCCTAGACTGACAAATCATCTCCGTTCAGAATCGTTTTTCCTATACAATGATACCTATCATTGCATTCAAATTTAACCTGCCCTAGTCCGAGGTCCACCCCACCCCCTAATGTACAGCAGAGCGATACTCATTTACCTGCTTTTTAAATATTAATATTATATTTATTATAAATTATTAAATTCTATTACTTAAATTAGTATAAATGCAACAGTTTAAATTTTCTATGTTTTTGTATATCTTTTCCTTATAAATAGTACATTTTCTAATAATTAATAAGGTATTTGCTTATTTTTTAGATAAAAATCGTTGTTTTGGTACTGCGGGCCCTGACTCCTGATGATATTTTCCTAAAATCGTAAGTATTGTTCTGGATATTCATTATACAACATGATATAATAATGTTAGTGATACTTAGCTGCAAGTTATGAGTATGTAATATATGAATATTTAAAAATTGATGAGAGAACACAGAGACATAGATGATATGTTTATTACTTTCATTTTTAATAGTAGGTTATTACACCTCAATAGCGTAATTGGACATAGGCGTGTGCAACGTCCGGTTTCAGGGACAGCAAGAGATTAATTAATTCGGCCCATTTTTCAAATTTACAATTAGAACCGATAGTTTTACTTTTTATATTTTACACTCTAATTTATATTTTTAATATTTATTTTTCTTTTCTAACGTAATTTCTTTTATGTACATATTATTTTTATATTTTTGTAAAAAATCAAATATTGTCCCCAAATGCTCTGTATTATAGGTAATATATGATATGAATGCATTTCGTGTATTTGACATTACCTAACTTCATTGTGTTTAGGATCTGCTTTAATTTGTCTAGATAGGTATCGCGTATCTCCGTTTTACATCTGAATACTCTCTTTATCTCTTATTGGCACCCATTTTATTGTAATCCTATCATAATCCGCTTTTTGTAGTTCGTCGTGTTTCTTGAACCTTCTATTCCGTATCTGATACAAGAAGACTTGGACCGTTTTGTTGAGTGGGGTAATAGTGGTAATACTATTGTTTTATCTTTCAACGTCAATAAATGAAAGTCTATGTCCTTCACTAGATGTCGTTCTCCTTATCAATTCTCATACTCAATTATGGGCTTCGTCTAAAATTCCGCCGATACTGTTACTTGTGATCTCGGTTTCATCCTAGTTCCCTCACTCTCTCCTAGGGCCCATATTGACCACATAACATGCAAGGCGTTTAAGACGTTAGGATTTATTAAAAGAATTGCTAATGAGTTTGAATTATCTCGATCCTTAAAGGCACTGTATTGTGCGTTGGTTAGGCCCATCCTTGAGTACGGTTCTGTGGTTGGAACTCCCAATCACTGGTCCACTCCCAATCTATCGAACGTGTCCAACGTAAATTTCTCAGCTTTGCAGGTTTCAAGCTTAATATCCACCATCCTCCACACAATTATGGCCCGGTGTCGCATAGGTTGAATCTACTTCCACTGGCAGATCGCCGTTCTGCTCGCGACTCGCTCTTCAAAACCTACTTTGTGGTAAAACCGATTCTCCCTCACTCCTTCAACATATCCATTTCAGGGTCCCTGCACGCCATACTCTTAACGTTGCCCAATTTACTATACCGACATCCAGCACCGACTATCTGGTTAACGAACCCCTCCTACTCGTTGTGTGAGACGTGCAAATCTTGACCCCTCTTTCTCCTACATATTATAGTTTGTTGTAACTATGTATATAATAAATTGTTAGTCTTATATCATTTTGTAATTTTGTAATTTAAAAATAACCTGTTATATTTAAACTGGGCTCCGCCCGTCATATAATAAATAAAATAAAATAAAAATTTAAAATAACCCATAATCTGACCATAATAATATAAAATATATTGCAAATTAAATTTAAAATTTTTGATTATTATATATTATTTATTTCATAGATCAATGCCTAGCCCGTGGAAAGCTACCACACCCTATCTGCAAGGGTGTGGTCTAGCTTTTTATACAGGATTTATGACGGTCATTAAATTCGCTATAGACAACATACGGTAAATATGTAAACATTCAATTGTATATATATTAGTCATAGTTTATTAAGCTACTATCATGATATATTTTTTTAAATTAAATATTATACATGTTCACATTTTTTTTTTCCTAGCCCCCCCAAATGTGATTGCGATTGCCATATTACTTGCAAATGTAATTGCAACAAAAATATCATAATAACAAGTAAGTGGGTATCGCTCTGCTGTATATTAGGGGGTGGGGTGGACTTTGGTAGGTTAAATTTGAATGCAATGATAGGTATCATTGTATACGAAAAACGATTCTGAACGAAAATGATTTGTCAGTTTAGGATAAATTATATTTAAATATTGTCATATATTCTATTTTGAAACAAATAGTATAGTTACTATATGTTACTATAGTTACTTTATAGTATCTGTTTATTAATAAAAAAAGTATTTGGCCAATATACGCATTATGAGAGTATGAAATTTAATTTAAATTTTAAGATATTTCTATAAATTCAAACTTTTAGCACTTATAAAAAAAATTGTGACTATCGATTTCGGATTTTTTTTTATCACTTTAAGAACAACTTATAAGAAACCTTGCATTAAATTTTCAAGATTTTCTGGCCGGCCAAAATATTTTTATCGTTATTTTAAAAAAAAAATACTAAAAAAAATTAAAAATTTCAATTGTCTATAAATAGCTCAAAAAAAGTCAAAATTCCTTGAAAATTTAACTGTGTATGGGGAACGCTAATATAAACATTTGGTGAAAATACAAGTATTTACATCTATTAGTTTTTGAGTTATAACAAAATAAAGAATTCGATTTTGTCGAAAACTGGTTTTGCGTAAAAAATCCCGTTTTCCGTCATTTTTTATGGTTTTTCCCGACTCATTTATTGAAAATTTTTAACTTTTGACCCCCCAAAGTACCAACTAGATTCGATTTCCTTTTTAAAGAGGGGCTGAAGTCAAAAATCGAACCATTTTTACTGCTCCAAATGTTGTCGTCAGACACAAAAAAAATAAAAAAAACACACATCATTGTAAAATTAATACATTCATCACTCCGTTCAGAATCTAAAAAAAAAACACACACATTTTTTTTGACACCTAGTTTTTAAACATAATTAATATTATATACTTGTAGTGTTAATAGTATTATAGAATATTGATGTAAGATTACTTTTCTATTTACTTTACCATTTGGTAATATTCATTTGAATACAGAATATTAGTAGCTACCAGTTATTTCAAACTATATTTTTACAAAATCTGTTTACTCAAAAATTATATATAAATACTTAAATAATTTAAATAAATATTACTTTTTACAATGATACACAACATAGTGTTATAGATATATAAAATATATTTATTACAAAATATCAGTAAACCACTATAAACCAGTCCTTAAAGGTGTAGTGGGCCAGCAGCTTGTCAATTAATACAAGTCGTGTCGAAATAATTTAGACAAAATATTTCTGTGTTTTTATTTAAGCTGATTGAGAATTATTCTATGTCCAGTTAATTAATTAAATGAAAAATATTCTAAGTCCTAATGAACGATTTCTGACATAGACTGACGTGAAGGTGCTTGCGCTAACTATGGAATATCACGTCTGAGGGAGTCCTCTTCTGGGCCCCCTTATATAATCGGTGTCCCCTGATCTCCTACCCATGTCCCTTCTGGCCTATTCGTAATCAGGTCATTCGATTCTCACGCTATTACGCATTTCAGAGGATGCGCGTGCAATGATACGTCCGGTGACCATCCGCCCACGTGCAGGTGTTCAACCGCAAGCGCTGTATCCGAGTTCTCAGAACTCGAGATAAAATATTTAACAATTATAAATATAATTTTCAGTCATATTTTAGGCCTACAATGTATCGTTGAGTTCGTTCATCTCCGATTTCCGAAGGTCAAAGTAATAGGTGGTCCCCTATTACTATTCTTCATAGCGACTAGGCCTAACATATTACCTCTCGGGTATGTAGGTGTCTACTCCCCATTATATATTTCTAAGTATTTCTTCGTCGTACTATTCTTATTATGAGTCATGTTATTATAATATATGGTTGATTACTATCCTATTACTCAGGTCTACACTGTATCGCCCCCTTTATGTATTATATTATTGGTATAGGACATCAGAGCACGTAGCACCTCCCCACGAAAAAAAAGGTTTATTTCCTCAAGACAGAAATCTTTCAAAGTCTTAGCACAAAAATAGTTATATAAGTTAACAAAATACAATACAAGTTACAAAACTTGTTTACAATAATTTCAATACATTTTACAATTATTTGTGTGTTTTTACAATACATATTTATTGATTACAATAGTGTGCTTAATATACAATTGTTAGTGGTTAGTATATAATTGTTAGTTGTTAGTATATAATTTCAGGTAGGGTTCTGTAATACTCATGTTCTTCTCCACAAATAATTCTATGAGCGTAATCTAATGTGCTCCTATATACGAAACTTTGGAAAGACTCGTAGTAACTAATAGTCCACACAAGTATTTCCCCTATCATTTGATCGTTTTTATTTAGTCTAAGGGTCAAATGACGACCCTGAAATTGTTCAACTAATTCTAGTTTGAAATCTGGAATAGTTGTACTATCTACTCCTATTACCAATGGCATTTTCAATTTCTGTTCTACTGGCGTAGTAACATAGATTACATCTCTTCTTCCTTTCCTATAATATTTATAATTCATTATTTCATAATTGTATATATAGACTACTTATACTAAATTTATTCAGAAATGGCCTATCTATGATGATTATTATGAATTTTCATGTTTGTTATTATTATTATTTTTATTACCTACTTCATCTATATCTAAAGTCTTTACATTCTTTTTTTATTAATTTATTTTATTTATTTTTTACTTCTTTGAATTACTATGAAAATTGAAAGTTTAAAGGTACGGTTTCCCTGCAGCGTCCAGACGCGGCGTCATGACGCCGTGCTGTTCCACTCGTTGACGCTGCAGAGAAACCGTACCTTAAGGGGATTAGAAACGTTGATTTTCTGTCTTTGTGTTACGTACGTGGAATATAGGAAAAATAGCTATACGCGCCTGACAAAAATTGAGGTAATTCTAGTTGTTCGATTTAAAATATGTAAAGATGATTAAGGTCTACACTGTATCGCCCCCTTTATGTATTATATTATTGGTATAGGACATCAGAGCACGTAGCAAAGGAAGTCCTCTGTCAAAGCGAGTCTATTAACTCAGGGAGCAAGCAGTCCATGTAAAATGTTATTAAAAGAGGCTCAATTTTCTTCCAAAATTCATTGTTTTTAATTATTTTATCAACAATCATTCCTAGGGAAAAAACATTTTTTAAATATTATTTCTCTCAGCCATGGCAAACTAAATCTCGGCAATGCCAGGTTAGGATAGCTAGTAATATTATAAGCTATAAAATAATAATATAAAACTAAATAATACCTTTAGGAGTCCATACGGCAAAGTAACAATATTTTCTATCAGTAATGTGCAATTGTCCCTGTACTTGATAGTAATAATCGTGAGAAGTTTTTAATTTTAATTCTATTTTAAATTTAATAAGATTCATAAACTTCAATTTTTTATTTTCGAAAGCTTCTTGTGGTGTGTAATCTTTTATTGACGCTGGACATTTAATTTCTATAAGGGAATTATTGTCAATCAAACCGTCCGGGCTAGCTGCTAAAAATTTTAATTTGTTATCAACAAACAGACCGCATGGCATAATATTAATTCCTAGTTTAATTTCCAAAGCTTCTTTTGCTAAAGATTAATTTTGAATGCCATGCCTAAATAAAAGTAAAAAAATAATTAAGAAGTCATTATCAACAAAACTGATTTTTAAGATATAAAAATGTAATTGTTACGTAATGTACCTTGTAGCTGCATTTCCACTAAACAACTCATAAAGAATATATTTTACGGTACTCGCAAGTGAAGTCGTGTTTCTTAATTTTGCGACTACCAAAATTAGAAGCTGTGAGTCTTAGTTTTCGTTCTTGTCGCCATTCATTGCATTTTAATTGGTCCGCTTTACTTTGTTCTAAAAGTTGTAACTGTTCGACGAGAGTTCTAACTTTGTTAAGAAACAGGCTTTTTTGGTTTCATATTCATCAATAATGTGGCATATCAATAATTTCACTTTCAGTGTGAACGGCTCCATATTCCTCATCTGGCCCTTGTGAAATGTTTCTTTTAGATGAATTTTTATAAAAAGTGTTTAACAATTAAGTTGAATATAGTTTAGGTATCTAACTAGACAATTTTAAGAATTGGTTAAACGAACCTTGTAGACTGACCAAAAAGTAATCTCCTTTGGGTAGATTTATTTCGTGAATTGATATTTCTTTTTATACATTTTTTTGTATACATTCCTGGACTGTAATTAGTGGCTTTTTTATGGAGATATCTAATATAACTTGGTCCATAGTTATATGCTGTTACAGCAGTAACACAGCGAGTCTGGTATGATCCTATGAAAAAAAATAATTGACCACAAATAATTGTAAAAATATATTTATTTAAATGTTTAAATTGTTTTTTTTTACCTCTTAACGAAAATTTGATTCGTTTACCACCTGTATATTTAGCTACAATACTATTATAATTTTCCACGCAATTATTATTTACAAAAAAAATTAAACTTTCACTATGGTGAGCAACAAGATTTTTCGCTGAAATTATATCTTGTCATAGACCACATTGTTCCATTTCAGGAATTAAATTTATTTCACCTGGTTTGAATCCAGTACAAAAATAACTAAAAATTAAAAAATAATAATTATTATAATTTATTTATTTTTTATTTATACACAATTTAAATTAGACTTTTAACGACCTAGCACATTTATCATGACAACCAAAAACATGGTATGGTCCATTATCTATATCTTCTTTTAAAAGTGCTACTTTATAATTTGTTGGACAATCCATTTTCATACGATATTTAATAGCGTTTGTCACAGCACATCTAGCATCAATTATTGAATAATGATGGATATTTTCAAAAATAAGAAATTATAATTAAAAAGTGAATGAAGTGATTACCTCAGTTTCAATCGCTTTTCTTTTAAGTTTTTCCTTGGTAATTCTGGTACAACAATACCGTTAGAGCTCTTACGTTTAGTCGCTATATCTACTAGTCTATTTAGATAATTTCGGAGTATGTGGTTGATACCGGTGATATTGAATTGAGTCCATGCTACTTTTATGTGTTTGAATTGAGTTCAGCTTATTATCTTAATATTTTTGAATTGAGTCCGTATAGATAAAATGTAATAACTACCTACACAGTAAGATTCACTCAAAATTAAATGCTTTTTTACATTCGAAACATTCAAATATTTGTATTCTTGAGGAAACTCTTTTGGGAAAATAGTCTGATACATATATAAAATTAAGAAGCAAAGCAAAAAGACCATGTAAAGAAACGTTAGAAAAAGAAAAATTTTTACAGGAGCAGACAAACAAATATATAAATATGCAAATTTGGAGATTTGACTTTTTAAAATCTGTATGTTTTACCAGCCACTATTTAATTATTAACATTATTATATTACACATAATTGTTATTATCATTTTAAAAACAAAATTATATCACATAATTATTATCAATTTAAAAACATTTTTATTATTATTATTATTAAAAACAATGTAAGCAATTAATAATAGGCTGAAAGGGACTCAACTCGAACAACCTAACAATATTGGTCGGACTCAACTCCAATAACCCAAAAGTATTTGTGGGACTCAATTCAATATTTGGGACTCAATTCGATGTCAGCCGTTGATACATTCAATCTTTTTTACATCTAAGTTAGAAGAATCTCCATCTCCAATAAGTTTGTGGTAAATTATATTATGCATTGGAATACTCTGGCGAAAACCCTCAACTGTTATATCAGCTTCCACTGCTGTACTAGTACCATTCCAATTTTTGTAACACAAATGTACAGGTGGGTCTTTATTATTTGCACAAGCTTTTTGGCAAATACTACAATATTTATTGCGAAATCCAATAAATAATACCTTTTTTGTTCGGTAACCTACAATACATGCCTAAAAAATAGACAAACATTTTTTAAATTTACTTTACATAGATAATAACAATGTTTGTATAATAGATATATAATAATAACAATAATAATAATTTATTATTATATACTTACTATTATAGTAAATACTAAATACAAATACAGTTCATTATGTATTATATACAAATAATATTGTATTATTATTATTTATTAGTATTATCAGAGTTGAGCATCATTCGATTATATTTGTATTTTGTATAAGCATTATGTTTGAATATTATTCAATTACATTTTTATTCAAATAATTTAAAAAAAAATCATTCTTATAATATTTTATTCAAATAATTATTTAGATAATATTTTTCCCAACTCTGATACATAATAATTTACTATATATATAATCATTGATAATACTTACAACACCAGATGATGCGTTGTAATTATGTTTATAAGATCGTTTTGACCATCTGCAACAACAGTGATCATAGGTATACCATCACTATTTATGTCACCATTTTCAACAGCAAGTCTTGCTTCTTCCTTACTAGCCAGCTCAATAGATTCCCATGCGGTATTTTCGGTTTGTTTGGCTAAAACCTGATGGTAATTTTGATAAGTCTTATTACTCATACATGGAATATCTAATATGGATGAAAATTGTTCCAAGTTTGTAAATCCTTGTCCCGTATTTACTGCCGCAGTAACAATTGCTGCGTTAGTAGACAAAGATTCGCTTATGTCTGGTGGTTCGGAAAATATAACTTTTTTTTGCACAGGTCCCAATGTCATAAATATGGAAGTGATATGAATTTGTATGTATATAAAGAAAAGGGTAAAGAAAGGAAAGTTTTACAGTAGTTTTACTTGACTTTTTTTATTTTTTGACTGTTTATTTGACAAATAACGTTCAATGTCGTTGATCACAGAATTATATTTCATAATGTTTTACTGCATTAGTTCAATATTCATACACAATAATATTATTGTTATCGATTATAATAATGATACACCTATTTGTGTATTGTGTATAAAACCAGATATTGCGTTATCGCCTTATCGAAGACCGCGTAACGTATTGACTATTGTTAGAAAAACCAACGAGGGTGACTCTCGTACGCACACGCACATGTCGGTTAAGTCGGCTACTGTTCAGGATTCGTAAATTTTTTCCGTCAAAAACTACCAATTTTACTTCAATCAGTCCGATCGTTGATTGATGCGATAACACATCTGAAAATTAATTTGAATTCAGCGTGAAGTATACTTGAGATCGGTCAGGCCACTTTTTCAGTTTTATTAATAATATTTGTTAAACACTACTACAATATTTATTATTTTTCAAAAAATTTAAATCAAATTTTTGAAATGTTAAGGGTCAAAATTAAAAAATGTAATCCGACTGATCTCAAGTAGACTTAATGCCGAATTCAAATTAGTTTTCAGAAGTATTATCACTTCAATACAATGATCGCACCGTGCCACCGTTTGAAGTTAAATGGGTAGTTTTGACGGAAAAATTGACTGGTATCCAATAGCCTTAATAAAGAGACTAGTTCGCAAGTAAACACCGAAGACTGCGCGCGGACGCTGCTTCCGCCTTTAGGCTTTAAGTTTATATACCTACTCTAGCTATATGGGTTATTCATTTTAAAGAAAACCAGGTTTAAATAATGGGGTAAGCAATAAATTAATAAATACAATACCTTATGTTACCTTATATCTCATTCATTATTTATTTACTAAACATTGCTATTTACCTAATTTATTTTATAGAATTTAGAATTATTTTTTTTTTTTTTTTTGACGAATGTATACGGTACAGGCGGTTCAACTTAAAATTTTAAGTTGTAATTTCTATTATGCCCAAGGTGCACCAAAGGTTAAAAATGAAACTGTCTTTAATTATACTATACCACGACGATTATTTTAACGAATGGCCATAAGTTTAGTGTACAAGTAAGTAGATTTGTAGCTATTATTTTCATCACGGCGTGTGCTGATGTAGTGATGTTTACACATTAGATAAACAGTTTAAAATTATATTTTTATGGCGTGATAAAATATGAAATTCTGTTTTTGTAATAAATTTTATCTGATTTTCCTTTTTTCTTTTTAGATATTAATGTTGCATTCTTTTATAAAGCTGCTAAATCTTATTATTTACGGCATTATCAACTATTATTATATACCTAATTTGAATTATTACAACTATTATACTATATCAACTTTTCAGTTATAGAATCAAATATCGTGATCATCGTATAAAAGATTTTTTTTTATCTAAATTTAGTTTATCTATAAACAATTTATTTATAATTTTGGTATTTTGAAAGTTATAGAGTCTATAATATAGACTTATAGATATAGATGCAAGTTGTTTGGGGGATTTATTTTAGATTTTTGTACTTTTTTATGCTTATTTTTGATTTTGGAGTTTTTTGTTAATTGACCTCATATTTACCTCCACAACTCTTGTCACACCGTCCTGCCCTGGATGTAATGCCGTAACTCGTCCCATGTTCCACTGGAGAGGAGGTGGCACATTTGTCTCCTTGATCAACACCATTATTCCAACCCTAATACCAGCCTTGGCTGGTTGATGCCACTTAGCTCTGACCTGAAGTTGATTCAGATATATTCCCCGCTCCATCTTTTCCACATTACCTGGGTAATTTTTTGAACTCTTTTCCATCGCGATAAGTAATTGTCTTTTTTATGAGATTGATCGGATTGAGGTAAAGATACGAGTGAACTACCTATTACGAAATGAGCAGGGCATAGGCGGATATCTGGTCACATTCATGGAGGGGCTTAACATTTTTACCATATTCATTAGCGTTAACATATTATTAGACACATCAACCTGCAAGCTAGTGGCTCTCCTACTTTATTCTAGCTGAGGCACCAAATATCTATAAGTTATAATATGAATATAAAAAAATAAATATTTGAAGCTATTAAATTTGTTTTTATTTTAATTTTATTAATCTATTTTGTTTTGCAAATAAATCAACAACAGTATCGGTATTAATACATTTAGTTATGTTTTTTTCAATGTTCAATATTGATGTGTTGTTGAACCGCTCTTGCAACATAGAATTTCGAAGCCAAGTTTTAATTCGGCGCATTGTCGAAAAACTCCTCTCACAAGTTGAGGAACGTAATGGTATCGTCATAGCAACTTGAAATAATTTATATAAATTAGGAAAAACATTTTTTGTTAAAACCTTTTTTATATCATTTAAAGTAATATATTATTTGTCAGTAGATTACATTATACAATTTTTTTTTTAAATTTTGATTATTTTCTAAAATTGTATCAAATATCAATATTGTATGTTGTAATTGAAGTAGAGATACTACTGATACTAGAACCTTCCAAGGGGCTTGATTACGTTGTGGGGGGGCTTCCCCCCAATAATAACGCGCTGCAGCTATCATGTTCCGTCGCTAGACGTCTTATTTCATCGAAACTATTAGTGGAAATTATTACAGACTAATATTATTACTTATTACCGATAACGATAGCACGGGACGCTTGACCAAATACGGACAAATATAAATTAAGTCTATCGTGGTGGGGGGAATCGTATTCGCTGTCGCAACGGCCGTAGGCAGCAGCACAATACAGACAAAAATATTCAATTAAATTGAAATTTTTACATAAAAACTGGTTCGCGCGGGAAAGAACCGAGAAGGCTACTGTCATAACTAAGAAACAAAATTTCCACCACAGAAAAAGGAGAACTTTGGCTGTGCAACGTTGGTTTTACTTTTTCGATATTACAAATACAAAAAAAGTGCTTATATTTTCAAAATTCACTATTTTGGTGTTTTTCAAACTTGAATAACTTTTTGTTAAGTTCTGATATCGAAAAAGTAAAATCAACGTTGCACAGCCAAAGTTCTCTTCTTTCTGTGATAAAAATTTTGTTGCTTAGCTTGGACTACAGCCCGGGTGGTTCTTTCCCGCGTGAAACTGTTTTTACAAACATTTTGTGGGCAGTATCATCACGTTCTCTTAATACAGCTAGGTCATTTGGATCATTCGATAAAGGTATGAGGCCATGAGGGACGCGAGTTTATACACGTTTCAATTTGTACTAATACAGTATACATTTCGTCGTATGTTAAATTAAAATTTGCAACTGTCCTATTTAAATGCTGTTATACTGACTTCACTGCAGCCTCCCACAAGCCCCCGAAATGCGGTGCCCGTGGTGAAATAAAATGCCACGTTATAGAATTTCCGTTCAGAAATTATAGAACCTTTTCCTTATGTTCCTTGGAGTCCCATACATTTAACTCTTCGAGTTGTTTATTTGCTCCTACGAAATTTGTAGCATTGTCGGAATAAATGTGTTGGCATATTCCTCGGCGCGAAATGCCGCAATAAAACCATCATTAGTTAAATCATATTATACTAATTCTATATGTATAGCCTTAGTGCTAAAACAAATAAAAATACATATATAATATGCTTTACTGATTGCTGCATTTCTTCTGTGGCTAGATTTTATATATACCGGACCCGCATAATCTACCCCACATATCTCGAAACACCTACTAGGTTGTTCTATTCTGTGTTTGGGCCACGGCTTTAGATAGGATCCTATCTAAAGCCGTGGTTTGGGCAGATTACCCATTATTGGTTTTACAATTGCCGGGTTTAATTTAAAACATTTTATGCAGTTATATATTACCTTTTTTGCTATGATTCTACCTTTTATTGGCCAATATTGTGATTGTATAGTACCCAGCATCGTCTGTGCACCTGCATGCATTAGTCTTTCATGCTCGTGTCGAAAAAATAATGACGAAAAAGGTTTGATGTGCGGTAATATAATTTGATGTTTTTGTTCATACGAAATATCGGACGCATTTAGCAATCGGCCGCCGACCCGCAACACTCCGTCCTTAACGATAAACGAGTTTAGGGCGAGTAAATGACCTTTCATTGATATGCCAGTTTTAGCTCCACTATTTATATTATTTAAAATACGTAATGCTTTTGTAAACGCATATTGTTGAACTAATTTTATTAAAGTCATAGTTGCTGATTGAATTTCCATTACGCCTAATAATCCATGTATTTTTGTTTTATTTTTCATTTTACATAATGTATTGTTCATATTATAAAAATATTCCACACAGGGGGTCGCTCAGGTCAACCAATGTCCGCAGCCAAAGTGTTAAAAACCTGACACTTTTTGTAGCTTTTAATAATATTTAATTATTAATCTTATTTTTTTATTATTTACTTTTAAATGTAGTACCCGAACAATAACAAAATTTATACAAGTGTATACAAGTATCTATCGTGATACAATTAAAAATCCTTAAATATGGATACATCGTCTTTAGATTCAAGTAATGACTTTTTGATTGAAGATGAAACTAATTTGGAAATTAATACTTGTAATATTTGCAAGTAAGTTATTTAATACTTTTTATTATGTTTTTATATTAATATAATTATTTTGTTACAGAAATGAGTATATGTGTCCGAGGGTCCTGAACTGTTTGCACGTATTCTGTGAAAAATGTATCTTACAACTTATAAATGTTAACTCAATGTTTAGTGTTCTTAATATACTATGTCCTACATGCAGTCAACCAACAACTGTATATATTTCATTATCATTAATTTTTTTTATAATGACCTATTATTCATTTAAATAAAATTATTTATAATTTATATTTAGACTCAATTAAATCGTGGAACTTTGACATTACCTCAAGACTATGTGACTAGGGATATTCTTGAAGTTGAAATGTTAAAAACCCATAGACTAGTGTGTAAATCTTGTAGAGATAATAAAGAAGCAACTCATAAATGTATTACTTGCTGCAATTTTTTGTGTTCTGGTTGTGAAAGTATGCATAAGGTATTGTTTTAAATGCTTAATTTTAGTTATTTATACTTACAGGTATAAATAATTTTGATGGTTAAACATTTTTTTTTTTTTTTTTATTAGATGCTAGTGACGCCTGGACAGTATCATTATATGGTATCCATTGATGAAATGATTCAGAGTGCTCAGGATAAAACTGCTCTACATAATATGGTTTTATGTGAAAAACATAATAATGAACAAATGGTGTACTATTGTAACACTTGTAATGTAAGTTATAATTTTTACTAAGAAGATGTTATACCCGCATGTATTGTCTTTGTCTTAATAACGTATATCATAGCAAATTTGTGTTCAGTAGAACACATTTTGTTATATTGTTTTAATAATGGAATAAATTTACCTGTTATCAAATTTAAAGGTAAGAATATTATCTAGAAAATGTCATATGTACTTATTAGTAAAATGTCTATATGTATATTTTTAATTTTTATTGAAATTATCATTTTACAATTAATTATGAACATTATTTTTATGTAACTGTAGTATTTTACATAGCTATAACTCACTTTAAAATCATCATATCAATAAAAACATAGGGCATTTTCAAGATAATATTCTTACCTTTATATTTGATTATAGGCAAATTTACTTTAATATTAAATATAATATAAAATGTGTTTTGCTGAACAAAAATTTCTTATGATGTACGTTAGTAAGACAACATATGCGAGTCAACACATCCTCTTAATATCTGATCTAAAATGCATTTTTTTCTCCTAATTTTTTAATCTTAGTTTAAAATTAAATGTATTAAATATACTTATTTATTTTGGAAAAGAATTTAGTTGCATTTTAGAGAAACTCGTTAATTAAAATAAGATTTTTCACTTATATGCTAATGAATGTGATACAAATGAATATAGATTTGTATTAATTTAATAAAATTATTATAACTTATAATGCACAATTATACTTATAGGAATTGGCTTGTATTAAATGTCTCAATATACCTTCTCCAAGGACATGCCAACATAGTTATGATAGTCTTTCCAATGCTTATAAAAAATATGGTACTGAGTTAGAGTATTTAATACGCAAAAGTAAGAATGTTATGAAAAATGTTTCAACAAAACAAACTACTACAAAAAAAGCACTGGACAATTTACAAACTTCTCATTATCATGTAAAATCAAACGTGGAAGAAACTTTTCATGTAATTATATTATTATAATTTTATATATTATGTTATGTTTTAACAATTATTTTTTTTTCTAGAGTTCTAAAGCTATATTGAACACATGTAAAAATGAGGTATTGGTATCCTCCCAAAAGCAACAAGAGTTAAAAATAATGGATCAATTTGAAGAGTATAATATTCATTTTTAAGTTACTTAAATGTTTATTATTTAATTAAATTTTTTATTTTTAGAGTGAAGAAAATCACTGACAATATCAGTGGAGTGCAGCAATTTGCCACACGTCTATTAGAGAATGGAAGTGAATCTGAAATTATGGCATTAAAAAAATTAATTTTTACTCAGATGCTTCAGCTATTTGGTCAGATACCAGATGTTGATGTGGATGCTAAACTTATGTATTCTCCTGATATTAGTGGATTTGAAAATCATTGCCGAGTAAGTAATCATTAATTACGTAAAACTATTTAATTAATCATATTTATTTTATTTTATTGTAATAATGCAATTTGGGCTTTGTCCAATTTATATTTTTAGAAATATATTGGCCAAATTGAGACAAAACAAGGGATGAATGTTGCAGTTGCACCTATCTCTATACCATTACATTGCAATATTAAAATTTTTTTTTTTTTTTTTATTTTGGTTACTAATTAGTACCAATTGTAAATTCTTTGTTATTACTTTTTTTTAACACCTTAAAATATAAGGTTTTTTTTTCTTTTTCGATCAAACTTTAACGATCCGTTATAATATAACAAACCTGTTAAGCCTATTTAAAATATATAATGCGATACATTTTTAACAACTTTTTTCTTGGTTCTACATTCATATCATAACATGAAATTAATTTAAATATCTAGTCATCTAACTGAAGCCATTTTTTTCATGATGGCCATAAGGCATAACAAATAAATAATAAGTAATATTAATAGAATTATATAATTATATATAATTAAAATAAAAAGAAAATAATAATTAAATAAAAAAATGGATTTAATTTTAAATATTTAATAATATTAGAACCAAGAATCAAATGTTTATCACTAATTGTTGATGACAAGATATCTGCTCTTGTTTTACAAATCTTTTTATTTATTTTGTAAATGTGAAAATGTTTAGAAAAAATTCTTCCTTGACATACGCATATTTATCATAATTATATTATACTAAATATTTAATTTTGTTGTGATTTTTGTTATTTTTTTTCTTTTATTTTTAAGTGAATATATATAATATATTCTATATTATTATTATGTACTATTTTAAGTTGCAATAAAACAATTTGTTTACTTTATATATGCAGATAATTATATAGAAAAACAATGATAACAATTACATGCAACAAAATGTGTAATGCGTTATGAGATTATGACCTTGTTGATTTCTAATAAGTCATAATATGACACGTGTGTTAAATTGAATTACAAATACTGTTCAGTTATCTCAATTAGCTGCAGTTATAGTTGTGTCTCAGGACCACTCTCCGCACCAGCCGAGGAGCCGAAAACGATAGAAAAAGCCTTTATACGCAATGCGTATATCTGCGTATTACGCAGACAGTAAAGTTGCAGGCGCTGAAAGAAAACAGGAAAGCCCGGGTGCCATTTGTGTTAGCCAGCAATACCGGGCTAGCCAAGAAACCCGTGCCGACCTCGAACCTGGAGGCCATCTCTCCGAAATATAAATAAAATTTTGTTTTGTTAAATTATTAATTATATATTACATTATTACATGTTTATTCAAATAAAGTCGTGAAATCATAAAAAATAAATTAAATAATTTAAGCATTACGATAAAATGTTAGTAAAAAAAATTAATTAATCATTTTATAATATACAATGAAATATTTGAAATATATTTTTATTATTTGATTAACACTAAAATAATAAAAATTAGTAATTACCACCTTTAAGTTTAGCTTGTGGTGGTGTAGGGAGTAACAGTACACACAATTGATTTTTCAATTACTTTAACAACATAAAATAAACACGCTGTATAATAAAAAGAGAGAGTATAGTTAGTATGTAAAACTGTCGTAATTCACTAGATAAAACATCATTGATACATTTTTTGATATTTATAAAAAAAAATTATCTTTATTTTTATATATATTGGAAAAGAGTTAAAATTTACAGGACCCAGATAATTAATAAACTTTCGACCAAAATTTGTATTAGTAATAATAAAAATACTATAATACTTTACTATTATACTCAGGGCCGTATTTAAATATCGTATTTTTTAATTTAATTTTTTTTTTAAATACTGATAAAAAAATTTTAGCCATCCAGAAAATCTTTAAAATTGAATACAAGGTTTAATATAAGTTATTCGTATCGTAGTAAAAAAAAAATCAAAAATCGTTAGTCACAATTTTTGTTTATAAGCATTTTAAGTTCAAATGTTTACGAAATATGTCATAATGCGAAAATTTGTAAAGAATTTTGAAGTCTCCATAAATTTTTCTTCAAATAACTATAATAACTAATAACTTTCTTCCCGGTTTAGTAATACATCAATTTTCTTCAAAAACGCCAAACAAATGTGAATTTTTGGATTTTAGTGCTAAAAATATTAAAAAGCGGTTCCAAGTAGTTAGATCAGTAGATCACTGCTTCATGGAATGGATATGGTATTAAGAGTTTGTAACTCGTATTTTCAACTCAAAATAATTATATTATTATTTTTTCATTAATATTATTATTTATTATATTATTACAATAACTACAATTATATACGTTTTACTATACTAATTGTTTAGGTATGTCTGTGCGACTGTGCTATATGATTTATCAAATGACCTCAATGATCAAGATATCGATGAACTATTTTTATACTTAGATAGAACGTACGTCAATGGAACTTAAAAAAGAACTACTACAAAATCAAATTTTGATTATGGCGATCTTTACCTATAGTTCCTCCTTATTTATGGAATGTACATAATGCTACAAAGAAAAACAAAGGTAGAACAAATAATACAATAAGTGAAGGTTTCAATAATAAATTTAAATATTTAGTAAGAACTCAGCATCCAAATGCTTGGATGTTCATTGAAGCACTACAAAAGTCAATTTCAATGGCAATTACCTAATAAATTATAAAAAATTAAAACAGGTACGGTATTTATTACAAAAAAAAAAAAAAGCGGGTAAGTGAGTATCGCTCTGCTGTACATTAGGGGGTGGGGTGGACCTCGGACTAGGGTAGGTTAAATTTGAATGCAATGATAGGTATCATTGTATACGAAAAACGATTCTGAACGGAGATGATTTGTCAGTCTAGGATATATTATATTTAAATATTGTCATATATTCTATTTTGAAACAAATTCAAACATTTAAGTAAAAGTTTCAAGAATTTACGTCAAGTAGGTAATTTTTTAAAAATAACAAAAATCGAAAATTATTTATTAGTAAAACGTTATTTTACACGTGTATTTTTGATTTCAAATTAAAATTAAAACTTTAAACACTCATAAAATTAATATTAATATAATATTACATCATACTATGATGATTGACGAGATGGAGCTTTTTTCTATGCGACCGCAGCGCATTCTTTATAATATATAGGTAGTAAACCACAGAGATATCTGTGTAGTAAACGAACCACGAACTATGATATCATAAAATCATTATTGTCGTTATCAATATTAAGACCAATCAGGGCAAGGTTTATAGATTATCTAGATAATCTATAAACCTTGCAATCAGGGGGCATGACAATATGAAAACATTAGACTGTGTTTATTTTATGATAAATGATAAAAATTTAATATAGTTTTTGAGTTTTTGACTCGTATTTATGAATATTAATTGACCACTGCGACTGCGAATAATATTATATTTTCCTGACACAAGAAGAATTACGAGTGTGAAGTTGGGTGACTAAAGTTAGGTGACTATTTTTCGGACGACTAGTGATAAGAAAACCCGAATACTGGGTTGCATTAAAATGTATAACAGGCGCAAAACGTTTCCAACCTCCTTCTAACATCCGCCAACCACAAGATAGCAATATGATAATGATTTTAGAGTTAAAAAGCACTTTTCCATCACAATATGGTACAGGCTAAAGTCGCCAGTTGTGGTTTACTGATGTGACTGCAAAACCTTTAGCCCCCCCATAAGTTAGGCTCTCGCATACTTTACAAATGATCATTTTCCTATTTGTTGTGATCTCCATTTAAAATAAAATCAAAATTGTTGGCGTATAAGCCATATAGGAATTTATGGGTTAGTCTAGCTCATGAGAGCAACTATTAATTAAAAAACATCTTTTCAATCTTGATTTATTCTTTTTTCTTTAATATTTATATATTATACAGGGTGTCCCGCAGAAATCTGTCCATACGCGGATCCAGAGTAGTTATTAGGGATAGGGTCATTATTTATTGTATACAAATTATATTATTATATTATAAATATTACCATCGATTAACCTAACCTAACGTCTCGTAGCACGGTAAGTCGCCAGGTGACTGTTTTACGTACTACGCGTGACGGGCGTCCGTCCGTGGTTTTTAGTTTTTTTCGTCGTGTTCCCCGGGGAGTCGCACGACTTGACCTACATAGTCGGAAAGCCAGGAAAATTATCTATCCGACGAAATACATTCAAAAAGGTACTGAGGTTATTGAGAGACGTCTCGTGGCACGGTAAGTCGCCAGGTGACTGTTTTACGTAATACGCGTGACGGGCGTCCGTCCGTGGTTTTTAGTTTTTTTCGTCGTGTTCCCCGGGGAGTCGCACGACTTGACCTACATAGTCGGAAAGCCAGGAAAATTGTCTATCCGACGAAATACATTCAAAAAGGTACTGAGGTTATTGAGAGACGTCTCGTAGCACGGTAAGTCGCCAGGTGACTGTTTTACGTACTACGCGTGAAGGGCGTCCGTCCGTGGTTTTTAATTATTTTCGTCGTGTTCCCCGGGGAGTCGCACGACTTGACCTACATATTCGGAAAGCCAGGAAAATTGTCTATCCGACGAAATACATTCAAAAAGGTACTGAGGTTATTGAGAGACGTCTCGTGGCACGGTAAGTCGCCAGGTGACTGTTTTACGTAATACGCGTGACGGGCGTCCGTCCGTGGTTTTTAGTTTTTTTCGTCGTGTTCCCCGGGGAGTCGCACGACTTAACCTACATAGTCGGAAAGCCAGGAAAATTGTCTATCCGACGAAATACATTCAAAAAGGTACTGAGGTTATTGAGAGACGTCTCGTAGCACGGTAAGTCGCCAGGTGACTGTTTTACGTACTACGCGTGAAGGGCGTCCGTCCGTGGTTTTTAATTATTTTCGTCGTGTTCCCCGGGGAGTCGCACGACTTGACCTACATAGTCGGAAAGCCAGGAAAATTGTCTATCCGACGAAATACATTCAAAAAGGTACTGAGGTTATTGAGAGACGTCTCGTAGCACGGTAAGTCGCCAGGTGACTGTTTTACGTACTACGCGTGACGGGCGTCCGTCCGTGGTTTTTAGTTTTTTTCGTCGTGTTCCCCGGGGAGTCGCACGACTTGACCTACATAGTCGGAAAGCCAGGAAAATTGTCTATCCGACGAAATACATTCAAAAAGGTACTGAGGTTATTGAGAGACGTCTCGTAGCACGGTAAGTCGCCAGGTGACTGTTTTACGTACTACGCGTGAAGGGCGTCCGTCCGTGGTTTTTAATTATTTTCGTCGTGTTCCCCGGGGAGTCGCACGACTTGACCTACATATTCGGAAAGCCAGGAAAATTGTCTATCCGACGAAATACATTCAAAAAGGTACTGAGGTTATTGAGAGACGTCTCGTGGCACGGTAAGTCGCCAGGTGACTGTTTTACGTACTACGCGTGACGGGCGTCCGTCCGTGGTTTTTAGTTTTTTTCGTCGTGTTCCCCGGGGAGTCGCACGACTTGACCTACATATTCGGAAAGCCAGGAAAATTGTCTATCCGACGAAATACATTCAAAAAGGTACTGAGGTTATTGAGAGACGTCTCGTAGCACGGTAAGTCGCCAGGTGACTGTTTTACGTACTACGCGTGAAGGGCGTCCGTCCGTGGTTTTTAATTATTTTCGTCGTGTTCCCCGGGGAGTCGCACGACTTGACCTACATAGTCGGAAAGCCAGGAAAATTGTCTATCCGACGAAATACATTCAAAAAGGTACTGAGGTTATTGAGAGACGTCTCGTAGCACGGTAAGTCGCCAGGTGACTGTTTTACGTACTACGCGTGACGGGCGTCCGTCCGTGGTTTTTAGTTTTTTTCGTCGTGTTCCCCGGGGAGTCGCACGACTTGACCTACATAGTCGGAAAGCCAGGAAAATTGTCTATCCGACGAAATACATTCAAAAAGGTACTGAGGTTATTGAGAGACGTCTCGTAGCACGGTAAGTCGCCAGGTGACTGTTTTACGTACTACGCATGAAGGGCGTCCGTCCGTGGTTTTTAATTATTTTCGTCGTGTTCCCCGGGGAGTCGCACGACTTGACCTACATATTCGGAAAGCCAGGAAAATTGTCTATCCGACGAAATACATTCAAAAAGGTACTGAGGTTATTGAGAGACGTCTCGTGGCACGGTAAGTCGCCAGGTGACTGTTTTACGTACTACGCGTGACGGGCGTCCGTCCGTGGTTTTTAGTTTTTTTCGTCGTGTTCCCCGGGGAGTCGCACGACTTGACCTACATATTCGGAAAGCCAGGAAAATTGTCTATCCGAAGAAATACATTCAAAAAGGTACTGAGGTTATTGAGAGACGTCTCGTAGCACGGTAAGTCGCCAGGTGACTGTTTTACGTACTACGCGTGAAGGGCGTCCGTCCGTGGTTTTTAGTTTTTTTCGTCGTGTTCCCCGGGGAGTCGCACGACTTGACCTACATAGTCGGAAAGCCAGGAAAATTGTCTATCCGACGAAATACATTCAAAAAGGTACTGAGGTTATTGAGAGACGTCTCGTAGCACGGTAAGTCGCCAGGTGACTGTTTTACGTACTACGCGTGAAGGGCGTCCGTCCGTGGTTTTTAATTATTTTCGTCGTGTTCCCCGGGGAGTCGCACGACTTGACCTACATAGTCGGAAAGCCAGGAAAATTGTCTATCCGACGAAATACATTCAAAAAGGTACTGAGGTTATTGAGAGACGTCTCGTAGCACGGTAAGTCGCCAGGTGACTGTTTTACGTACTACGCGTGACGGGCGTCCGTCCGTGGTTTTTAGTTTTTTTCGTCGTGTTCCCCGGGGAGTCGCACGACTTGACCTACATAGTCGGAAAGCCAGGAAAATTGTCTATCCGACGAAATACATTCAAAAAGGTACTGAGGTTATTGAGAGACGTCTCGTAGCACGGTAAGTCGCCAGGTGACTGTTTTACGTACTACGCGTGAAGGGCGTCCGTCCGTGGTTTTTAATTATTTTCGTCGTGTTCCCCGGGGAGTCGCACGACTTGACCTACATATTCGGAAAGCCAGGAAAATTGTCTATCCGACGAAATACATTCAAAAAGGTACTGAGGTTATTGAGAGACGTCTCGTAGCACGGTAAGTCGCCAGGTGACTGTTTTACGTACTACGCGTGAAGGGCGTCCGTCCGTGGTTTTTAATTATTTTCGTCGTGTTCCCCGGGGAGTCGCACGACTTGACCTACATAGTCGGAAAGCCAGGAAAATTGTCTATCCGACGAAATACATTCAAAAAGGTACTGAGGTTATTGAGAGACGTCTCGTAGCACGGTAAGTCGCCAGGTGACTGTTTTACGTACTACGCGTGACGGGCGTCCGTCCGTGGTTTTTAATTATTTTCGTCGTGTTCCCCGGGGAGTCGCACGACTTGACCTACATAGTCGGAAAGCCAGGAAAATTGTCTATCCGACGAAATACATTCAAAAAGGTACTGAGGTTATTGAGAGACATCTCGTAGCACGGTAAGTCGCCAGGTGACTGTTTTACGTACTACGCGTGACGGGCGTCCGTCCGTGGTTTTTAGTTTTTTTCGTCGTGTTCCCCGGGGAGTCGCACGACTTGACCTACATAGTCGGAAAGCCAGGAAAATTGTCTATCCGACGAAATACATTCAAAAAGGTACTGAGGTTATTGAGAGACGTCTCGTGGCACGGTAAGTCGCCAGGTGACTGTTTTACGTAATACGCGTGACGGGCGTCCGTCCGTGGTTTTTAGTTTTTTTCGTCGTGTTCCCCGGGGAGTCGCACGACTTGACCTACATAGTCGGAAAGCCAGGAAAATTGTCTATCCGACGAAATACATTCAAAAAGGTACTGAGGTTATTGAGAGACGTCTCGTAGCACGGTAAGTCGCCAGGTGACTGTTTTACGTACTACGCGTGACGGGCGTCCGTCCGTGGTTTTTAGTTTTTTTCGTCGTGTTCCCCGGGGAGTCGCACGACTTGACCTACATATTCGGAAAGCCAGGAAAATTGTCTATCCGACGAAATACATTCAAAAAGGTACTGAGGTTATTGAGAGACGTCTCGTAGCACGGTAAGTCGCCAGGTGACTGTTTTACGTACTACGCGTGACGGGCGTCCGTCCGTGGTTTTTAATTATTTTCGTCGTGTTCCCCGGGGAGTCGCACGACTTGACCTACATAGTCGGAAAGCCAGGAAAATTGTCTATCCGACGAAATACATTCAAAAAGGTACTGAGGTTATTGAGAGACATCTCGTAGCACGGTAAGTCGCCAGGTGACTGTTTTACGTACTACGCGTGACGGGCGTCCGTCCGTGGTTTTTAGTTTTTTTCGTCGTGTTCCCCGGGGAGTCGCACGACTTGACCTACATAGTCGGAAAGCCAGGAAAATTGTCTATCCGACGAAATACATTCAAAAAGGTACTGAGGTTATTGAGAGACGTCTCGTGGCACGGTAAGTCGCCAGGTGACTGTTTTACGTAATACGCGTGACGGGCGTCCGTCCGTGGTTTTTAGTTTTTTTCGTCGTGTTCCCCGGGGAGTCGCACGACTTGACCTACATAGTCGGAAAGCCAGGAAAATTGTCTATCCGACGAAATACATTCAAAAAGGTACTGAGGTTATTGAGAGACGTCTCGTAGCACGGTAAGTCGCCAGGTGACTGTTTTACGTACTACGCGTGACGGGCGTCCGTCCGTGGTTTTTAGTTTTTTTCGTCGTGTTCCCCGGGGAGTCGCACGACTTGACCTACATATTCGGAAAGCCAGGAAAATTGTCTATCCGACGAAATACATTCAAAAAGGTACTGAGGTTATTGAGAGACGTCTCGTAGCACGGTAAGTCGCCAGGTGACTGTTTTACGTACTACGCGTGACGGGCGTCCGTCCGTGGTTTTTAATTATTTTCGTCGTGTTCCCCGGGGAGTCGCACGACTTGACCTACATAGTCGGAAAGCCAGGAAAATTGTCTATCCGACGAAATACATTCAAAAAGGTACTGAGGTTATTGAGAGACATCTCGTAGCACGGTAAGTCGCCAGGTGACTGTTTTACGTACTACGCGTGACGGGCGTCCGTCCGTGGTTTTTAGTTTTTTTCGTCGTGTTCCCCGGGGAGTCGCACGACTTGACCTACATAGTCGGAAAGCCAGGAAAATTGTCTATCCGACGAAATACATTCAAAAAGGTACTGAGGTTATTGAGAGACGTCTCGTGGCACGGTAAGTCGCCAGGTGACTGTTTTACGTAATACGCGTGACGGGCGTCCGTCCGTGGTTTTTAGTTTTTTTCGTCGTGTTCCCCGGGGAGTCGCACGACTTGACCTACATATTCGGAAAGCCAGGAAAATTGTCTATCCGAAGAAATACATTCAAAAAGGTACTGAGGTTATTGAGAGACGTCTCGTGGCACGGTAAGTCGCCAGGTGACTGTTTTACGTAATACGCGTGACGGGCGTCCGTCCGTGGTTTTTAGTTTTTTTCGTCGTGTTCCCCGGGGAGTCGCACGACTTAACCTACATAGTCGGAAAGCCAGGAAAATTGTCTATCCGACGAAATACATTCAAAAAGGTACTGAGGTTATTGAGAGACGTCTCGTAGCACGGTAAGTCGCCAGGTGACTGTTTTACGTACTACGCGTGAAGGGCGTCCGTCCGTGGTTTTTAATTATTTTCGTCGTGTTCCCCGGGGAGTCGCACGACTTGACCTACATAGTCGGAAAGCCAGGAAAATTGTCTATCCGACGATATACATTCAAAAAGGTACTGAGGTTATTGAGAGACGTCTCGTAGCACGGTAAGTCGCCAGGTGACTGTTTTACGTACTACGCGTGAAGGGCGTCCGTCCGTGGTTTTTAATTATTTTCGTCGTGTTCCCCGGGGAGTCGCACGACTTGACCTACATAGTCGGAAAGCCAGGAAAATTGTCTATCCGACGATATACATTCAAAAAGGTACTGAGGTTATTGAGAGACGTCTCGTAGCACGGTAAGTCGCCAGGTGACTGTTTTACGTACTACGCGTGACGGGCGTCCGTCCGTGGTTTTTAGTTTTTTTCGTCGTGTTCCCCGGGGAGTCGCACGACTTGACCTACATAGTCGGAAAGCCAGGAAAATTGTTTATCCGACGAAATACATTCAAAAAGGTACTGAGGTTATTGAGAGACGTCTCGTAGCACGGTAAGTCGCCAGGTGACTGTTTTACGTACTACGCGTGACGGGCGTCCGTCCGTGGTTTTTAGTTTTTTTCGTCGTGTTCCCCGGGGAGTCGCACGACTTGACCTACATATTCGGAAAGCCAGGAAAATTGTCTATCCGAAGAAATACATTCAAAAAGGTACTGAGGTTATTGAGAGACGTCTCGTAGCACGGTAAGTCGCCAGGTGACTGTTTTACGTACTACGCGTGACGGGCGTCCGTCCGTGGTTTTTAGTTTTTTTCGTCGTGTTCCCCGGGGAGTCGCACGACTTGACCTACATATTCGGAAAGCCAGGAAAATTGTCTATCCGACGAAATACATTCAAAAAGGTACTGAGGTTATTGAGAGACGTCAACTCACTGGATTACTGGAAAAACCATACATGCCTCGATTCACCAGTTTGTATAATATAATACAGTATTGTTGAATTTCAGAACCGTTTTATAAGTGTTACGTACTTAAAATAAGAATTATCAACGAATATTTTAACTAAAATATTCGTAATAATATGGTGTATATGAATAGGAATTATTATGAAATATGTATACAAATATGAAATAATATTTCTTAAAAAGTGAAAGCCCACCATAAACTGTTATTCAAGAAGTACAGAGTACAGATTTACAGTAAGCTTAAGTTGTTCCCCTAAATATAATACCCATTTGACTAGGTGTCGTGCAGTTAGCCCCACTGAAGGTGATCACGCCGATCACGGCACTGGTCAATGGTCATAATAATACTTATCAAATACATTATACATAATATAAAGACGAGAAGTTAAAAGTAATAAATTCGATATAGACCGAACCCAAGATATAATAGTACCTATAGTATAGTATAGGTAATAGAAATGAGATTAAAAGCAGTCCAATTAATAATATGGTGATGTGTTATTGGGCTGCAATACGATTGAGAACGTTCGACCTTTTTTAGTGTACGACTGAGATCACTCGAAATTTAACAATGAAATAACCGCTGACCCCAAAAAACAGTACTATTGAGAACGAAATTAAATGCAACGTTGCCGAAATATATTCAAGTCAAAATAAAAATGAAATAAAACATTGAATAAAATAATTAAAAATTATAAATTTTAAAAATGTCATGTCAATATACATAGGTACCTACCAATAATACAAAAATTTAAATATAATTTACAATTTAATTCCCCTATATAGATTTCCCAGATGCGTTAAATATTTTATTAATTTTTCAGAAGATTTATTTTGACAGTAGTTACTATATGACTGTATTGTTTTTGAAATTTTTTCTTCTTCTGATTTGGATGCCTTTTGAACAGTACCCTGTTGAATTGTATAGAGTTTTAAAGACGTACATATTTATATAGGTTAGCCATTAATAGCCATTAATATAGCCGATTAATTTCATATGGCAAAATTTGGCAACGTTGCGTGGAAAAATAAAAACTGAGCGTTCTCAATCGTAATAGTCAAAAGGGTCTAAAAAAGGTATCGCCAATAATGACCGTTCTCAATCGTATTCCTGCCGTGTTATTGTAGGTAGGTATTATCAGCCATCAGGTACAAAGGTAATCGCCGCTATTTAATTTTGAAAAAAAAATTTTTGAAGAAAGTCATCAATACTTATATTTATACAAGACGTATGAAACCAGTTTTGGCCACTCGTAAAATTGTATGAAAAATAATAGTTTGTTCATGGTATTACCATTTATTAAATATACATATATGACCTATATATATATTTAATCAAATCAATGATATTAGTAATACTATTTAAAATGAAACACAAAAAGTTATTTTAAGAACAAAATAATTATAAAAATAATAAAAATAGTAATATTAATAATATTAATAAGATTAGGAATATGAATAATAAAAATGATAATAATAAAAAGCGGGTAAGTGGGTATCGCTCTGCTGTATATTAGGGGGTGGGGTGGACCTCGGACTATGGTAGGTTAAATTTGAATGCAATGATAGGTATCATTGTATACGAAAAACGATTCTGAACGAAGATGATATTTTGTCAGTTTAGGATTTATTATATTTAAATATTGTCATATATTCTATTTTGAAACAAATAGTATAGTTTTTATATGTTACTATGGTTACTTTATAGTATCTGTTTATTAATAAAAAAAATATTAGGCAACACACGCATAATGAGAGTATGAAATTTAATTTAAATTTTGAAATATTTCGTATAAATTCAAACTTTAAGCACTTATAAAAAAAAATTGTGACTAACGATTTCGGATTTTTTTTTATCACTTTAAGAACAACTTATAAGAAACCTTGTATTAAATTTTCAAGACTTTCTGGCCACCCAAAAAACTTTTATCGGCATTTGAAGAAAAAAAAACTTAGAAAAGTCGAAAATTTCAATGGTCTAAAATTTAACTGTAAAGAGATAACCATAATATAAACATTTGGTGAAAATTTCAAGTATTTACAATAATTCATTTTTGAGTTACAGTAAAATCAAAAAATCGATTTTGTCGAAAAGTGGTTTTTCGTAAAATTGCCGTTTTTCTGTCACTTTTTTTTGTTTTTCTCGATTTTTTTGAAAACTATTTGAAAATGTTTACTTTTGACCCCCCAAAGTACCAACTAGATTCAATTTCCTATTCAAAGAGGGGCTGAAGTCAAAAATCGGAGCATTATTACTGCTCCAAATGTTGTCGTCAGACACAAAAAAAAAAAAACACACATCATTGTAAAAGCAATACATTCATCACTTTGTTCAGAATCTAAAATAAGTCTCTAATCCCTATTTTTTTATTCGTCGATATTTTGGGATTTCCCCGATGACGGACGCTTTCGACAGCGATCCTGTGGTGGGAGGGAAAATAAAATTGTGCTACATAATATTATACTGCGGTGCGGTCATTCATTGATCATTCTTCAGAGACGAAGAATTCAGTTCAGTTTCGGAGTTTTAAATCGTGAGTATACAATTTTTAATTGATGTATGTATATTATAGGTATGCTACCTTATTAATTGAATAGATTATTAATAATATTATTTACATAATAATATGTACATAAATAATATACACATATATATATATATATATTCTTGAATACAGTCGAGTATCGATAACTTGAAAACCTTGATAACTCGAATTTGTTTTCGTCCCTATGGAATTCGTATGAACTCAATGCGATATTTGTAACTCGAAAAATACATGTCAAATTAATTTTTGCCTCCCTTGAAATTCGAGTTATCGAGACTCCACTGTATATTGTTTTCTAATACTTAATGTACTTGAAATTAAATTTTTTTCAAGTTGCAACTATGGTTTTCTATTAATAAATGGTGTTTTTTGAGTTAATTATTTAATTATGTCATGGTTTTTTAAAAACTAGGTATTAATTATTATTTTACATACATTCAGAGCCGGCGGCATATCATTGCTAGCGATGGTATTCGGCAATCCCTGTCCCTATGACCCTATATCACATATGCGTAACTTGGGGGGGGGGGGGTGAAAAGAGTCCAAATTACGCCTATGCTATCTCAAGTACCCGTATATTACCTTTTGTTATTTTTACAATGATTTTTTATGAGTTATATGAGTTTATAATATGTATGATTATTTATATTTTACTTAATTATTTATGACTATTTAATTATTGTGAATGTTTTTTATTTTATTAGTTTTTACATTTTTATTTTATAATAAGTTAATTTTATTTTTGTTATTGTTATTGTTGTTAATTTTATCTTCATTGATGATTAGAAAATGTCAACGAATATTTACCATTACCATTATGGAGTGAGCGGCGGTGGCGGTGGCGGCCGTGGTGGCGGTGGCGGCCGTGGTGGCGGTGGCGGCCGTGGTGGCGGTGGCGGCCGTGGTGGCCGTGGCGGCCGTGGTGGCCGTGGTGGCCGTGGAAAAAGGAGCAGTAAGTAAACTTTAAAGTTGCCTACTAATTTTGTTTTTATAATTATCTAAGTACGTCAATGTTATGTTTGGGTAGAATTTCCATTTATGCACCTGTAGGTTTCTGACATTCCCGGGGTGGGGGTAGCGGCCTCTCTCTCCAGATACCGTGACTGCACAAAGAGAGGTACCGCCCGTGACCGAGAAATAACCCTTAACTTGGCAAGCATCAAAATATTAGAATGAAAATTTGGAAGTAGATATTTTTAAACTAATTTATAGTCGCTGAATTCAAATATGTTTTCAAAAAAATTTTGGACTTTAAAAGTTCAAAGTTATCAATTGTATCTCAAAAGATACATTGCCATGATAAGGTTATTATTTACATGTAAAAATATATAACGAATTTCAATTTGATTTTTCTATTTTAATTATTCTAAATTTAGATTTATAGTTTTTTTGATCTTGATCAGTACTATAAATTATCTATTTCTTATTTTATTATTTACAATAGATTTGAAATATTTTCGTAGGTTCAATTAATAATTAATAACGGTTGATTGAGACCACTATAGGAAATTTTAATTGTGTTTAAAAATTATTCAGTTCATCTACATTTGGTACCTATGGATTTGATTACATTAAATTTGTTTTACTTTTACAAAAATATTGATTTTGTTCATAGGCATTTGGCTATTATTATCTGGTGGACAAAAATTAATCATAATTTACTGACTCATTTAAAAATGTTAATATCCACAGTTTTCTAGAATTTACATTAGTTTATATTAATTTATGGTAATATTGATAATTTTGATCTAACTTAACATGGGGATTAATTTTCTTATATAATTGTACAAAAGTAATTTATAAAAATGAAAAATTGTTTTAATAATATTTTTTCATGGATTTGTTATAATTGTAATGCCTTTGATTTTATAGAGTGCAACATGTGTTTGAACAGGGGCCATGATGCTGCTGACTGCGCTTTAAACCAGTCAGCAGTATCAAACCCCCCCCTCCCCCCCGTGGCTACAGAAGCAGCGGCCAAAGCAGCAGCAGCAGCAGCAGCTGCAAAGGCGGCAGCGGCAGTAGCAGCGGCAGCAGTAGCTAAAGCCAAATGGCTGAAGCTGCAGCTGCTGAGGCTGCAGCTGCTGAGGCTGCTGCTGGAAAAAATAACATAGATGGCCAGGAAGATGGTAAGAAAAATTTAAAAATTAAATTAAATTAATAAATGAAAATTAATGATAAACATTTGTTACAGATGCTACAGAAACAAATAATGAGTAAGTATTCAACGACCCATATCAATGTCTATGTATTGTATAAAATTCGTTATTACATTATTTTGTTTTATATTTTTATTTCAGCCAATAAACGTTTTAAATTAAAAATTTCTTACTCGTTTTTCTTTTAATTTTTCTAGATTGTTCTAGGCAAAAGTTAATAGTTACTACATAATACATTATATAAATAATAAATTATATAATAATAAATAATAATAAATAATTAAAAGATTAAATTAGTTTTAAAAAAATTATGTTAAACATAATTACCTACAAACTTTAAACACCCATAACTTAATTTAAAAATAAAATATAAATAAATATCTACCTGTAATAAGGTTCCTTATAAAATATTATATCTTTCAAGTTTGATTCTATGTCAATTCTATCTAATCTTAAAGCTAACATTACAAAACTAAATCTGCTGTGCGCAAATTTGCTATGTTGTAGGTCAGAGTGAAAACAATTGGTGCATTGAAATATTTTTAACAAACTTTTAATTTATTGGTAATAAAATGTTGTTGAACTGTTCTTTAGTTCACAAGTATATTTCATCATTGTCAATTTCAGATGGATGACATCTACTGAATGATAGGTACTAGTATACTACTGAAGTACCCAGGTACTGAGTAACAATTTGATTGTTTTTGCAATTAATTATAATTGTGATGTATAAAGTAGGTATAAACATTAAACTATTGTTAAGATAGCGTTAAACAAATTTGCTTATACACGTGCAATAAATTAAAATTAAATTGTGTTGTGCGTTTGTATAAGATTATAATAAATGTATACATTACACAGTTAAAAAATTTACTGCAGGTTTTAAATTTATAAAGATAAAAAAATATATTATATACTTATTATATAGATTTTTATTTATAATTAACCTCATCAGAAACTTAGGTCTTAAAGTATTGTAGAACATTTCAAATATTCATAATATTCGCCACATCTAAGGAGAACTGTTTAGATTTGTTATTTGTATACAGTACACATTGAACTCATAATTCAATTAAACAATAAATACTTGGAAGTTTAAATTTTAAAATACCATAAATAAATTTAAAATTTCATAGAATACATTTTTTTTTTGTGTGTATTTAATGGTTTAAAATAATTGTTTTGGGTAATTAAATGTATTTGTGCAATCAGCTTCATAAATCATAATAGTAATAAAATCATTAATATTTTATACTATTTTGAATAGATAGAGTAACAAAAAACAAAACCAAGTTAGTAATAAAGATATCAGTAAAAAACAAAACTATAGTAAAATTGGTCAAAACCAGAGCAGATTTTCTGACAGAAATTCTAATGATGATGAATGTGATCAGAAAAATTATTTCTAATTTTTTTATTGTTATTTAATTAGTATGTTAGAAGAAATTGATGAAGACCTTTTCAAACTATCAAAAGATTATTCTCTTGCTCATTGTGTTGCTGAAGATTTACGAATGGGAGCCGGCATAGCTGTTGATTTCAAGTAAAAATATTTTATATTAATGACTTTATATTATATTCAGTTGTAAATAATTAATTTTATTTCTAGACGCATCTTTGGTGGTGTTGGTAGACTAGTTGATCAGAAATTAAAAATAGGAGATGTAGGTATAGTTCAACGTCATGGTCAATTTGCATTTTATTTGGTAACAAAAAAATATAGTAATGGTAAACCAACAATGAATACAATGGAAAAAGCTCTTCGTTCACTTTTAATTATAATGAAAAAAAATAATCTAACAAAATTAGGAATTCCCAAAATTGGATGTGGATTAGATAAACTTGATTGGTCTAATACAAGATCTCTAATTGTTGATATATTTTCTGGATCTGGTATTAACATAACTGTATGTATGCCTTCAAAAGTGAGTATTAAAAATAAATAAATACAAATTACTTAATAATTTGATATGTATATCATTATTAACAATTTGTAAGTTAATAGATTCAAAAACACCACAGAGATTATACTTATTTAATATTTGTTCAAATAAATAAATATGTATAATAAATAATCAAATTTGTAAGTAATTATGAAGTTGAAAATCATAAAAATATTTGTGTTTATAACTAAGGATTGAAAATATAACATTAAGTTTTTCATTAGTTTTCCTTCAAGTAGCTATAAAGAAAACTCAACGCATCATTATAGGAAACATTTAAAGTGCTTTAGAATTTTAAATTTTTACTAAATAGCGTAACGTCGTAACGACAACGATTTATCCTCAAACGTTTTGAAATATTTGTTATTATTCAACATTTAATATTGACAAAATCTCCACAAGTCGTGTGCATTTGATTTTTCGAAAAACCGTTATTAAGGATTTTTAAACGTCGCACTTGGGTCGAACGATTTTGGAAAACCAAAATTTTGAAATAACGAGTTTTTTAAAAAAATAAAAAATGATTCTGGTGCAAAATTACACGTAGAAGATTTTAACCTATGTGATAAATTGTCGCTGGACCCCCAGTTTACCTAGAAAACGCGAATGAAAATTGAAAATTTCGAAAAATTCTACACAAAGGTAAAGAATTATTAAAAAGTTGCACACATTTAATCCTAAGCTAATTTTAAAGAATGATTTGGTTCAACACCATCTAGTGATGTTTTTAGTCAATAGTCATAAATATTAAAATTATATGATATTTCTGTGCTTAAAGATTATATAAATAAAAAATATTCAATGAATCCCAAAGGGATCATAAACCAACGTATAACAATATACCTAATAGGAAACATTGAAGCTACTCACAACAATTAGAACCTGAATGACCAAAAATAATATGTTTGTGAGGTCATTGGTGAATCTGTGTAATGTCTAACTATTCATGCAACTAGGTCTAAAATATAAGAGGAACTGCAGCTGGACAAATAAATACCTAATTTAAGTTAGGTACTTACTTTTATGCTTTCCAAAAAACAAGGTTTGTTTTGGTTATTTTAGTTTTCAATAGTAATAAACTAATAACTGTATGCGTAGGTATATTGTATTATGTATATAATACATAATATATATTATATTGTATTGTGTATTGTAATCACCAATTTTATATTTATATTATTTATAAAATTTACTTTTGAATAATTCTATATGTCATATTTTATTACTTAAATTATTATTCATTCTTAAATAATCATAAACATTTGTGGGGAACAAAATACATTTTGAGGGTGCTAAGCCTCCCTAAGTCTCCTCATATCTTTCTATCATGGTCTCCTCCTTGTTGTTTAAATGTGTGTAACAAAGAACTTGTAATAATATTGTATATTTCTAATAAGTATTGACAAAATATGTGTGGATTTTTCAAGAACAATTATTTGTAATATTTTTTGACTTAAATGCAATTTAAAAAACATACATACTTATTAAAATTGGTTGTAAATTATATTATAATACATATATTTTATATGTTACTTATTAGTTAATTTTGTTATTAAATACAAGAAAAAAAACATTCAATTATTTATTAATAAATAGTCTAAATATATTTGTCAAGCTATATGAATTGAAGAATAGGTACATTGTTGAGTAGAAGAGATGTGACATGTTTACTTATAAGTGAACAGATTCAGTATTTCATATTTCATGATTACACAAAAATTAAATTAAATGACTTAACTCAAGTTTATATATTAATACAAGTCTTAATTTTGTAATTTAGGTTTAAATACAAAATAGTTATTTATAGGAATATAAATATCCATTATCCAATAAAAATCATTATTTCAATTTTTTATTTTTATTGATGAAATTTGCATTTAAATAGTGTAAAAGTATAATAAGACAATAAATAAAAACCAACAAACTATGTTTAGTAATAATAGATCACATATTTAATATCTGAACCAGCCACAGAAAATGAACTACTGCGGAAACACCAAATTCTATCATTTAATATGGAACGCAGACCTGAAGTAGCAGCTTCCATATTATTGTATGAGGTATGCACTTTATGTCTATGAGCCATTGCCCCCCCTGAGATTTTTCGTGTCATTTACAAAATTGGAAGTTTTTTACATAAAGCTGATATATAATAGTCAGCAACTATTCGACAATCCTTGTATATAAGTATCTAACAAGTCATATAGGAAGTATTTATTATTTAATCGTGAAAAAGACATTACGATTATTTTCAATCACTAAGTCACTTTTTAACTTTTGGCTGGTTCCTACAGATTGTCTGTTAACGCGGACGAGTCAAAGTAATTAATTAAATTAATTTATTTACTTCAAACAAAAGGAGATTGCCATTACTTTTTTAATAAAATAATAAAATATGAAATAAATTTTATCAAATAAAGTTGTTTAAACTTAAGTTTTTGTTTAAACTTTGTTATGTTTTTTCTTACAAATATTAGAACTAATAGTGTAAATGTGTAAGTTTATATTAACTTAAATTAGTTTTGATTTAAAAAAAATATGTTATTGATAGTATTGCAAAATATGAGTAGATGAAAGATGTAGCGGTAAATTTACCTATAAGTATTTAGGTAGGTACTTACAATTTTTTTTGCCCCCCCTGAACTACATTTCTGCGGGCGTCCCTGTTATTACAAGTTCTTTGTTACCCTCATTTAAACAACAAGCAAGAGACCATGATAGAAATAACTTTCTATTATTAAATAACTTTCTATTATTAAATAACTTTCTATTATTAAATAACTTTCTATTATTTCTATCATGGAGGAGACTTAGGAAGGCTTAGCACCCTCAAAATGCATTTTATTCCCCACAAATGTTTATGATTATTTAAGAATGAATAATAATTTAAGCAATAAAATATGACATATGGAATTATTCAAAAGTAAATTGTATAAATATAAAATTGGTATATTAAAAATACATTTAGTATTTTTAATATACCATAAAAAGTATCTAGACCTACACGTCATACAGTTATTAGTTTATTACTATTGAAAATTAAAATAACCAAAACAATCCTAGTTTTTTGGAAAGCATAAACGTAAGTAAATTAAATTAGGTATTCATTTGTACAGCTGCAGTTAATCTAATATTTTAGTCCTAGTTGCATCAATAGTTAGACATTACACAGATTCACCAATGACCTCACAAACATATTATTTTTGGTCATTCAGGTTCTAATTGTTGTGAGTAGCTTCAATGTTTCCTATTAGGTATATTGTTATACGTTGGTTTATGATCCCTTTGGGTTTCATTGAATATTTTTTATTGATATAATCTTTAACTACAGAAATATCATATAATTTTAATATTTATGACTATTGACTAAACACATCACCAGATGGTGTTGAACCAAATCATTCTTTAAAATTAGCTTAGGATTAAATGTATGTGTAATTAATTTTTTAATAACTCTTTACCTTTGTGTGGAATTTTTCGAAATTTTCAATTTTCATTCGCGTTTTCTCGGTCACCTGGCGGTCCAACGACAATTTATCACTGAAGTTAAAATGTTCTACATGTAATTCTACACCAGAATCCGTTTTTCTTTTTTCCGAAATGTCGTTATTTCAAAATTTTGGTTTTTCAAAATCGTTCGACCCAAGTGCGACGTTCAAAAATCCTTAATAACGGTTTTTCGAAAAATCAAATGCACACAACTTATGAAGATAGTTATGGGGATCAATTTTATGTCTTACGACTTTCGTCCTATCTCTCACGGTTTCCCCGGAAAACACTTCGTAAACGAGAATTTTCATTTTTCGAAATTTTCAATTTTCATTCGCGTTTTCTCGGTCACCTGGCGGTCCAACGACAATTTATCACTGAAGTTAAAATGTTCTACATGTAATTCTACACCAGAATCCGTTTTTCTTTTTTCCGAAATGTCGTTATTTCAAAATTTTGGTTTTTCAAAATCGTTCGACCCAAGTGCGACGTTCAAAAATCCTTAATAACGGTTTTTCGAAAAATCAAATGCACACAACTTATGAAGATAGTTATGGGGATCAATTTTATGTCTTACGACTTTCGTCCTGTCTCTCACGGTTTCTCCGGAAAACACTTCGTAAACGAAATATTTTTCAATTTACGAATTATACAATAATATTTGAATTTTACAATAATTGTACAATAATATTTGAATTTTAAAATACATAAATTTGGGATATTTTATATTTCATTGTTGGTACTTCTGTATTTTCAGTTGATGGGAAACCATACTATCTTAAATCGTGGATAACACTCACGATTAAAGATATACAGGTTGCACATCGACTACTGCTAAGGTGATATACGAAATGACTAGTGCAATAAATAAAGTGTAGCGCTCCTAGCGGAAATATTCCATATTATAAATGTTTTATTTGAACAATTAATAATTATTAATGACGATAATTGATTCATATTTCATAATATTATCTTAAAACTAATTAATAAACAGTAAATAATGACAATTTATTGTAAAATAACCATTTAATTATATTTTATTTCTATGTTAGTTCTAAATGTTGACACATGGGCGCTAGTAGTTAATTTTTCAGCTGTTTTATTTAGTCACTTTGTAAATCAATCTGAGAGCCGTTTATTATAGGGCGATGTGTAACCTGTATATCTTTAATCGTGATAACACTACAGAATTGTGATATTAGTGATAATAAATTAATAAATAATATTATGCATGCACCTTATAGCTAATTGGCAATTGATAATACCGTGGTGCTAAACATGAAAAATTAAATTTTTGTTTTTATTTATCTTTGTGCTAAATAGTAAGTTTAATAATGATTTAATAGCTGTCAGTTTTTGACGTTTTTGTAGGTATATAGAAAAAAACATGTGTATTTGATTGCCATTTGTTACGTTTATGTACAGAAGAAAACATTAATAACTATCATAATTAACAATTACCTATGAATGCAATTAATCGCTATCCAGCGGCAACACATAGAACACGACACCCAGCGGCAGCATATATAGCTTAAATTAATAAGTATTCATATCGTAATAATTAATAGTGTATTAATTTTATTTATTTACAGTTAAACAAGGATTTATATATTTGTTTCCACACAGCAATATTGCTTTGGAAAATTTATTAGTGTACAAATATGGTATGGAGTGAAACGTTGTTAGATCAAAAGTTAACATTGAAGATATAAAAGTTCTGAGTTCTACAATGAATGGATTGTTTGTATGAATATATATACACATTTTTTTATAGTAAGTAATGCTTTCTCATACATTAAATACCTGAGTAAAACACTATTTGCCGTCCCACTTTGAATCAGACTGCGGACTGTCAGTTATGCTTGAATACATTAAATTAAAAGTTCAATAATATATTAAATGCATAACTGGTGTGGTTACAAATTGTGTTTTAAAGCTATGTACGATGATTGATTTTCAACTTGTGGCGTGCTTTAACTCTATAGTCTAATAATTATTGCTGTATATTTTAATTTCATCATTTCTTACACAATAAACAGAAGAAATCATTAGTATCGTAATTAACAGTTCTGTCTTTTTCAGGAATGCAATTTATCGCTATCCAACGACAACACACAGAACACGATACCCATTCCACACATTCATCTTCCTGGTGACAACGGTGTTTATCGGAGTGACAGTTACAGTATAGGCATATGTTTGTCATGTCTTCAGAATTTTCCAAGAGATAGGTCTTTAAATTTTCTCTGTGAATGTTAGGATCAAACTCTAAACTAAACTTAGAACTGTCCATAATTGTAAATGCATAATATATAATATAAACTCCACAATTAAATGTATCTTTTTGTATCGGAATGTTTTCTAAAGGGCATGCAATTAGTGTTAACGGTGGACATTGTCTGTCGTCACCGTATACAACATTTGATTGCAATGTTTCAAGTACCTTTTTGAAACGAAGTTTTGATGTTCGACTGTCGATGTCATATGGATTACTCGGATCCATGATGTAACACTGTCTGGTTTTGAAATTTATAAAAACTACAATCCAGTGAGAATTGTTATTCACTAACCACGGTAGAATAACCATACTGTTTTGTGTGAAAGTAATTTTGTCATACTCTTCGCCTATTTCTCTTTTTCCCATTAGCTGAGTCACCATATTACATGATAAAATGTGTGTGTTTCTTAAACGTAACTTAAAAGCATAAGATAACAAACAAATATCAATAACAAAGTTACACAACCAATTTTCTCTAGACAATGAATCAAAATCTAAGAAGTAAAGGTCAGTTAGAATGTCTTGATTTTGATCACTAGATATGTAACTATATTTTCCGACCAAATAATCTTTATTCTTTGGCATTTTAATTGGTTTGTAATATTTCAAATCTGTGGGGAGCATATTTTGGTAAAAATCTTTTGATGACACTGTTTTTCGAAAAGGAGATTTATGACTTCCTGGTGTCGACACCGATTTCATTAAACAATTATCATCATATTGTTTACTTAAATTGTGTACAATCAGAGAATTATTACAAGACTCATCTACAGTTAGCCTAGTCGCATTGTCACATTTTATGACCACAACGTTTTCAATACTATCAACCACTTTGGGCAAAATGTTATTTTCATCTGCTATAGTGGTCGAAGACTTTGGAATTTTTAACGATAGGGCTTTGAAGGGACGGTACTTGGTATGTTGTAGATGTTTATGTTGTTTTTCTTTTTTTCCCCAACTTTCTGTTGCGTCTAAATGGTTATGATTAGACACTTCTGAGATTTTAGCCTTACTGTCAAAATCAAGTGCACGCGTACAAGTTTTTTTTCTAATATTGTACTTTATTTGTTTGTGCACATTCATCACACGCCCTCTCATAAGTCTTAAAAACCGACCGCATTTTAACCTTCGATCGCCTTCAAGTATGTCAATTTTTACTGTTTTAAACCAAGATTCAACGGTGGCATTACTCTGGCGGGTTTCAATACCATTGTTGATTTTATTATTCATAATTGGTGTCCAAAGTGCTAAGAAAGGTACACACTTGAGTATAAATTGGTGTAAATATGATTCATCGTAATATTCATTACTTATATTTACAATATTTATGGAACAATCTAAAAGCCTAGATTTAACATGTTCTTTGATCGACTGAAATCTACAGTACATCATGGAATTACTTGTATCTGATTCACATAGAAATTTATTTATTTCTTGTGAGTAATCTTCGCCTTTGTTGTTCGATTCATTCGACAATTGATGGTTGACATTACACTTGTCTTTCATCGTACTAATAGCGTATTTGGTTTCTACTGTTCTATATGGAGACAATAATATTACTGAAAATATTTTGAACCAATTTTCAACATCTTCCAAACTCTCTGCATTAAACAGTAAACATATCCAATCAATAACATCATTTCTTTTCATTTTGTCTACAGTCTTACAACTGTTTGTCTCTGATTGAAAATATGTATAGACATGGTTTACTAAGATTTTTGTGTAATGATTCGCACAGATGTTTATGATTGTGACATTAGTCCCTACATTGTTTTCAACCAATACTCTGTAACACCAGTTAAGGTAATCAAATATGGAAGTAAAACCATTCCATCCAATGCTCAAGGCATTCATTTGTGCATAACTGAAATCTGTCACTATATTTGTGAATACAGGCCAAGTCAGTTTGTGTTTCAAAACAAATGCTTTAAAAGCGGTCAACCATTGTGAAATCGCAACTATGTCGTGTGCTGAACTAATCATTTCAACAACAGGACACGTGACACTAGAGTTTCTAGGTAAAGGGACATTAACAACTAGAACATAGTATAGAACTCTTTTGCTTTTATTGTTAATTTTCCTGACCAATGTACCAGTTGCATCTAAATAACCAGTTACTGGTTTTTGATTTTTAATCAGTTTTTTTAATATATCCAACTGTTCTTTACTATAGCAGTGCACAGATGGTATACCGACATGCTGTACAAAGTCATTTTCTTTATCGTTACACATCAATACAATATCATGAAAATCATCTTTATCATAATCATCAGCGGTCAACGCCTCTGATCTGATTTTTCTGATTACATCATCTGATTTAATATTTTGCAAATTGCCACAATTCAACTGGGTGGGTGATGCCATATCAACATTGTCTGACCTAAAGGAAAACGCTTTAGTTTTTTTAAGCGCTTCTTTGTTCAAGTCTCGCTGAAACCCTTTGACGTGGTTTGTAAGACCATTGTCATCAGGATTGTGATGATAATTAAAATTAGAACTATACACCTTTGCCACGAACGTACCGTTTGTTAGTTGGACTTTAATCCTAAAAGTCTTACACCCTTCATGGCTACAATACATGTATACATTGCAATGATTTTTAAAATATCTGACCATTTTTGCATTAACGACGCATGTATTGTTCACAGTTCTTATGCGCTTTCTGAACATAATAGGATATTTAGTCTTATCCAAACAGGTTTCACCTTTGGGATTAATGTAATTCATAAGAGACCATTCTTCAAATGAAAACTTGAAAGATCCTTCATAACACACAAAATCATGGTTATCACATTGTTTTGGAAATTGATTTATTGTTTTCAAAGGTAAAACAATACCAGACTTAACAGGCGTTTTCTTATAGAAAGCATTCCTGAGGGGGCTTGGTACATGATGTTTTCCCTTTGTTGTTTTGCATGGTGTAACAAATACAGATTCATCCACTATGTTTTCTGGTAGTATTGCCAGTATTGGAGTACTACTAGGTAATAGTGGATCCCTTATCATCAAACTGAAATCACTTTGTGGGGATACGATAGTGTGTTCAGATGAAACATTATCTTTTTGCACAAGTTCAGGCTCTGTGTGATCAGAATATGAAATGCAGTTTTCAAAAGTACCATTGTCGTTACCAGAATTTTCATTAAAACAAAAACTATCTGAATCAGTAATGTCTGTGTTATCCACTCGTAGACAAGAGGACAAGTTGAGGTACTTTTTGCTTTCTCTGTACACTTTACGTCTATTAGCATTATTTATAGTAACTTTAATGTGTCTACATATCTCATTTAGAGTTTTGTAATTGTAATTTATAAAATCGTTGGCCGTGTAATTACAATTCTCAATACACTTTATTATTTTACTACTATTCATTTCTGATTTATTAGCCACATCATCACAGTTCATAGTTTCAATACACTTACGAAGAGATGAATTTTTTCTTTTAATAGCATTGACTAATGATTTTTTTAAATTGCGATCATTATCTTTTTTGAAGACAATCGTGCAGATATTACTTACACAACTATCTGAAACCGAGACATTCTCAAAATTTAATTCTGGATATTCAGATTTAATATAATGAGCTATCTCTTGCAATTTATCTTTTAAACTCATCTTTTAGCTTATGTGTCTGAAACAGTAACTCGTCGACACTTTTATACGCCTGAAACAGTAACTCGTCGGCTGTTTTGTGTCTGAAACAGTAACTCGTCGACACTTTTAAACGCCTGAAACAGTAACTCGTCGGCTGTTTTGTGTCTGAAACAGTAACTCGTCGACACTTTTATACGCCTGAAACAGTAACTCGTCGGCTGTTTTGTGTCTGAAACAGTAACTCGTCGACACTTTTATACGCCTGAAACAGTAACTCGTCGGCTGTTTTGTGTCTGAAACAGTAACTCCTCGACACTTTTAACTGTCAAGAGTCTAAACTCTTTAGACAGCTATACCTAAAACTACAACTAAAACAAAAAAATAAATAAAAAATAAAAATAAAACAATATTCAAAAAAATTTAATTAAATATAAAATAATAAAAAAACACTGTTAACAATAAAAACTAATAAAACACATAATAAAGTAAATAATAAAACACAATATAAAATAAACAATAAAAATTGAATAAAATTGTATATATCTAACAATTAAATGTTTAGTCAGTAGTTTATTAGAGAATAACCGCAGAAAAAATAAAAATATAAAATGAAATCACGAGGAAAACCGAGTAGAAAACTTACAGAAAAACCTTGATCGCATGCGCCTGAAAAATATATAGATTTTAATTTTAAAATAAACTATTAATATAAGGTACTGAATACAATATTTTACACTTGTATAAATCATCATTAAACTTGTGACAATGCAACACCGGCATTCATGGACAATCAAATAAAATATTTTAAAACCACAAAAATTTAAAAGACATGATAATTATTAATTGAAAACAAAAAATAATTACCATTAACAAATTATATCACTGAAAATAAACGCATATTTAAAATAAATCTTTATTTTATAATTTATTTTTTTGTACATAATTACTCATTATACAATTTTCATTTTAATTAAGATTTTAAGTAAAGGATACAACAATACTGAGTTTGTTAATAGATTCAATAAAACATTCTTGAGCCATAATATTAGAACGATAGATGTGTTGACTGCATGCCATCTGAAAATGAATTGGAAAAATAAATACAATAAGGAATTAAATACTTCAAGAGCAAATTGTATTAATTGTATTAATATTTACTTGTTTGTTGGGTAATGATTCCTGATCAGGGGCGTCATTTGGGGGGGTGCAGGGTGTACATTTGCACCAACATTTTTGAAAAACGCCTTCTTTGGACTGCCAGCAATAATTGTAAGCGCCGATATACCTAAGTGTTATAATATTCATATATTATATATTTTATATTTTTTCAGTATTTAAAAAAAAAATTATTATAGGTACCTACCTACCTACTAATGTGTTTTATTTCCAAAAATGATCAGTGTAGTAGTGTACTAGTGTAATTAAATCACTTATATCATAGACTTAGGGCGGGTTGCATAAAGAACAGTCTGTAAATTTGTTACCAGCCCTGTAATTTACTGGCTCTGTAAAGTTTTTAATGATTGTGTAAACTATTCTCGGGTTGCATAAAGAAATATTAAATTATTGATAACCGTGGTTACCAAATAAATTAAACCATATAAATATTATATTATTTTACCGATCTGTAACTAGTTACAGAGCCCTAATCGGATCTGTAGTTTACAGATCTAATAGCCGATAATTTACAGACCCGTTAACACTAACAAACGTTCAAGCAACACCCAATTTTTCTTAACGGATCATTAGTGCGTTAACGGCTCTATAAATCGCTAATGAACGTTTATGCAACCCACCCATAATATAAAATAATAATAATATAAATAATATAATATATCTGTGGATATAATAATATGCTGGTATAGATTTCTTATCACACTCCGGTATCTCCCTACTCGTTATAATAACCCTTTATAGGGCAGAACAAAAAATCATCTGATTGTTCTGAAAATTGGTATACATGCACTATGGAGTATTTTGATTTTGGGAAAAATATTGGAAAATTTTTCATTTGTTTTGCATGGTTGGAAAAGTGGTGGGAAAATAGTTTCCCTTTGCCCATTTACGACTATGGGATTTACCAAATGGGCAATGGTAATTATTAAAACATTAAAAAACAAAACCCTTCAAGTAGCTTACAACATTTCTATAATGCACATTCCTGAGAAATTTATTTAAAATTCATAAATCATAATAATAATAATAAAAAAAAAAACAATTGAACTTCTACTTAGTTGGTTTATAAATCACAATATTATTTGTTATTACTTACTACAATATTTTCATATCCTTATATAGATGTAATAAGACTCAAATTGATAAAAAATAAAACATAACAAATCTCATTAATAAAAAATAACAGGTAATCAATTACCTACTTGGTATCTATAGTTTACAAATCACAATATTACTAGTCTTTTTATTTCTTTATATAAATATAATAAAATTAAAGACTAAAGTTAATAAAAAATAAATAATAATTATTTATCTTTTAAACAAAATTAATCTAAATGATACTGTAGATTCGTTTTCAAAGTTGAAAAATTGAAGATATCCGCTAATGTAATATAGTATGTATTAAATAATTATTGCTTTATGACAATAAATGTTTTTATTTGTGTAACTAAATGGTTTGTTATTAAATTGAATTTAAGTTGTTAAATTAAAATTAGAAGTGGAAAAATTTAGATATGAATAATACCTATTTCATTAATATGTCATTTTGAACAAGGGAACCAATAAAACAAATTTCAGCCTTCAGGTTTAGCTATATTATTTATTTTGAGTGTGCAGGGAGAAAAATGTATAGGTTAGGTTCGGATAAGTATTATTAAGGTGCTTTATACCCATAAATTTACTTACCTAATACCACTGGTATCAGCAATATAATATAAATTCATTAAAAGTACCTACACATACTTCTTCAAAAAAATAATAATATTGTGAAGTTTTCATACTAATATAGGTGACATAACAAAAAATTTTCACTTGTTTTTGTCACCACTTAACCCCACCCCCTTATCTACAAAATATAATTTATATGTTGCCTACAGTAATGATTTGGATGGCCTGCAAAAAGTTTGGCACCAACAATAAAAAAGTTGAAATGACGCCCCTGTTCCTGATAGATAACTGATGTCATCAAACTTATTTTGGAACAGCTTGCGAGTTGAAATATTCAAAACATGAACATTTCTTAAAAGATTCTAACATTTACTGGATACTATGTTTCATACTTAAAAAATTAGTTATGTTTTTACATTAATTAAGTATTCATAATTTGATACATATATCCAAACAATCAAACTTCACAATTAGTTCAGTCAAAAACGTGGTTAAACCATATATTACTACCGTATATTACACATACCTGTGTCCTTCCGTAAAACGTGATTGATGTACCTATGTATTTCATTTTTAACAAATTGTATTCTTAAAATTTTAATAAGCTAGTATTAACTAAAAAGACAACAATATTAATTTATTAGAAAGCATAATATACGAATAGAGAAGAATGAGTCGAGAACAACGATTTTACCATTTTAGACTTGAGTCTCAACACTAGAGCAATTTATAACCTAACTTTCTATTATTGTTATTATTATTATTTCAAATATGTTATGAATACAATATATTCGGTATAAATATCGTGGTAAAGGAATTTTATTTATATACTTTTAAAACAATTAATTATTGTGTGACATAAGGCGACATCTACCTTATGGTTTTAATGTAATAATACTGTACGCCTGAAATTGAATTAAACGCAACACAGTATACAAGGTTTCTTATCACTATTCGTCAGAAAAAACAGTCACCTAGCTTTGGTCACCCAACTTCACACACGTCCACGTTCACTGTGCAACGTCTATCTAAGTATCAAATATCAATATTATTAAATTTAGTTCAAAATTTTTTATATTGATGTATTTACATTAATGCATAACTACTAATTATTGTTATCTAAGTTTCATTGAAACATCTTCCAAGTCAATGATGAAACATGAAACCAATCGTGTTTCTACCTACAATTTATATGAATCTTTTTAAAAATTAAACGTAAGCAGACACTGTAATTTAAATTGTATTCATCATCTTGGAATGACTGACGAATTTTAGCAATAAAAAAATGAAGCTCGTTCATAAAGACATCGAAAAAGATGGCAAAGGGTTTGTATTGATTGCATTTATACATTTAAGATTATACATATAAAATAACATAAAATCAATGGTTAAAATATCTTTATAAAATATTTTAGAGTCATTGTACTTATACCTGAAGAAGCTGAAGACATGTGGCAGGCATACAATATTATAAGACAAGGTGATCAAGTTCGTGCATCAACTATAAGGTATAGATAGATAGATAGAAAACTATTAATCATTACAAATATTTTACTAATTTTTTTTTTGGAAATGTTTTAAAATAAGTTGTTTTTTTATATTAATCTGAAACTTCATCTACAATAAATGCTTATTTAGGTTAGCTTATTAGCTTAAAATTATTATACAATTTTTAAATTATATTGAATTACATTATTGTCTTAAACCTATTGTCAAAATTAGTCAAAATTATCATTTTTAGATGCTTAATAAAGTTTAAATTTAATTATATAATTAGAAATAATATATTTAAAATCAATCATTTTTGCTAATGATTCAAATTTATTTTAGGCAAAATGAAATTCCCAGAAAAAATGACTTTTTGATCTTTACATTAGACGCATAAAATATATTTTAATTTTGAAATAGTAATCTTTCTTAATTAACTACTGTAAATTGTATATATACGTCACTTTTTAAGTTTATTACAAGTGATATGTAAAGTATATGCTTATGTTTTTTTTTATAATTTTACAGAAAAGTACAAAATGAATCAGCTACTGGATCGTCCACTAGTCATCGTGTAAGAACAACATTAACTATTAGTGTTGAGACTGTAGATTTTGACACTCAAGCTTGCCTATTGCGATTAAAAGGAAGAAATATTGAAGAAAATGAGTATGTCAAAGTAAGTGATTATTTTAGGTCCATTAATAACAATTTAAGTATTGGTTGTATAGTGTGTTGTTTTAGATTCTGAACGGAGTGATGAATGTATTGATTTTACAATGATGTGTGTTTTTTTTTTTTTTTTTTTTTTTTTTTTTTTTTTTTATTTTTTTTTTTATTTTTGTGTCTGACGACAACATTTGGAGCAGTAAAAATGCTTCGATTTTGGACTTCAGCCCCTCTTTGAAAAGGAAATCGGATCTAGTTGGTACTTTGGGGGGTCAAAAGTTAAAATTTTTCAATATTTTTTAAATGAGTCGGGAAAAACATAAAAAAAAAGACGGAAAAACGGGATTTTTTACGCACAACCAGTTTTCGACAAAATCGAATTTTTTATTTTGCTATAACTCAAAAACTAATAGATGAAAATACTTGAAACTTTCACCAAATGTTTATATTAGCGTTCTCCATACATAGGTAAATTTTCAAAGAATTTTGACTTTTTTCGAGCTATTTATAGACAATTGAAATTTTTAATTTTTTTTAGTATTTTTTTTTTAAATAACGATAAAAATTTTTTGGCCGGCCAGAAAATTTTGAAAATTTAATACAAGGTTTCTTATAAGTTGTTCTTAAAGTGATAAAAAAAAAATCCGAAATCGTTAGTCACAATTTTTTTTTATAAGTGCTTAAAGTTCGAATTTATACGAAATATGTCAAAATTGCGAAAATTTGCAAGTAATTTTGTGGTTGAAAATTCGTAAAATTTTTTTCTTTTATAACTAAGTTTTGAAAATTTGATACAAGGTTCTCCATACATTTTTCTTCAATTATCTGTAAAAAAAACTCTACCAGACTAAGACAAAAAATTTTTATGAGTGTTTGAAATTTAAATTTTTACAAAACCGCGTTAAATAACGGTTTAGCCTCAAACGATTTTTGATATTTGTTGTTATTCAAACAGTATAAGTCGTAAATACTTGAAAATTTTACCAGTTATTTAGATTGCCATTTTCTTTACGTGATTTGATTTTCAAAACATTTTGACTTTTTTTGAGCTATTTATAGACAATTGAAATTTTCAATTTTTTTTTATTTTTTTTTTATAAATGTTGATAAAAAAAATTTAGCTGGGACAAATTACTTGAAAATTTAATTGAAGGGTCCACATAGCTTGTTCTAACTCTCATTCAAAAATTATAAAAATACATAGGCACAATTTTTTTTTATTAGCATTTGAAGTTCAAATATTGACACAAATTCGTCAAAATCATGAATATTTTTCACTATTTGGTAGTAAAAAATTTTTAAATATTTTACTATCAATAGCTAAGAATTGAAAATTTAATACTATGCTGTCCATAAGTTAAGCTTAGAATAATTATAAAAAAGTTTGAGGATTATTCAATTTAAAAAATTTTACGAGTGTTTAAAGTTTTAATTTTAATTTGAAATCAAAAATACGCGTGTAAAATTACGTTTTACTAATAAATAATTTTCGATTTTTTGTTATTTTTAAAAAATTATCAAACGTAAGATCTTGAAGCTTTTACTTTAGTGTTTGAATTTGTGAATTTTTTTCAAAATATAATATATGACAATATTTAAATATAATATATCCCAGACTGACAAATCATCTCCGTTCAGAATCGTTTTTGTATACAATGATACCTATCATTGCATTCAAATTTAACCTACCATAGTCCGAGGTCCACCCCATCCCCTAATGTACAGCAGAGCGATACTCACTTACCCGCTTTTTTTTCTTTTGTGTCATCTCTTTTAAAAGCAATAAATATGCTTTAATTTTTAAGGGAGGTTTCTGATAAAAAATTGGATCTAGTTGGTACTTTAGAGAATCAAAATTGTCCAGTAATTTTCAGAACTTTCAGTTTTGACCTATAAATATAAAAATAGTAATACTGTAATATATATGTTTTATTTTTGACAACATTTTTAACAACCTGACGTTTTACTAAAAGAATAATAGGTTAGGAATATAGATTGGCAGATCTCGTTAGTTTTTGATAAGAATAATTTATCATTGAATTAAAATTTTACATACCCACCATAGCAACCTACTCAATAATTAGGTACACTCGACACTTACTACACAGCAATGTGACTTCCTTGGTGTGTTCTTTCAAATATAAATAGTATAATTGTATTTTTTAGATGGGTGCCTATCATACCATTGATTTAGAATTAAACAGAAAATTTACTTTAATGAAAGAAGAATGGGATTCAATTGATTTAGGAAGAATTGAAATGGCCACTGATCCAGCACAGGTTTTATTAATTAGTATATAAGAATATTATTATTCCTATATAGTATATTTAAATAATTGTAAATTTTTAACATTATTTTAGACAGCAGATGTAGCGGCAGTCATAATGCAAGAAGGTTTAGCACATGTATGTTTAATTTCTGGTAGTCGAACGATAGTACGTGCCAAAATTGATCAAAATATACCACGAAAACGAAAAGGAGATGTAAAGCAACATGAAAAAGTATTTAAATAATGATATCTTCTAGAACACTTGATTAATTATCGAAAAAAAAAATGTAGGGAATTTTAAGATTTTTCGACTTGGTGATGCAGGCAATATTGCGTCATATCAGATTTGATATTGTTAAGTGTACAATAATTGCAAGTCCTGGTTTTGTAAGAGATCAATTTTTTGAATATGTGATGCAAGAAGCTGTAAAAACAGATAACAAAACAATTTTGGAAAATAAATCTAAATTTATAACTGCCCATGCATCAAGTGGGTTCAAACATTCTTTAAAAGGTAAAATATTGATATTATTTTATTAATAATTTGTTTTTTCATTTTAAGATCATAATAATTTTTTTTTATTATTATTTCTATACATTACTTATAGAAATATAATATACGTTATATCACTTTTATTAATTTAAAATAAATTAAGTTATGTCTATAGATAATTGGCAATTGGTAATTAATGTGTATAGTGTAAACTTATAAGTATTTATTAAAATCATCAAATAGATAATCTTTAATTTATTATATTTTTATTCATATACATTTAAATTGTTTAACTATCTGTTAATGTTTTTAAAAATGGAAAATAAATTTGTTTAATTGCTCAATGATAACTGATACTATATATTTTTCAGAAGTTCTATCAAATCCATCAATAGCTGCCAAACTTGAAGATACAAAAGCATTAGGTGAATTGAAAGTGTTGGAGAACTTTTATAAAACATTGCAATCTGAATCAACCAGAGCTTTTTATGGCATTAATCATGTGGAAAAAGCTAATGAAGTATTAGGAATTGAAACTTTACTTATCACTGATAGTTTATTTAGGTCAGTGCACTATATTTTATCCATCTATTATTAGTTATAAAAATATGTCATTATTTAGGAGTCAAAATATTGCTGAGCGTAAACGTTATGTTAAATTAGTAGATAGTGTCAAAGAATCTGGGGGTGATGTCAAAATATTTTCAAGTATGCATGTTACTGGAGAACGTAAGTTGATATTATGTTTAATCATTTTCACATTAAAAATATTTTAATTTCTCTAGAATTATCTCAAATTACTGGTGTTGCGGCTATACTTAGATTTCCCATGCCCGAGTTAGAAGATGATGAAGAAGAAGATGATTATTCTGATGAAAATACACCACTACCACCAAGTTGATAGAACATATATTTTCATTACCATATAAATTCTAGATATTATAATTTTTTTGAATTATTATTTATTAAAGTTATTGCTAGTTTTTATTTATTATTGATTAATTTTGAAATAGTTATTTCAATTTCTTAATAATTGTTTGTTTATATGTGAATGAAATATAAATATAAAATATCATTTATTTTTGAAAATTATAATCTTGTGCTAACATTTAAAAACTATTGGTAAATTGTTGGATAATTTCATTTAATGTTTTTCAAATCTACACGGCATACAATACTTATACTTTTTCGTAAGTAACGGTAAAGTAAAACTTTAAATATGTACATTTTGAAGTTGAAGAAAATAATATTGATTATAATTAAAACTAGATTTAAAAAATTAATAAAACTATTTGAAACACAATTTTTTAATAAATTCTAGTTAATTATAGTCACAAATATCAAAAATAAAATAGTAATTTTATTAAAAAATAATTAACTTACTTTAATTCTATCATAAATTACATTTTTTTTATAAAAGATTATTAAAATATAGATTTATATACACTTGAAAAGTAATAATAATATATACTTACGCCTCAAAAAACCTGAAATATGTATCTTATAATATAATCTTAAAAGTTAATATTACAAAATGATATGCTGTTATGTAAAATACTTCAAAATATCTTGAAATATACACCTATACAATTTAAATCTTTTACAAAAATATTCTCTTATTCTTAGTATTACATTCAACATTGTTTTTCTAAATTATATTCTTCAATTTATGTAATAAAAAAAAAATCGTGAAATTTGCACTGCTGTATAGTACTTATTGTTTATCATTGGGTAGATAACAGCAAATATGTGATAATTTGATGTCAATAATTATATTTTTGCTTACAATTTAAAATGTTACTATATGGAGTTAGCAGTGGCATACTAAAGAAGTCTTTTTTTGAGGCAATTGCTTCAATACTGAAATAAGTAGGTAGGTGTACTAGGTAATGGATTTAATATGATTAAGTTTTTAATAATAATTATAATAATAAAATTATAAAAAAAATGTAAATTAAAAGATATGGTTTTATGTATTGGTTGTTTAATAGTAGTTTACCTTAGATCTGACAATAATTGTCCAACATGCTATACCAAAACAGGAGCGGATCCAAATTTTAAAAAGTATTATACAATCAGTGGTTTGTACCTTAAGCATTTCTGTGAATCAAAGGAAGGGTTCCAGACTCGAAAACCCCTTTTCCTTAGGTATGCCCCTGCTGGGAGATAGTCTTATTTGATATTTGGTATTAACTGTTTATTTTTCTATTAGTAATATCAATGGTAATCAGTGGTGTATTGGAGGGTATACGGGGGTATACGGCGTATACCCAAAACGTATTTGTCGATCAGAGCGTATAGCTTTTAAAATATACACAATACGCAGGTATACGCTCGTATAGGAGCGTATACTGATAAAATTAAAAATATGCAATATTGATAATATATTTTTAATTTTATTATTGAATATTTTTGTTGATATCACAAATTAATCAAGAATATTTTTTTGTATACAATATGGCACTATTACCACGTTTATAGGTATATTAATATTTGTCTAGAATTTGATACTTTTTAGATATATGATTAATTTGTGAAAGACATCACTATTTTAAAATCAAAAATTTTATCGATTGAGTGTCTGAATAATAGTTAAAAGTATATTAACAATTAACATACAAACTGAAATACTGTGTATAAAAATAGAAAAAGCGAAGATTATAGTATAAATTGTTTAATGTAGTTTGTAATCTATTATGTAATTAATATTTCGAGCGTAGCGAGAAAATTTATTTTTGCAATAAAATATAGCTTAAAGTGCGTATACAAAAAAATTTTTTCACCAATACACCACTGATGGTAATATTACTAATATTTTATATGCAAGTAAATACAGACTAATTGCAGTAGAATGGTGTGAAAAAAATCTTAGTTTAGTTGGCCTTAAAAAAACCAACTAGATACAATTTGCTATTAGAAATTACCCCTATAGTTGAAGAACAATGCATTTTTTATTTTATTTTTACTATAAAACGTGCAAATGCACAAAAAAATAATACATTTTAAAACCAATAAATTCATTGCAAGTCTCAAAATCTAAAAAATAACTAATGGAAGTCATTATTATTTTAAATTGAAAGGTTCATATTTATACATACATAATTTTATAGTTATAATATACTAACACTTAAATATTCATTATTGAATTAAAATTTTATAATTTTAATTTTTAAATATTTCTTTCAAGTTTAATACTGTAATAATGTTTTATCAATTTAAGAAACAATAAATTATTTTTATTGTTATTTATTTAAGACTTAATAAATTTTATATAAATTGTATCATAATTTTTAACTTAAATATTTACGGATAGCAATACTAAAAATACTTATAATTATAAATTTGCATAAAATAAAAAAACAATCTTTCAACTGTTAAAAGATTTATTTTTTATAAATATAAAATTATTCATAATAATCAATTATACATTTTACATCAATGTAGCAGCTTGTGCTCTTCTTGCTCTAATTTCTGCACGTTTATTTTCAACACTAGTTCTCTCATGAATACGTCTTTTGTATTTAAGTAACTTAATTTCTTTTTCTCTCTTCATTCTACCTGACTTCATACTTTTATAGAGGTTTCTATATTTCTTTTGAATCATTTTTTCTTTAAGGAGTTTCATTTGATGCATTTCACGTCTAAGTTTTCCTTTATTTATTACTTCTGGTGTACCTGACTCTACCTTCATTTTTTTACGCTAAACAATTGAAAGAAAAAAATTAATATTATTATAAAAAAATAATATACAATATTTATTTACTTTAATTTCAGCTAATTGTTCTTCAGTCATTTCACCATCGTATTCATCTAGATCCTCATCATCAGCTTCCATGGTTTCATCCTCAGATTCTTTTTTATCATCTTCAATGTCTTCGATATCATTATCAGAAATTTCATTCAATAATTCTTGATCTATAGAAAATAAAAATTAATTGGTATTGGTTTTGTATAACAAACAAATAATAATATATATATTACCTTTATTAACTATTACAGATGGGTCGGTTAAGGCTTTTTCTTCAGGTGGAACATAACGTTGTGTACGATATTCAACAGTAAATGGTGACAAATGAGGAGGTAACGATGTACCAATAAAATATTTATCAACTGGGAAAAGTTCACGTGCATTTATGCAATCAAACACCCACTGTGGCTGAATATAATACCTGTAAAATAAATATTAAAATGTTATTAAATAAGTAATTATAGGTATTCATTACTATTAAACATGAATAGCAATAAATAAAAATGATGCTGATATAGCTTATTATAGTATTATAGGAATGAAAAAAAACCTAGTTCATTCAGTAATATTATGAATAGATAAAGAAATGATTTGACCTATATAGAATAAGAGGGTTGTGGTAAGGTTAATTGTTTGAAATCTAACTTTGAACTAAAACTAACAATTGCATAAATATAAATCATTCAAATTACCTTGAAATATATTGTTTCTCAATATCAGGTCTGTCCACTATTTGATGAGTAATAGTTTCATCAGTTTCTGGAAAAGTAGCACCTTCTGGGAATGTGGTTTCATCCCAAGACACTTGAGCTCCAAAACATCTAAGCGCAAATACCAAAGGTTCTCTGGGAACTTCTCTGTTTAAGAATACTTTAAGTCCTTCAAACAGTTTTTTTAATTTTCTTACTTTATCGTATTCTTTACGTGCTTCTTCAGCTTTTGATTCATCACCATCCTAAAATAATATTAATAGTTAATTAATATTCAATAATAGGTACATTTTAATCCATATTATACCATTGCAAAAGTATCTAAATCTAATTCTGCATCAGCAGGGTCTTCAACATCTTCTGCAGTTTTTAATAATGGTAAATTTAATGCAGCTACGCGGTCACTTGTTTCATTTTCTTCTAAAATTTCTTCTTCGAGTCTTTCAGCTAAAACAAAATTATATTTTAATAACATTTAACACAAAAAGAACTTGAATAATCACCATTGTATGAACCAAGTCGTGGAGGATAGTGCAGGTTTAAACTGTGATAAAGACGGAAGTTTACAAAGCCTAATGCAGTTGAGTAAAAATCTGCAAAAGTGGCCATAGTATAAAAGTCAACCTCTTGCTTTTTTTGTGGCTAAAAGAAAGTTCATTGTTATTATTACATAAATTGTAGTTGAAAAAATATCCAAATCTTACTTCGTGTGGATAATTATGAGGGATAACCCATGTAATAGCTTGGCCTTTTAATTCAACTTGAAAATAAATCCCTTTGATAGAAATGAATACCTTACGTAAAGCACGAGCAGCAATGCATACATGCATAAACTCAACAGTTAGGCGACGGCATAATGCAATTAAATTTGGAGGAATGCTTTTTAACTTTGGAAAAGTGGCAAACAAACAGCAAAGGGTTAAAGCATCGTCCATATCACGTAATGCATCAATAAATGTTGGATATCGCTCTTTCACTACGTGATCAATGGCAACACGTGGGATAGTATTAGCATATCGTTTTATCAAATCTTTTTGATGCATTCCTTTGGCTCGACGTAATCGATTTAAGTGCACCTACAAATGAATATTATTAAAAAAGTGTAAAATATATATTTTGTAGCCCAAAATTACTTGAAGATCTCGTAATTTCCATATCATAGGTTCGTGCAACAGAAACAGTATATCTTTTTTTAGATACAGTATATGTATACCACTCTTTCCTCTTTGAGCTCGCCGACGATGAGCCGGTTCTCTTGGATAGATTCCTTTGATTATGCATAGTGTACGAAAATCTTTCAACGATAGCTGAAGTTTATTTAAAGCTGCTCGCCTTGTGACATATCTGGCTCCCTCACCGGATTGAAACTAAAAATTATACATGTATAATAATGCATTTTGACGTCATTATAAATAATTGTACATACCTTTTTCTTTTGCATGGGCATTTTAGCGTGAAATAGAAAAAAATAACAGAAATATTGGAAAATTCAATGAAAAACGTGTTGTAGCGTTGTCGTGTTGTTTACAAAGTAATCTAAAGAATTAGTGGTATAACCTCAAACGGCTTTAACTGATTACCCCATGGCCCATGCTTAAATTTATGTATAGAACTGTGATATATATACGATTCTTTGATAGTATATCACCAAACTAGGGCCCTATAAAGATCTCTACAGTGCCTTAACCAAACATGTGTTAAATTTCTGATTGTGACTACGACTTGCGATTCGTGATTGCGACTGACTTTTTAGATTTTTTATTTATTTAAAAACTGATAGTAATATTGTTATTATTTAATATTTATTAAACAAAATAACTATATATTATTGTATTGCTTTTGAATAAAAATAATAAATTCGATTTTACCGATTACTGATACTGATAAAGCATTGAAATAAAAATCATTTTTTCAGATACCTAATATTTTTATTATACCTACTCTTTTTTATACATTTATATTATAATTAATAACAAATTTTTAATATTTAGTAATATTAATTTATAATAATCGTTTAATCATGCCTTCTGCAATAGAAACTAAAAATATAACTAGAAGAGAAATTCTTGACATGATGAATGAAAAGGAAAAACTTGAACAACAATTGAAAACTTTCGGAGAAGTTTTACAATCGGTAAACAGGAATTGAGTTTTTTCTTAGTTACTAGTTTAACCTAAATTAATTTAGTATATTTATAAATTTAAGTTCACAGTTAAACAGACTAAATTAAATTTTAAAATATTTTAACTAATATTAATGCCCAGGTTTCATAAACAATCGCCAAACATTTAATAAGCTAATAATATTATATCAAGTATTAATAGTATCTTAAACATGATCAGCCTATTAAATTGATTAATTTTACATAGTAATGTTTTTATGATCTGTAACAATGTTATTAAAAATTTTAAAGAAATATGTCCATACCACTTTATTATCTACCTATCTATCTTAATATAATATATGGTATAACTATATAACTATAGTAAACATATATTTTTTGTAGCATTGAATTTTATTTTGAATTTTTTTTGTTTTCTCATTATTTTTTAATTAAGTCTTACTAACAATGGTTAATTTAAACTTTAAAGCGCTAAATAGTAATGTATTTAAGTTTAAAATAAAAATTTAAAATAATGTTCATTGAAAGACAAAAATATAGATGTAATAAATTTATATGAGGTAATAGGATCAAATATTTATTACATTTTGAATTTTAGCATAGAGTTGGTATGGATGAACCTTTAGTGGATGACCAAGACTTTCCTAGGAATGACATTGATGTATATCAAATAAGATTAATACGTAATCGTATTATTTGTAAGTATTATATTGTTATCGTTACAACTTAAAATAAATTATTCTGTAATATACTTTTTCAATCTCTTATGAATATTAGATAACTAAATCATTCATATAAATTAAAACCATTTCCTTTTTTGTTTGATCCAGTAATATGGATATTTAAAGTTTAAAACGAGGCATATTGAATGCCTTATAATAAATTATTAAAACAATTTATAAACATTAAAAATTGACATTTAACAATTTTTCTTTGGATAGTATTTATTTTATTTATTATTTAAATGTCAATAAAAATATTCATAACAATGACACGGCCCTAGCGCCTGCGCTTCTCCTCAGCCGTACACACTGCCACTCTGGCCCAGATAGGAGAATATCGAGGTTAAGCTGATAAGACCGCGGTGGCTCATTGTTACGAGACTGTCACCCCAGTCTCGTGGGTCGCGGGTTCAAAGCCCGTACCGTGCGTAATTTTTTCACTTAATTCTCGATATCTCTCCTATGACCGGCCACATCACGTGTGGTCGCGGGGAATCGAACCCCGGTCTCCCGCGTGACAGGCGGGGATACTTACCACTATACTACCGAGGATAGAAATAGATAGTTAGATAGAAATATAATAATTCCTTAATTTTAAAAAAGTGTATTCGTTTTATTGTACTGAAATTTAATGATTTGCTTATTTATTTTAGGTACACGTAATGATTTGAAAGCTATAATGGATCGTATTGAAAAAAGTTTAAATGCTTATTTTACACAGAGTAACCATAATGAACCAGAACAACACATACTTAATGGAAATTGCAGTTTAAAACCAGATAATTAATAACTCATCAAATATATATTTTGAATATTATAATTTGTATATACACAAATAATATTTTTTTAAAACTTTTATTCAGAATTATTATTTTATATAATTGAATATTTTTTGTTATTCCAAGTATCTACTAACAATTTAAGTAGACGTCATCAAATAGTACTTTAAAGTTTGAAAAGAAGCTTTTGTAACAGCTATTAGCTTTAGCTGCCAGGCTTTTTTAAATAAATAAACAAAAATAAAAATTGAAAAATAATAGGGAAATTTATTCATTTTAAAATGTATTGTCTATTAAATTTGGTAATTTGGTAAGAAGGTGAGATTAAAAATATTTATATTACTATTGTTACATATTACTTTTCTTGTATTTAAAAATCTGTAACTTAGCTAGTTAAATAGAACTTAAAAAGTTAGTTATAAAATAAAGATGATCAATCATAAATATATACAAAATAAAATGATTTATGAGTTTATGTTTATTGATTGTTGAAATGCAGTATATTTCAACACTGAAACACTGGCTACATATTTAATTGTAACTAAAAGAATGCGCATTTTCTAAAAATTAGAAATATTATTACAATTTAAAACAGTTATATAGTATACTGTTCCAAAATCCAATTACATATTTTAAAGCATTTTAGGTAATACTATATTACTCATTAGTATTACATTGTCAAAATGTTTTATCCCATAAATATATATATTTTTATTTAAGTTTAGTTGATTTTGCTTTTTAAGTACAATATGTCTCTTAGATCACAATAATAAATAATGAATAATTATATATGTATAACAGTACCAATTTCTTTTAAATTGTCTCTCGCATCTCTAAGACTGGCGAATGAGACTTAATTAGATATAATAGTTTTAGTTTGAAATGAGAAAGAATTAGAGGTATAATCTTAAGAAAATTGTTTTCAAGTTAAATAAATAAATTTCAAAATCATTAATAGATTAACAGTAAGTACTTTAATTTGTTTATTTTAAACTAACATGATGATGTTCATGTTATAAATGAAAAAATAAAAATCTAGATTAAGGCATTGGTATCAATGCATTCTTTTTCAGATATTTACCCACCTTACTCAAATCTTATTTAACCTGTTCTAATGAAATGCTTAGTTTTACCTATGATAATGATTAGTGACATTATGTGAAATTCATATTCTTAGAACTTAAAATATATTATCTTTTAAACTGTGTGGTTCTAAAAAGAATTTTACTCTACTAAAATTATTATTATGATTTCATTATATTCATAGTTTTTGCATTTTTTTTTCAAAATTAAAGATTAAATGTTAGAGATGCTAAATTTATGTATTTAAAAATTATTTGAGAGCTGTTTTTTCAAATGCCTATACATTTATATATTAAAAATTGAATTAGTAAAATGGGTCCCTAATCAGTGCCGGATTGGAACCCAGAAATTTACCGACCACAATAATTTTACTGGCCCAGTTAATTTAGCTAAATATTTTAGCAAGCGGCCCATGTATCATAATAATCTTGCGGCTCACCGCGTTAAGCGCGTTAGCTCGCTGGTCCAATCTGGGCCTGTCCCTAATCCTTATGCTTAAAAGTATATGTATTTAGTATCATGTAGATATATATCTTCCCCCATGTGAGTCGAGTCCAAATTGTTTAATTTTTGAGAACAATTTAACATTATTTATAGAACACCACAATAGGAGGGATGACCATTCCTAAATGCAATTACCTTTCAAAGGTAAATAGCAGGTAGATATGTTGAACACATTTTCCTATAAACATTAAATAATATAGATATAATTTAAAATTCATTACCTTAATCACTGCATCTGTCCACTGAGGACATTGACCTAGTGTTTTTTTTATTTTTTATAAAAATAAAGAGTACCTAGCTACAAGAATAGTTGTGCATCAATCAAGCATTACTAAGAACTATTTTCATTGGTTGAGAATAGATACTGATGATATAAATGCAATTTGTAAACAAATTTATTTCTCCAAATTGGCAAAGAATAACTCTTGCAAACAAAAAAAGTATTAGGTGCGTTTTGTAAAATTTTACTAAAAAATGACTCAACACCATACTTTGAAAAGGCGGTTATTACTTACCACAATAAAAATAGTACTGTCTTTGATCGTGTTACTTACTATTGATGAGCAGACCATAGTTAAACTGTTTTTAATTTTTTATTCAACAGTATCCAAATTATTAACATCGAGAAACTTGAACTAACATTAAATATATTATATAACTAGATCTTTATGAAGCAGAAAATATTGTTTTTAAATTTTCTAAAGAAAAATACTATTTGTACCTACTAGTACTTATATTCCAACAGAACTTAATAGAGCTTGGCATATTGATAATGATGGAAAGTTTCATCATTCAAAATACTTACTAATTAATTTTCCTTCAAATTCTCATGATAATTCTTTAAATAATCCTATACAAACAACAAAATGTAATTTATGTTTTTCTATGTTAAATAAAAAAAGGGGAAACAAATACAAGAAAATGTAAACAAATAGGTATGTATATTATAAGTTATAACAACACCTAATAAACACAGTTCAATTTTTTAAGGAAAAATATAAAGATTAGACAAAAAAAAAATCAGCTTAAAAAACTAAATTACCAAAAGGAATTTGAAAATGTAGATTATTGTTTTAATAAAGAATGCAGAGTCCAAAATTCCACAAAACTAAATTATAATAATTTAAGAAATGTTTGCATCATCTAATAATTCTAATAGAAAAAATCCAAAATGAAATAGCTACACCGAAAATTGGATCAGCTATGTATGTTATTACTTATTACATATAAGTTTATGCATTTTTAAAAAATATACAATTGTTAGGTATAAGGTAGGTATCATTACCTTGTGTCAGGACTATAGGGAAATATTTAGCACGAATTACCATTACATGTGGATTTGATAAATGTTTCTTTGAATTGTTCAAGAAGAAACATTTATTTGCTTAAAATCATTTCCAAAATATGGACTTTTCATCTTTGATATTTCTCTACCTATACCATACAGCAGAGCGATACCCACTAACCCCCTTTTTTTATGTTATAAAATCACCAAATTGAATAAACTGTAGTAAACTGTAATGTAGAATAAGTAAACTAACATAATACCCGCTTAGGTATGACATAATACTCGTCTGTGACCTTATCTTAATAGCACCAATGTTAGGGTGTACTCATTGCATATTGTGTTTTGTTAAATAATATAATCTTAAATATATATTTCAAGTTTTCAAATTGACAGGGAAACTGAGTGCCATTTTAGCATAGAACAGCAGTGTTAATTACGATTCAAGATAAAATAGATCTAAAGCATGGTTTAAGATATATCTTTAATCGTGATCTAAAGTCACTATTTTATACGTGATAATCTTATGTTTTATATTTTATTTAATTACATAATTTAATGTAGGACAATAATTGCTTGTTGAAAAATCATAGAACATTGTTTTTTTTATAATGCTTTAAAAGATCTGCAGCGTATGGCCCATACCTAACCTATATCCATACGGTATGGGTTAAATGTTTCATTAATTTTCAACATTTTTATAGTAGTAAATATAAAATATAATTGTAAAAGGTATATCACAGGTCACGTCTTCATATGCTTAACTTACAAATTATACAATTTCAAATATAAATCGCCGCGCATTTATTAACAATTTGGTTGGGTGCCTACTATCATTCCGACCATGATCGGGTTAGGACAAAGAAAATAATACCTATCATAAAATCCAGTTTTTTATTTTATAATTATTAATTTCCCTCTCTACTGTCTCTACTCTCTAGTAAAGTTCTCTTGTTACTTGTTATTATATTTTTGATCAACATTTTTAGTTTTTATTATAACACGTATTATTTACAGTGATTTTTTATAATATTACATTTATAAGTACAATTGTTTATAGACATTTTTATAAAATTATGTCTTACAACAAACGTAGTTGACCAATGTCGGACGTAGTGTTACGGCTGAAATGCCGTTCGGGAACATTTCCCATGACTATTCCTTTGAATTGTTCAATATCTGTTTTGAAAGAGCAGGTGTCTGTACTGAGTGAAATACCAGTGGATGGCATTAGACTATTGTTTGGCTTTCCACCTAAGTCCATACAAAAATTAGAAGGTACTATTGAAGATATTGGTCTTAAGTCAGGTGATACAATCATAGCTGAAGTAGACTCAACTAGTACTGGTGTGCAACAACTCAAAGTAAAAACAGAGAGTAATATTCTAAAGCATATCACAGAACAAGAGGTTGGAAATGAAGTACCGTTGATTTTGCGTAAAGTTGTACCTGCTGATAATTCTTGTTTGTTCACCAGTTTGGGATTTGTATTGGGAGGTAATATTAATTTAATTTTTTTTTTATTAAATATTTCTATTTTATTGGGAAAACCTATGTAGTTTAATGTTATTTGAGATAATGTATGAAATAATAGGTACCTTTTCCTATTTAATTGTTTCATATTTGTCAGTTGTCATCAATGTTTTGTACCCTTATTAATATTTGTTGATAATACATTTACTTAGATAGGTACTGGATATAGTCTTAAAACTCTAAATTCTTAATTAAGCTGGTTACTGTTGTTACTGATAAAAGATAAAAAAATAATAATAATACTGAAGATTTTTTGTACTTAACATTTAACCGTCATTTTATTACTTCATATTTGATTAATTTTTTAGTAAAATTTTGTTTTATTTTACCACAGAGAAAAATACTCACAAAGTTGTAGATAATTTTAGATTTGGTGTAATGTTTATAAAATATTAAACATAATGACTAGCATTTTTTGGTAATTTTTTTTCAGGTAAAATTGATTTGAGTAGTGGTAACTATATGCGCGAGATAATAGCTAATGCAGTAAAAGATAATCAAATAGAATTTAGTGAAGCAGTACTTGGAAAACCAAACCAAGACTATTGTGAATGGATACGGAATCCAAATTCATGGGGTGGTGCTATTGAGGTATCTATACTGTCAAACTTCTATGGCATGGAAATTGCCGTGATTGATACTCAAAGTGGTTCTATTAGCAAATTTGGTGAGGATAAAGACTATCCTCATCGAGTATTCCTTATTTATGATGGTATACATTATGATCCATTGTATTTGGAATCACCAGCTAATGTGAGTATTTTATTTATATAAACATTTTACATTATTTAATCTTATTTAATTATATTTGTTTGTAATAATTGCAGCCTGAAGAGATTCAAACATTATTCCCAACAAATGATGATCGCATGTTAGATGCTGCTCAGATGCTAGCTAATGAAGCTAAGTCTAGTAGACAGTATACAGATGTAAATCGATTTACACTTAAGTGCCTTGAATGTGGTTGTATTATGATTGGCCAAACTCAAGCACAGGAACATGCCAAATTAACTGCTCATAATAATTTTAATGAATACTGATATCTCCATAACTTAACATGCATTACTTAATAGAGTTCAGTTATTTTTGTCTTAAATTAAACTTTAGTTTATACATTATCATTTACTTTATTTTAGTTTATTAATATTTTTCCTAGTAAAACCAATAATTTAATTCATTATCAATCCTATAGGATACAGTAATCCTAAACAAAATACATTGTATCATGATTATATAGTCATGGTATGTAGTATAAATTATTTATTTTACCTTTTGGTCCAACTTGGATGGTGATATTGGTGAGAGTGTGAAGACCTAATTATGTCTATGTGGCTATATAGCTTTAACTGATCAAAAAATGATGAAAATTTTTTAAACAGTTTACATATTATACAAATATAAAACTGTTTATACAATTAAAATCAATATTAACAATATCAGTTCAAAATATTTAAAAAAAATAAAATATTTACTTAAATAGGTAACATGTTCTGAATTAAAAAAAAAATATATTTAAAAATTATAATTCCTTAATATTAAAAGATAATTGTTAGTTTGATTTCTTCTAATTAAATATTTTAAAATTCTGGACGGAATAAAATAAATCACTATGAATGACATAAAATAATATCAGGTTTCACTCTTTTTTAATAATTTTTTGGTAATTTCTATTAAATGTATATCATTTCCTTTCATAAGTTCATAAATATCTAGCTCATTGTTTTGACCCAAGTCTTCAAGTGGTTTGTGTGTACAATTAAGTTTCCATTTTGCAGCAAGTTCGTCAATTCCGTATTCTGGATCTCTTTCATGATATGTTGTCATAAACTTGGCCAATGGATTACGTTCTAATAAAAATGATATAGTTGCAATTAGATCCTCAAACATATTTGGTTCGTAAAAACAATCTGATCCAATAATCAAATCAAATGGTCCAATGTTTAAAGTTTCACGGAAAAAGTAGCCCCATTGTAATCCAAGTACTCTTATCTACAAATAATCAGTATTATGAAAAAATAATTTATACAAATGATAAAAAAAACATTTACTTGTTCGGGATATAAGCCATTCATATAGCAACACTTCTGAACATGTTTAATAGTTCCAGGTATAGTGGGATCATCAGTTAACGTAACAATAGCTCCACATTTAGCAGCTACTATACCAGGTAAAGAAGTTCCAGAACCAACTTCTAATATTCTTTTTCCAGGCAATTCAAGTCGATGTTCCCATATAATCCATGCAAGTACAGGTGATGCAGGCCATACATAATAATGATAATCTCCTTCTAGAGCCTATAATATTATAAATATAATTTATATTAAATTAATGAAATTAATTGAGTTGTTTAGATAAAATAATAATACGTTTAGTCAGATATTGTTTGAACAAAAATCAAAGTATTTAAATACCTGAGGGATGGAGATGAGCAAAGAGTCATATTCATTTACTTGATTGGAGCTAGTAGTTGCTTTTGAACTGTTAATTCTTTTAGTACAAAATGTGAAATTTTTGATACTGTATTGTAGACCTTTATCTCCTTCCATCCAATTTTCTGATATGGTTGAATTATATCCAAGTGTGAACAATGGCTCCGACGTAGTTTTAAACTGTTGCGGTGGAGGTTTAATAGGATTAATTGTCCAATCTAAACAATTTGGTGGTACTTGTTCAGCAAGTGGCAGTCTTAAGCTAGAGGTTGATGGGTAAAATGGCTGTGTAGGATTTACCGCTATTGGCATATATGAAGGAAAACTTTGGCTGTTTGGCCAGGGTGATAAAGGCACTGGATAAGTAAGCTGCGCAGCAGATGTGGACGGTTGTGCTGAATCCAGTTGAAAGTGGTAAGGAGGGAACTGGAGTTTTTCATCAGTGTTTGTTCGTGAATGGTTTTCATCTTTTGATGTAGATGGTCCAGGTTGACAAAATGGCGGTAAATCTGAATTCATAACGACTACAATATACTTGAATTCAAAACATTTTTAAAATTAATAATTACATCATAAAAACATTTTAGTTATTCATTTTGATTGATGAAATCGTTGTATAAGTAACAATTGCCGATTAGAAATGTTTTACAATTTAAAAAATTTAAATGTCCTTATTAATGCTTATCAACAATATTGTTGTGTTCTGTGTTATCAACAAGACCTTATCAATTTTATCCGTGCCAACCATAGAGTATACTCTATGGTGCCAACAACCAACGATTATAATAATGCCTGTCCTGTCCACGATAAGTCAGTGGCGCAATAGTTAATTTAAAATTACTTCTACAAACAAGTTTTAATACCCATGTCTCATGTAGTACTAAATTATTTGGTATAAATCTACTTTAGCACCCCCTCGAAATTTTGGTTTTTTTTTTTCGGAAACATATGTATTTTAACGTAATAAAAATGATGGTGCAAAAAGTTTTTTTCGGAAATTATTAGTTTTAAAGTTATAGCCACGTTAAGTTCACTATTTTCGGTATTCTGCGCATGCGCAAAACACGATTTTCGATGTTTTGCGTACGCATAGTGGCGATATAATATTATAAAATACAGGTTAAATAATAATATAATATGTAATAATACCTGTCTTAGCACTCGTACTTACACATATCAGCTGTCAAACCAGTGATTTAATAAAAATATATTCTACTGGGAATTTATAATAATATACAATATAATATTATAATTTATATATTTTGATATTATTTATAGGCATAAGTCTAGTTCATAGAAAAGAATACCTACTTCAACGAGTTTAAAATGAAGGTGTAAAAATAAATTTGCGGAAATCATTAGTTTTTTGAAGTTATAGATTTACGAAGTTCACGATTTTTGGTGTTTTACTCATGCGCGTGACGGGATATTTTTCGATTTGTGGAGTAGAGCGACGGCACCGAGGAACGCAGCGAAGAGGGCCGCAAAACGTGCTATCACTGTACATATTATTATACGACATAACTTACCCTGTGATCTACTTGAGGTGGTGTTGCATAGCAAGTCGAGGGATATTTTCGATTTGCGGAGCGTAGCGACGGCGCCGAGGAGCGTAGCGACGAGTGCCGCTAACAAGGCATAACTACCCATACTATACGACATAACTTACCCTGTGATCTACTTGAGGTTGTGTTGCATAGTAAATCGAGGGATATTTTTTTGTTTTTTTTTTATATATACACTGAAAACCATATTATATTATAAGGATATATAAACGACCGGAGCCAGTAGACGAAGGGAGCCACTATACTTGATAATTTTGTTATTTAACTGTTGGCTCTGTTTTTACCTTGAAATTTAACTTAAAAATTTAATTTATAACTTTCAAAATAATGATTTGCGCAATTTTTTCGCACCATCGTTCTTAACTCGTTGAAATACATATGTTTCAATAAAAAAAAAAATAAAAGAAATCACTTGGGAGCTAAACTGTAATTGTTCCAAAAACAAATTACCTATTTAAAAAAAATTTGAAAAAATAAGGTCGCCGGTAAGGTAGTTTTGTTCCAGTACGAGTGCTACGACACATATTATTACGTATTATATTATTATTTAACCTGTATTTTGTAATATTATATCGCCACTATACGTGCGCAAAACATCGAAAATCGTGTTTTGCACATGCGCAGAATACCGAAAATCGTGAACTTAACGTGGCTATAACTTTAAAACTAATGATTTCCGAAAAAAACTTTTTGCACCATCATTTTTATAACGTTAAAATACATAGGTTTCCGAAAAAAAAAACCAAAATTTCGAGGGGGTGCTAAAGTAGATTTGTTCCAATTATTTAATACTGGAGTACATAAAAGTTGATTGATGATATTACTTCAGCGCGACTGGATTGATGAAAAAACTTACTAACCTACATATGGTAGAATGGTACAAAAACTACAAGACTACTAAGTAAGTACTTGGATAAGTGTAGTCAGTTAGTATAGATTATACATATTAAGTATTGGTCGAGTCGTAGCGAGGTCTATCAGTGCTCCTGGTAATTTAATATAATATTTCTGTCATATACATCCCCCTACACATAACTTTTTTACAAACGAGATATTATGCATGTTTATTTATGTTAATTCAATTTATTTTAATTACCTATTGTTTTTTAAATATATCAACAAACTAATGTTTTTAAATTATTTGAATTCAAATTTAATCAATAAAAAATAAAAACTAACAAATGGTAATAACGGCTTCTTAAATACCGATACCTATAAGGTATTTTCATTATTTTATATAATTATTTTATTAAAATCTATATTACAACTTACATTATTATAAGTAAATTCATTAAATTGTGACAATAATAAACAACTCACAGTTGAATTTCTTCTAAAACTTCCTTGATTAAATATTGAAATATGAGAATATGGATAGGTAAAGACCTATCGGCTACCAATAAATATGAATATATTGACGGGAATTAAATTTTGAATTATATTTTTCACTTTAACGTATATTATATATTTAATAATAACAATAATGCAAATGCATTTTTAAGATTGTTATAAATAGTTGGTAAAATATTATAGGTAATACTATGGTATATTTTAAATCGTAAGCATTTTGTAATAGTTGTTTATTAAATATATACCTATATTTTGTGTATTATTGAATGGTAATTTAATTTAAATAGCCTACATTTGGCCTATATATATGATTTATATTAATACATAGTATATACTATATACTATATAGTATAAGTAGTATAACAAACTTGCGCGTATTCTAAATAAAATATAAATAATAAAAAATTACAGTAATATAAGCATATTATATTTTGGATTTTGCTTTTGAAAAAGCCTTATTTGCTGCTCTTTGGCCTGCGCGAATCTAGCCAACCCTAGCTACAGCTCGACTAGATATTAAATAATAAATATAGGTACTAACATAAATATGAAATAGAGTATAGAAGAAATACACCGAATTTTGTCACAGCTTAATTTTACTTGAGAGTCCCAACAATTTTAAGATCTAATAATACATGGGTTTATATATTTTTTTTTAAGAAAAAAGAATACTTGATAGCATGGACATTGGGAATTACATTTATTAGGTACCTATCTACACTTATAAATTAAACTATTAAAATTTCAATTCCTGGAGTAATGAAACATATTCCTTATTAATATATATAGTTCTGGTTAACGGGTTTCGACTTTTCGAGTACTTATGTAGTCGGATATTTGATTTTTAGCTTTTATTTTTATAGTTCTGGCCTTCTGGGACATCAAACCATCAACTAGCCGTCACATTCAGTGAGTAGGTATGTATATTTTATTTTACAGCAAGGAGTGCACCGTACGTTAATTTTGTACATAGTTACATTTCCTTGTTTTTATATAATTCAGTATCTATATCAATATAATATTTATTATTTTACACTGTAGAAAAAATAATTATAATGATCCAGTAAATCCATTATTTATTCAAACCATTCGGTTATCGGTATTCATTTGATGTATTTATTGCAGATCACCTAAGCGTGTCCAAAATCAACTGAGTTAGATTTAAATTATTTCAAGGTTATTTTTTTTTGTTTTTAATTATTTGAAGTGAACAATAGATAGTAAATCAATTCCTGAGTTCTTCCAACCTAATTTAAAAAATATACATTTATAGCATGGATATTTTTGAAAGTTTTTATTTCTACATTAAGTATAGGTAATTATATTATTAAATAGATAATTATTGAATGCAAATAAACAAATATACAAAGAATTTATTTCAATTGTTTAAAGAAATTAAATACCTAACTAAACAGTATAATACACTATCTAAACCTAACGTGGTTTTGTAAAAATTTAAATTTCAAACACTCATAAAAAATTTTTGTCTTAGTCCGGTAGAGTTATTTTTACAGATATTTGAAGAAAAATTTATGGAGAACCTTGTACCAAATTTTCAAAACTTAGTTATAAAAGAAAAAAGTTTTACGATTTTTCAACCACAAAATTACTTGCAAATGTTCGCAATTTTGACATATTTCGTATAAATTCGAACTTTAAGCACTTATAAAAAAAAAATTGTAACTAACGATTTCGGATTTTTTTTTTATCACTTTAAGAACAACTCAGAAGAAACCTTGTATTAAGTTTTCAAGATTTTCTGGCCGGCCAAAAATTGTTTATCGTTATTTTAAAAAAAAAATACTAAAAATTTTTTTTGAAAATTTAACTGTATATAGATAAACACTAATATAAAAATTTGGTGAAAATTTCAAGTATTTACAGTGATTACTTTTTGAATTACAATTTACAACCATATAAAAAAATCAATTTGGTCGAAAACTGTTTTTGCGTAAAAATTCTCGTTTTTCTGTCATTTTTTTTTGTTTTTCTTGATTTTATTGAAAACTGTTGGAAAATGTTTACTTTTCACCTCTATAATGCACCAAGGATATCCACTTTTCCATCGGAAACCACCCCCAAAGTTTGAAATTGAAGCATTATTTCGACTAGTTATTGCTGTACACAGACACAAAAAAAAAAAAACACACATCATTGTAAAATCAATACATTCATCACTCCGTTCAGAATCTAAAATGATTTTATATTTAACTTTGAGATTGGACACAATTGGATCTATAATTTGTATAATTTAGAGAGGTAAAAATCCTAATACTTTTAAATTTACTTAGTAAACTTAAGACAAAAATAGTTTGACAAGTGGGTACCACTCTGTAGTTGTACATATTATTATGTCAAGTGAGTCACTGTTATGGGTATGTTAAATTTGAATTCAATGATATATATCATAATTTTATTATATACGTAAAACGATTCTTAGCGAAGACAGTCTGTTAGTCTATAATCTATGTTCTATATCATTAAATACATTAATTCATCAATTCATGATATGTTTTTTGATATACCTAGATCTAGCTAATAAAGTAATTTATTTTAATTTTTTGTATAAACAAGTATATTCTACACAAGTAAAAAGAATGACCCGATGTGTTTATCATAATTTAAACGAGGAATATATAATGTAAATACTTTAATTTTTGAAGAAACTTGGTTTAGATTCTAAATTTTAGAATCCATAAACAGAATTTGTTACGAGTTCAAAGGTGATTGCATTCTCCATTGTGCTTGTAAAAGGAGTATTTTGCATGACATTAAAAATGATAAGAAAGTTAAATCATATGTAATCCGACAATATTTAGTGCGAAATTTGTATACATACGTTTTAAACCAAAGTACATCCTTAAGTAATGCACTAAATAAAAATTCAAGTTCAGACAAAATGCAGTAAATATAAATTTTGAGTGTATACTGAATTTTAACATTGATGACACCGTGTAGCAGAACAATATCTCTGCAATTCGTATAATATATCATGCATTATAGGTGCTCTTATTTACCGTGTTTTATCTATGCAGTGGTTAGTTCAGAAACCGTGCCAAGGTTATACTTCATACTCTGTACTAAAATAGTGCCACAGTTAGGTTCACAACCGGTGAATTGGCGTTTCAGTTAAATTTGCAACTGCTATGATGGTTATACCATGTGAAAATGTACATTGATAAAAATAATTAAAAAAAAAAAAAACGTTATGTGCGTAAAATTTTTTTCCTTACATATTACTATATAATACAAAATTAATATTATTCATTTCAATTAGTAGAAAAATTAAAAATAAACATCTTAAAAAATTAAAAAATGATGATTTTCATTCAACTATCAGAATAATATATGTATATTAAATATAATATTATACAACATTATTCGTAGGTATTCATTTAAAGAAATTTAAAAATTGCTTCTCGTAAAGCAATAAAAATAAGAATTAAAAATAAATAAATAATTGTATAGGTCTTTCTTTCTATTTCAGGTACATCAGTAAAATTTTAATTGACATAATAGTAATATAAATAAAATAAATGTAATTAAAAAAACGCTTCTTACATTAAAACAAAACCACAGATTTTATAATTCATTTCTTTTCAGTAAGAGCGTGACAAATATAATTATTGCTACGCTGTAAAAAGTATTTTCATCATTTGAGTTTAAAATGAAATCGGATAATAAAACAAAGATAAATTAATGAGAATTTATTTATTTTAAATGTTTTTTGAAACACATACCATTGTATGTATGAATTAAAAATAAAACTTCACAAACAAAAAATTTTTAGAAAATCTTATTAAAAATACCTACATACTTATTTTAATATATTACATTCAAAATTCACAGACTCACAGTAAATACCTAATACTGTAGACGCAAAGACTTAAATCAATGATTATTTTTTTTTAGTTTTTTCATCAATAACTAAAATATTTTAAAACATTAGATATAAAATAAGTATCGATTGCTCCTCTTAATGCTGTATTTAATGACAATTTTTCCACTTTCAATAGTATGTAGGTTTTCTGAAAGAAGTATTTGTGTTATTACACATAGGTACATACTATGATTTCATTTCCTGAAATTAATGAGCTTATATTAATTATTCATTATTTTTTAGTTATTCACTATTATTATCATTTGTTAATAATTCTTTAGCAAGTGCAAGGTCCTCTAAAACGTAGCATCTAAATTGTTTGAGCTTTTAGCTGCATGAATGGAGACTACAATTTTTGAACTGGTTTAGTTAGTGCACAAATCGATTCAACAATCAAAAATTCTGATAGTTTTGCCATTGGTTTTATAATCATTATAAAATCAATGGTTTTGCATTACTGTGAATTTATAATTATCAAACGGGTCATTATAATATTTAGTTTAATTAATGTAAAAATTAAATATATTATAAAATAATTATCATGTTATAATAAGATGTAGAAATATTTCAATATCTTCATATTAAGTTTTAAATTAAAGATTTAAAGAGTAATTTTATTTTTTTTAGTTGATGCTTTTAAATTTTATAAAACTTACAAATTTTCTAATAGGTATAACGTATAAGTAATAAAATTTAAAATTATAAGAAAAAATATTATCACAGTTTTTTAGATAAAAATCTGAACTTACAATATTGATGATACTGAATATTCATACGATTAAGAATAACGATTTTAGTTATTTCTTTATAATTTAAAAATATTATTCGAGGATAATTTCAGTTTATATTATTATACATTTTGCTTTACCTATACAATGAATTAAAAAAAATGCTTTGATTGATTTCAAACTACTACTTATAAAAAAATATATTTATATCACGAACTTATTCACATTAATTCTATGGTAAGTCAATATTGACTCAATTTTGAGTTACTCAAGAGAAAATAATAACACTATATATATTTTATGATATAAATATATATATATTTAATGTATCTATTGTTATATTATAAATTTATAATAATTAACATTACGATAAATGCAATCATTTTGGAAAAAAATAAAATAACATTTACGCAGTATTACTATTTATACTATTAGTAAAATATAAACCATTATAATATCAATATAAATACATTATAAAATATACTTAGTAATGTTGGCCGACAGACTGTCTCCACCCATAGTCGCTTTTAGTATGCAATGATTTATCATTGAATTAAAATTTAACAAGTCCATTATTTATAGTGACCAATACTCAATGATGAGGTACACTTAACTTCTACTGTACAGCAGAACAGTTACCTACTTTTTAATGTTAATGTTGACACCTAGGTATTTAAGTTATCCATTTATTCGAAGGATCATAGGTATTAGGTGCCTACACTAAGTTTTAATGTGTTCATAACACGCCTAGTCATTAATAGGTATAGGAACTTGGTTTTATGTTTGTTTATAAGGACACTTATTCTGAGGCCACACTATTATTTTATCTGTATTATTTGTTACCTCGTTTAAACTTCAAATCATAAATTTGAATTAAAAACGATTTGATTAAAAATCTAATGGAGTTGAAATATATAAGACAATTTATGGTGAGTGGAATCTATTTAGTATAATTATTATACTATTAGAACCAGACTTTACATTAGGTGGTGTTCAACTTGAACAGTTTACGTTACATATTTCAGTAATTTTGATTAGTTTTCTGGGATTTAAAATTTCTTCAATGTGGTTCATAATTAAAGATTTTAGTTAATACTATCATAAGATTGCTTAAAGTCTACAAAGCTTACGAATAAGTCGTTGTCATGTTCATAAAACTTCTCTATTAATTTTTATAGATAATGAATTTACGGTCCACTGTTGATTTCCTTCTTTACACTGGTATTCTTTTACTATATCTATATAATATACTACATAGCGTATCTAGTACCTACCTATATTTCTAATACCTACCTCAGTATTGATAAATATAATATTTTGTATTTAACAATGAAATACTTGGATAAGTTTCGACTTCTGCTACGTATCAACTGTTATTTCAATAAATATTTCATAAATTAAATTATTTTTATTGATATAAGAAATATTAATTTTTATCATAGCGATATTAGTATTTTGTACTAGATTTACAAAATCAATTTCAGTTACTGAAATTTTTAATTTTTTTTTTTTTTTTTAAGAAAAATGTCCATCCTACATGACAATCATTTATGTTGTAGCTGTGTAATTTATATTACATGTTTAGCAAAACTACAAAATGTAATATATTGTATACTGTAATTTAAATTGCATAATATCGTTAATATTATCATTAGGTACTATAAATAATTATATTAATAATTAATGATACGATTTAAACGGTTATACACACGCTACAAAAAAAAAAAAAACTAATAGGTACCTACATTTAAAAAAATTATTTAAATCAAAAGAACCAACTATAATAAACAGAATCTTAAAATATAATTATTTAAAACAAATAATCAAACTATAATTATTAATAAAAGTAAAAAATAATTAGTTAAATAATTGATTAGTTTTATTATATTAAAAATGTTTATTATTAAACAGGATATAGTGTGGTGGGTCATGACCCTTTGACACCACCAACGAGTACCTGTATCATACCTACCGTATACCATTGATAATGGTTTATGGTATAGTTAAAGTCCCAATATTATTATTTATATCGTTATGTAATTTATTTATGTGTAATTCGAATATGGTATTAATATATTTTATATTTATAATTATTCTGAAACATTTTAATTTCGTTCATAAAATGTGCATCTAATAGTATAAAATTACCTATTTAATAAATTTTAAATAGGTGCGTTATCGTATATTTTATTGATATATTTTGTACTTTTACTGTAATAATACATACATATAATTATTATATGAAATATGTTAAACGTATAAAATAATAAAATATTATTATACGTACATAATCATAACGCGCAAATTTATTCAGTAAAATTCAGCTGTTATCATTATTGTTGTTTAATTAATATGTTTTTAATCGAAAAGTAATCAACAAAAAAGTGGTGGAAACGATTTCTTTACATATTCCGATGCCATCATGTCTGTGTAGTAACTAGCAAACCAAGTTCAGAGTTCTATTTAGTGATTTTGTTACAAACAGTCGTCACGTGCCCATTGCTGAGACTGAACGCTTTGCTTGAATGCTGGGTAAGTTTATTATTATCAATCATTTAAAAATTAGAAATGTATACAAAAATGATAACGAGTAATTAATTAGGTACTATTTTTTCCAAGATTATAATAATTTTATTTTATTAATTAATACCTATTTAGTTCACTTTTAATATGAATAGAATGTTTATTTTATAATCATGTAATATAACATACTTTATGCTAACTCAACATGAAACTTTATTTAAAATTACCTAATTAATTTAAATGTAAAAATGTTATATTTTTGGATTTAAAAATATAGTATCTTATAAAATATATAATGAAAGGGTATATTATAGTTAAAGTTAAAAACATACAATCGTTCGTAATAAATTGTTTGCATTAGTGACTTTTTTTATAACCAAATTAAAATATTAAAATATATTTAAATGCGTTTAAATTGTTAGATAATTATCATGTATTCATGTGATCATATTAATATTTAGATAATATTTCTATAATTATACCAACCAATAGTATAATTGTATTTATTTTGATAATATTTAATAGCTAATAGTTATATGAATTAGTTTAAAAATTAGATTCAATTAAATGGTAAAAATTATGTTTTCATATCAGTTTATTGAAATTAAAATAAATATAAGTTTACACAAACTTGTTATTTTATTAAAATATACTAAAGAATAATATATTGTTTTTATTTATTTATACATTTTTATTTTATCCAAAAAAGATTATTTTAGGTGTAGGTTTTTTAATAATAGTTAATATTGTCCTATTTTTTATAGTAGTGGTTTTTAATAACTTTTTTAAATCGTCGATGATCATGAAATTTAAATTTTACTTTTAATTTATGTACCCCAAGACCGAGATGTTTTAATTAAGCACCATATTTAAAAACATGGATTTATAAATATATATTTGTTTAGTTAGAAAAATTTAATATCTGTATTTTTTATACAATAAGTAAATATGACTACAGATTATTTGAATCATAACATTGTATATACAACAATAATAAATAAACAGGAAATATACATGACGATGAAAACCATTCGTTATAGATACAATAATTCTTTAGGAGGGAATTTGTAATAAAAATTCTAATTTAAGGAATTTTGACTCTAGTTCAGTTTGAGGTGATGGGAAGGTTATTGGGAAGAGTGCACGAAGTTATATGAAAGTTAAGAGAATTTAGACGCTGTCTTATCTAGTTTAGAATGAAATTTACCGTAGTAATTTTTGGCAAGTTGGTCTACCTCACGAGTTTAATTTTTAAACTTTTTATTTAGACGGTTATCAGCTATTTTTTGTGTGTTCAAGGGGCTAAAGATATATAACTTGAAAGTTTATTTAAAAATATTAATTCATCTTTGTTACTCAAAAAATATATTTTTGTATCATTCTATTTAATTGTATTAAATGCGATTTGCTGTAATTTTCAATTGAATTTTCTTAATGATATGTGTATTGACATTTTGTAACTTCGTAAGTAAATAGTTGTGTAGTACCTATATAGTACTATATGAAATTTAAAAAAATTAAAATTTTAGTTTCAAATAAATTTAGATTATATATTACTTGAGAGTTTAAAAGTTATCCACATACCATATAGTACATATATATTATGTATTACATAGTCACTAACTTGCTCACATTTACATACACCAACCACTATTATCATATATTTATACTACAGATCTATAGGAAATTAGTAACTAATTAATAATCATTGGATATGTCATTATTTTTTATTGTACATTGGAAATGAAGCCTATTTTTTTTTTAAAATACAACGTTTATATCAATATTGTTCATTTAGTATAAAATATAAATTAAACAATGATGGAAGCATTTAAAAAATATTTTAAACTTGTAGTTTTTTCTTTCTGATAATTTGCTATAATCGTGTATGACGAATACAGACATGTATATTGATGAAATTAAAATTAAAATGCATAAAAATATATACTTATATATACATAAGACTATAAATAAATTTGAATACAAAATATAAAATTGTAAGAAACGACTCAGACGTATTGAACTAACTTGCAGTAAATTCTGCATAATTTATGAAATATAGTATTAAAAAACCAGGTTTTAATGTACCTTTTATTATATTTATATTATACACAATAATAAATAAGTACCTACTTACCTATAGTGTTATAGTATAAAAGTATTTTTAATTAAATAACTTATTATTTACAGCTACCAGTTATACTAAATATAACAAAATCTGAAACGTAAATATATATATATTATATTTAATATCTTTTACCTATACCTACATATTTATAAACATTATTAAATATTTTAATATTCAAATTGGGTTGAGGTTAATCATAATTATTTTGTTGGACATCTATCAATGTAATAACTAATAAATAATCTTAAGTTTTTATGAATATATGCGGTAAGTGAATTTTTATTAAGGAGGACAGGATCACTCTAAGTCCTTGAGTTAGAAAAATATTCGAGCCACGATAGCAATTTGTCATTGTAATATTTTCTTAATTATCGTCGTAATCTCTCATCTCCGACTGTTATCGATGACTATTTGTATTATATAAAAAATAGTATAAACAAGTGACATTATTAGGACTATGAGGAATCTACTATATAATGTTAAATATTAATATATTTTATTATATTTTAATTAATATCGTAACAGATAAAACTTATAAATACAGCGTTTTGCTTAGGTAATAATAGTTATAATTATATTATGTTAGTATTCAATTATGATTTAAATATTAGTTTCTAATCAATTTATAGATATAGATGTACCTACATTTTGTTTTTAAATAACAATATTAATTTTTGTTAGAATTTATTATTGTTTTTTTATCAATGTGCATATTTATTGCAAATATAATTTGAAGAATTTAATCAAGACGATAAAAAATAGTCTTGAAAACTCATTCTATATGTCAAAAGCAAACTATTAAATTACTTATATATGGTATATTATATATATAATTATTATTTATATATATTCAAGTTTAATGTAAAAAAAAAGAAAATTAAAAATTAGAATAACGATTAAATGAAATATATTAAATTACCTATCTATTATATTATGATACAAAAGTATGTTTATTATCATTGACTTGGACAAATCACGCCCTGAAAAACATAATTTATATTAAAATAACCGTTGGATGTTTAATAAGAACTATTATAAAGTATAATACTTTGATGTATGCAGAACTGGCTGCAACTACTTTATATAATACTATTATTTTTTATTATTATGTGTTCACTGTACTCGTATAAACCTCATATTATTTAAAACAGAATGTACAATTTGCATGTTTAATAATAATAGCCACTAGGCATATTTTAATGACAACTATTTTATTTCATATATAATTCACTTACATAACTATTGATGTGATTCGTAGTTTTAACATACGATACTTTTACCATAAAAAAATATGAAATCCTTTATAGGTATTGTTGAATATATCGATCAAGAGAAATGTCAATAGATATTAATATATTATACATACGAATTATGGCAACTATAGTCATACCATAATCGTAAGAGATCATGTCATGAATAAGGTTCACTATTATTTTTTTCTTTTCTCTTTTTATAACGAGTGGTATCAAATTAATTTTGATCTTCGCTTTCTCACGCCTTTTAAATGTAACATATTACTCGTATATTATACCATACTGCTATTATACCTACTTGTCGTTTTATGAATGGATAATTGAGCAGTTATTGCATTTAATCTACTATAATATAGTCGTTATTGACTAATACAGGCAGCCACGTCAGTGTACATGTAATGGTAAACCGTGTCAAGGCGATATTTAGCCGGTAGCACTACCCCAAAATTATAGAAATAAATTATCATGAATGAAAGACGAACAGAATGCTAATCCACTATTTATAGCTATAGGCCATAGCAGTACGAATAAATATATACAATTTTCAACTTCTAGATCATAAATAATACGAAGTAAGTTAAAAATTACAAACACGTTTATAAGCTTAGTCATAGATTAATTAAAAAAAAAAAAGCATTTGGTCAACATATTCAGATATTTGTATTATTATAATAATAGTATTCATTAAATTATTGAATAATTTATAATTAAGTTTGAAATTATTTTTTAAATCAGCTCATAAAAAATGCCTAAAATACGGACAAATATTATTTATAATATTTATTAGATCCATTATGTCAATACGTACAAGTTTGAATTACATATTTGGATCATAGAAATATATAGACAAATAAATTGTATAAAAATTAAAAAGTAAATCGAAAAAATTGTAAATATTCTATGTTATTTAGGCGAATAGGATCATTGATTTCTTAATCAAAATATAATAAACGAAATAGCTTTAATTAAAAAATGGCGATGTTGTACATTTTAAAAGTGATGACTGTTTTAATTAAATGAAAACAATTTACTACTAGGTACGATGATTAAAAAACAAAATTGTAGGCAATTGTTATAATCAAATAGGTAATAACATTATGAGTAAATTATGACTTAACATAGATTGTTATACTACACTTGTTAATTTTATCACAGTATAGCATATAATCTTTTAGTTAATTTTGCTTTTAAATAGCTCTAAACAATGTAAATCGTTGAACCTCTCACGATATCGTAATATGTTGTGTGTAATCACGTGCGTAAAAAATTTTAAAATTGTGAACTGAAGAACGAATCATGTGAGGTGTGACACTGTGACGAATTTTGACTTATTCGTGAAAAAAAATTTTGTCAATTCACCCTGAAATGACTGTCATTTTACAAAATAATTCAAAAGGGTTATTATGATGTAAATAAACAAACACTATAGTCTATGATACCAAGCAAATAATAAACTTTAAAAACAATGTGTATATAATTTTAGTATAAACATATTTACCTAGTACCTACTATAAATATATTTTTGTGCAATAAAGTCACTCCCAGATTTATTTGAAATATGTAAAATTATCAGTAGGTATAGTTAGCTTTTTTAAGAAAATTGTGAAATATTCGTTAAATTGTGAACGTACTCATATATTTATTGTTCATATTAAATTATTCATTAAAATAATTATTCAGTTACAAAGTGTTGCTCTTGCCCGATTATAAAAATGATCCAGCTGTTAATAATCACGAATTTACCATTTACAATATTTTTATTGTAGTTACAACTAAAAAACAGTTTTAATTTATAGGCAATTAAAAATTTGATTTCCGATGAAATAAACATTTTAAAAGGAATAAAATGTTTACTCTTCGCGATCTAGTTATATCTAGACATATTTTATACCTATACAATTTAATAATTTATAATTTTATAATATAATAAGTTATCATTAGATTACACTCGCCTAAAATGTGTGGTCTAGTCGTATTACGATATTATTTTTGTAAGGGTATTTATATCGACGAAACTTTTTTTTAGTTTCATATTTTTTACAACATATTATAAAATGCAAATGTGTTATGTGAAATAAAGAGAAAGAAAAGACCATCATACTTATGCATGATGTGAATTTTAGAATATATTTAGATTTAGCCTCATGTTCAGATAGTAATAGTAATGTTCATTATTATAAACACTTTTTTTTATATTTTACTGTCACAAATACTAAATGCAAATTTTGTCATGTATGACCTACAATTGTCATTGTTTAAAACGATAAGGTCGACAAATAGATTTCTAGTTACTGGGGACGGGTTTTTATACTGTTTAACTATGTTTGCTATTACCATGCTGATGCTGTAGGTACATCATTATCTGCATAATATATACACACTGCATATTAATTCATTAGTCGTCGTTCAACTATACTTTTACTTGCTTTGAGGCTTACGACATTTCTATCGATAGCAATAATTTTATTTTACTTTATATATATTTTTTTAGATTGTTTATATCGACTTATTGTTTTGTCTGAAGAAAGCACAATTGTATGATCCCGTATATTTTTTAGCGAGTTTGTGGGTAAGACCGATTTTTGTACTTATTTTTAGATTTATATTAAATGTACATATATTTTTCAGAAACAAAAGTCACCACTATGGATTCAAAAAATAGAAGGCCTTCAGAATCGAGATCGATTATAGACAGTTAGTTATATAAATATTATTTATACAAAATACCAATTACATACTATATTATATAAATGGTTTTCGATTGAAATATTATATTATAAATAATAATAACAATATTATTCTTTATTAAACCGTATTTTATTTAATAGGTGCTTGTTCAAAGCGATTTATAATAGCCATTATGGGATTCATAGGCATTGCTAATGCATATGCTATGCGATCGGTACTGAGTGTAGCTATTACTGAAATGGTAGAAGATATCCATAAAACTGCTATAGACCCTAATGGGTGTCCAGGACCGATAAAAAATACGAATACGACAAACCCAGTATGTTAATTTGTTTAATAATTGTATTATAATAAAACAATAGTCGCTAACAAAATGTAAAAAATCTGTATACAAATCTATAATATGATATTGGGCTTCCATTTTCTCACCTCGGCGAAAATCAATGTTGTATCCTGTGCACATTTTAATCATTTGAACATTCTGATTGTAAATAATTAATATATACCGACTTCCAATATTATTAGACTCATCAAACAATGTATACTAAAATTAAAACATAATGAACGACCAACCACCTAATGAGTATGAATAATTCAGTATATTAACATGTCTAATGTTAATATCAAAAGTATACACTATATTTAAAGTCATTAATTCAACCACATTAACGTATATTAAGTTATAAAATGAATTATCTGTGAAAAACATTTGTAGGTACCATTGATGTTCATGCGAATGAACTAATGTTAGTCAGCCGACTTTTATTTAATAGAAATTATGAAAAAATACCCTGTAAAAAGGGTTCAAATATTAATTAACATTCACGTGTAAAACAAAATGCACGTTAATTAAGTTTATGCAGTTAAATGTACTTTGAGACAAATGCGAGTAGAGAAAATAATATAAACTTAATGTAATGAAAAAATGTAAATTGATATAATATAATTTTACACACAAGCCTAATACGATTAAATTGATCACCTTTTTGATTTGTTTAAATTGTTTAAAAGTATTTTGTTTTAATATTATTTTGGCATGTTCCTTTACAGAACGCTGAATTTGATTGGTCTGAAACACTTCAAGGGCATATACTTGGTGCTTTCTACTATGGATATGTATTTGCACAGATACCAGGTGGTATATTGGCACAAAAATATGGTGGAAAACACGTGTTTGGCGTCGGTATTTTCCTAACCGCAGTACTTACACTATTGACACCACTTGCCGCCAGGATTGGTCCTGCATACATGATTGGTGTTAGAGTACTTGAGGGTATTGGCGAAGTAAGTGTCGTTAAGAATTTAAGACAAATTGTTCTAATAAAGATTTTGTGTTTGAAAGAGTAATTGAGAGTACGTTGTAACTTGATGTATTGTTACGGTTATGACTTATTGACTTCTGTTACGGAGTTAATAGACTGCAGTCGAATGTGACAATAAAATTGTTCCTTTGCATGAAATTTACTATGATTTCCAGTAAATAAAAATTCTTTATTATTTTATATATATATATAGATTATTGTATAATTTATGAGAAAATGAGATTAATTCCTAGACAATATACTTAAATTTCAATCTTTTAAATTAATATATTTGGAACGAAAAAGTTTGTTATAATTTTTTTTATAAATAAAGTCCCGAACAGTGATAATATATTAATATATAAAATAATCGTATAAAAATGCACATGGGAAATGTAATCTATTTAATAAATAAAAATAAAAATATGGGTTATTATTGGTATAATATAATCATCATTATTATTAAAAGTAAATAATACAGAAAAGATGATAACCTCTTCGATCTTAAATACCATAATAGCAACATTGCACTAATAAATAGAATAAACTCTAAAATTAATTTGCTTGATAGTAATATTAAAACAATGCAATGAATAATGATATTTATAAATTATAATAATAATTATGATTTATAAACTAATATTAAGTATTTTAATAATATTAATTTAAGATTTAGTTTTTGTTTAGTTTTAAAATATCAATCGATAAGTACTGATAATTATAGCACCTGTGTGTGTGTTATGTAAACATTTTTGAACCTAATTAATCTATATTATACTTATTATAAATAAAAATGATCAAGATCAGTTTATAATTTAATAAGAAGTTATGCACTGTAAATACTTTGGTTAATATTTTACTAATTTATCGTATAAGTTTATATTTGTAAACATTCTCTGCTAAACAAATCATCGATATTACTTATTCCTATTAAACTGCATCACACTCTAAAAATTTATAAATGGAAATCCACCTACTAATCTAAAATCCACGTCTTCTAGGTATAACTTATTAAACACGTTTCTATGGCGTTCACCGTGATGATAAATACAAAATAGTATACGATACGTGTGAATATTGCGTTGACAGGCGGCAAATCTTTATGCAATCGAATACATTTCGAAAAGTCATTCGATTAAGCTTAGTATTACTCAATATGATCTAATAAAAAATAATTTTAAATATTTAAAACATTTTACACTTAGACGGAAAGTCACCATCCAATTTTTTTTTAAATTTAAATTTTGTTTAAAAAAATAGAAAATGTTTATCCAAAGTCCCAGAATATTATTTTATAACCATTTAACTATTAGGTATCTATAATAATTTTTGAAGAAATTACTTAGAAATTATTTTTATCGAGACAAAATTATTAAATATTTGAGGTGTTTAAAATTAAAATGCCAGTATTTTGACGTTGAATGATTCAAATTAAATTCAAAAATATAAACCACTGAATTTTTGAGTATAAAATGAATTCCAGCTTAAAATTAATTTGAGTATAAAGCTGTGGAAGTATTTTTGGCTAAATTATAAATAAATTTAAAATTCAACCTAAATAGTAAAATAAAACATTTAAAATTATTGATGGATAAATGATAGTCTTCTTCTTACTAAAATATAAAATGTCATCACGAATTTGGATTTCATTTGTTTTTAATTTAAAAATAACTAACAACTAACATGTACTTGTACACATCCTTATAAAGATTCAAAACAACAATAATAATTACTAATTACTATTATATATTTGATCCGGAAACAGTGAATTGAGTTTACGAAACAATAATAAGCAATTGATTATTCAATAATATGTAGTATGAGATAAAATTACTTAATAGGTGCGATTCATTAAATAATTGTTTTTATAGTTAAGAGGTCATGGCTTTGTATACCTACGCGATAAGTCGAAAAAAATTATTGTTTTAATGAGTTTATTATTTTGGATTGGTTAATTACATCGCGAATTATAAAATATGTTTTTACCTATGTGATTTTTATACGTAATAGCTTCTTATAAGTTATAATTAATATTTTATAAGAACAAATTTAGGTTACAGCACATTCATTTATTTATATAAATGTTAATTTCTTTCCATATTATGTATAAAAAACTAAACATGCGTTTTTTAATTGTTTTATTCTAATATAACAATTTATTTAATTTTCGAAATATGATTTTTAAATCATGAATATTTCAGTAAATAGTTGAATTTGTTGTTTTCTAAACTGTTTTAGTAATCAGTTGTTTCTATCAATCACTCGGGAAACCTTAAATAAATTGTTTCCTAAAATTAAAGTTTTTTTTTCAAAAATTTAAAACAATGTTTTAAACTTCTAACAATAACCAGGTCAAAATGCGTATAAGTATGTTAGCCTGGTAGCTTGGTATTGAAAATTAAGTATATTATTGTATGTAGCAATTCGACAAGATACTTAAACTTTAAATAAATAATTATAAATCTGTGTAGTAAACTAGTAAATGGCATTATTTATATATTATTGTGTTTGTAATACAAATATTTTTAAATATATTTATATTTTAATATTTTTGTAATACACAAATAATTTTTTGCTATATGTGATTTTCAAAAAATAACTATTTTGTTATCCAGCGTATAATTTTTTATTAATCAATTACATCATATAATATATGGTATTATTTATTATCATTTATCAATTATCATTCGAATATTGTCGTATATCATACATTATATAAATTAATTTATGGTACAAGAATTAAACACGGGAAATCGTATCACTGTTTAAATTAAATTTTATTTGTTTATATGAAATTAAAATACCTAGTATAGAACATTGTAGTTTTCGATTTATGTTAATATAATTCTCGTCCATGTCATAAGCTTAAAAAATTATTAATTAATATATTATGAATTTCTTATACATTTTTCTTACCACAAATAAAATATATCGAAATTACATAATTACAATTTGTTGATCACATTGGGTAGACGGATAGTTAAACGTATAATAATGATTTCTTTTCAAACAAATTTCGTCATTGTTCAAACAATAATTAACCTAAAAATTTAAAACATTCCATGATTAAGTATTAACTATTTATTTCAAATATAAATTTTTATACACAATAACATTTTCAAAATACTTGTACTAATTTTTAGTTATTTATTTTAGGAACATTATTTTCGGTGTTTTTGATATGGGGTATTGATTTATAAGTTAATAACAATAATATTATATGATTTTATACGATAAGTGTTTTTTTTTTTATGAAAAATTAGATTTACGTATCTATCCATCTAAAGTTAGCTTGGCCTCTTTCCTGCCGGTTTCTAGGATAAAAACAGTATTTATTATGTTATTAACACTTTCACGTAGTATAATATGCCCGACCCATTAGATCCTTTGACTTCTAAAGCAGTTCTTAACACTTAACTGGGAGTATACCAGTTTTCTCCAACAGTTTCTTGTTGAAATTTTTACTTTACTTACCAGGTTAGGTATAGCTTTGGCCCACGGATCATCCACCGAATTTTATTTTCAAACGTGCTATGTCTTCGTTTTATTGTGCTCGTAGCCTTTATGCTTTGCATCCATAGGTCAATGTATCTCTTACTGTTGTCGTGTACAGTTTAGTTTTTATCTTCTCGATGTTGATGTGAAGGATATTCTCTTCAACTTATGGCTATCCGAACTCCAATTTTCCGTGACCAGTCGTTTTTTGTATCTAGGCATATACTTTGGTATTGGAACTCATTGCATTTTTCATAGTTTCTTTTATAAGGACAGTTCTATCTAGCGTAATTAATACATGTAATACATGTACGTTGAAAAAGAAATAACTCAACTTCCCCGGTTTTATGTAATTATTTCATGTTTGGAATTAATATTCAATAAATTTATTTATTTTATATTGACATTACGAACAATAAAACGTGATAATTCTTTATGAGGATTTGTAGATATGATACATCAATGTGTTTTTAACAGGGTCCTACTATTCCAGCAATGAATGCTTTGTTGGCTCAGTGGGTGCCTATCAACGAACGATCACGTATAGGATCATTTGTATTCGCAGGTAAATATTAACTAAATATAATATATTATGTATTATTGACCGATCAGTAATTAAAAATTTAACTGTTGTTAACAGGAAATATGATTGGAACGATTGTAGCTCAAAGTTCCGCTGGTTATTTACTTAAGGTAACCGATGACAATTGGCCACTGGTGTTTTATGTTTGTGGCGTTGTAGCGCTGATTTGGTATGTTTTTTGGAATTTCTTGGTATATAGTTCACCGAGCGAACACCCCACAATAACCGACTACGAACTTACATATTTAGAACGTCATTTAAAAGGAGTAAATAAAAATAAGGTAAACGTTCATTTTTTGTATACATTAATATTATTACAATTATATTCGAATGTACGGGTCCTAAACTTATACTTACTTCTTTTCAGAATAAACTAAAATCTACACCATGGCTGTCAATGTTGTCATCAGGTCCCATGTGGGGCTTAATGATAGGTCAAATTGCTCACGATTGGGCTCTATTCATGATAAATGCTGATTTGCCGAAGTACATGAAGAGTGTCATGAAATTTTCTATTGCAGAAGTGAGCATTTCAAATAAATATAAAATAATTATATTACACTTTGATAATAATTTTAAATTTATTATATTTTTATTTTATACAACTGCAAAGATAGAATAAAACTTATAATTTGTAAATTACTGTAAAATGTAAATTCTATAGATACTTTTCTTATGAATAGTCCAGATATTATTATATATATTTTATAATACATTTTTTTAAATTATATTTTACAAAAACAGCGATCAAACAATGTAATATATTTAATTTGTTTAGACCGGTGTATGGAGTTCAATGCCGCATGTCTTAATGTGGGTTTTTGCCATATTGACAGGATGGTTAAGTGACTATTTGATATCTAACGGAAAATTGGGAATATTACAACAAAGAAGATTATTTTCGACCATAGGTATTATACTATTATGATATTTTTATTTATTACAGATGCGTTTTTAATTGTGCTTAAATTTATAGAATGTTACATATTGAATAAATGTAGTAGTTATAACCTATTTAAAATTATATTCAGTACAAGAAAATCGTGTTTTATAAATGGAGATTTAAAAAATAAAAATTTCTATCTGAACTTTACAAACTGGATATAGTTGAAACTACTAAATTGTTTTAGGCAAATGTAGGTATTGTATTTTAATACTTCAGTTAATTATTTATTTATTCATTTTACATAAAACACGACTTGACACGTCGTAACATAATACAAGTCAATAATTTTTACACACTTCGTTTAAGTTGAACTTGTGTTAGAGATGTTAAATCATTAGTTTTTTACTTTCAGTGTAGATGATGAAGTGTGGTATGTTCGTAATTATTTAAGTTATTTTGATTTATTTATTTAATTTATTATTATTATTATTATTTTTTTTTTTTCATTTATTATAATTAAAATGTTTCAACATATTGCATGTTATTACAAGTTTGTTATTTCAATTAATACAATTTAGAATTTAGAATTTAATTAGAATATGGTATGGGTGATCGGTAGATATGTGATACGTGTGTTAATTAAGGATTGGAGGTGATGAGGAGTGGAAATTTATTTATTAGGGATGTTAGAGCAGTTAGGAGGGGGTTTAGTATTAATTTTAGCTCGTTAAGGAAACTTGTGACGATTTGGAGTTGATCGGATGGTGGTGTATTTGCTGTGGCTTCGGCATATGAAGGTTTTTCTCTTGGGTTTGAGCGTAGCATATCATGTCCACTTCTGTGGGGTGCAGGTGTTACAGCTTGAGTTTGAGTGTGTTGATTATCTCTTTTTGTTGTTTTGGTTTTGGATTTGATGCGGCTTAATATTTTTTTGAAGGTTTGGCAACCTTTATAATTGGCGGTGTGGTTTCCGCCACAGTTAGCACATTTTGCTGGTTCCTCCAGTTGTTTTGTGCAATTATCAGTGAAGTGTTCAGCTCCACATTTCACGCATCGCGGTTTGCGGTAGCAGTAGTTGCGTGTATGTCCATACTTTTGGCAGTGATGACATTGGGGAGGACCAAGTTGTCTCTTTGTGTATTCGAATTTTATTATTGTGTTTAATAATTTGGTGATTTTGAATATTTCACGGTTGTTGGTGTTACGAGCTAAGCTGATGTTGAATAGTGGAAGTGGCAATTTGTTCGCACTGTGTGTTATATTTGTAATGCTGATTACTTTATGTCCGACGTCGTTTAGACAGTTTATGATTTCTGTGGTAGGAGTGGAGTGGTGGAGGTGGCGTAGTACCACACGGAATGGTTGGGAGGAACGGGGGAGATAAGAATGATATTCCTGGTCGGTTTCTATTAGATATGACTTAATAGCCATGAAGTTGACCTGTGTATTTGACCGTATGATAATATTAGATTTAATTGCTTTACATGTGAACCCCTCAGGGCCCACTATGCGAGTTAGATCTTTATGTATTATGCTAAAATCGTTTATGTTTGTTAGGACGATATTCGGAAGTTTAACATTACTTTGATTTGTTGAGGTTTCGTTAGGTTGTGTGACGAGTAGAGCTTCTTTTGTGGCGAAGACGTTATTCTGTTCATCCGCTTCATCCGTTGCTAAGGCTTGGAATCGGTTTGGCGAGACAAAAAATTTGCCTTTTTTATCCTCATGGTCTGGTGAGTTGGTTGAAGTTGACGATAGAGCTCTCTTTGACGAATTTTCTACTGTTTTCTTTTTTTGAATTTTGTTCTTGTTTATAATGACAATTGGTGATACAATATTCGCCATTACAGCGTTTTTAATAACTCAATTAACGGCAATTGGTTTGATAAGATAAGCACGCAATACGGAACGGAGCGCACATGTTATCGTTATGGCTGTCTGAGCCCGACTGTAATTTATTATGATGAACATATGAATTCACAGGCAAACTTAAAAATAGGTACCGTAAAATTCTACACGTGGTACTGTCGTCGACTGATGTACAGTTGTTAAGTGTGTGAAATATTTGTAACTTTTAAATTTATACTTAATTTCTTTGATAACATCAATCTAAATAGTTCCCAATATTCTCTAATCGATTTGTAATCGACTTCAAACAATTTGGAATTTTTTAGCTTGTATTGGACCTATGTTGGGCACATTAGCAGCGTCATATGCCGGTTGCGACAAGATAAAAGTAGTCGTTCTATTTACCGTCGGTATGGCTACCATGGGCTTCTTTTATTCGAGCATGAAAGTTAACGTGATGGATTTGAGTCCAAATTATGCTGGTCCTGCAATGGCCATGGTAAACGGAGTTGGAGCTGTCGCTGGAATTGTTTCTCCTCCCCTCATTGGATATTTAATACCAAATGTAATAAACAATGAGGATTTTTTTTTGTTAATTATTTTTTACTGTTGTTAACAAATGTTATTTATAGAATACCCTATTGGAATGGCGTAATGTGTTCTGGATTAGTGGTGGTGTAGTAATCGTAGCAAATTCGATATATTTGGTATTGGCCTCGGCATCCATACAGTGGTGGAATGATCCGGTACCAACTTCTGAGACTGACGATGGTGGTGAGTAATATATAATAAAAATTTATTTTACTAAATTTGCGTTTTTCAATTCAAATATTTTAGTAAATAGTAATGAATGTTTTCACACATTAGATAATCTATTGATCGTGCTAATATTATTCATATTATCAGTACACATTTGTTCTTATTTTATCCCATTAATTTTTGTATATTTTAAAAATAATTATAAAATAATATTGTATACAATTATAATACTAAATAAATCAAAATTTTGAACTTATATTTTATTAGTCATAATTCGTAATAATATTGTCATTGTGAATCATTTTGTTAGTTAAATATTATTGTAATATAAAATGTATAGTTACTATTGATTAACGTGTTCATAATATTCGTAATTGACCTTGAATAGAAATACTTTATTATATTATATTTAATAACTCAGTAACTATATTTAAGTAGAACTTACATTTTGTTAACCTAATATTATTTCTTTGTAGTAATGTAATAGTTTTATGCTTGTACCTGAATAAATATTTAAAAGTGTAAACGTGTGTTCACATTTTATATTTTGATAATGTTTGTTATCTACACAAATTATGTTATAGTTGGCGAATAGGGTAATATTTAGCCCGTCTATTTACAAACAAGTCAATAATTAATTTTAACTTACACGGGGAGTAAATTTTTATCCTGATTATGTGGTATTATTTATATGTGTATTTAATTGCTTGGTGTTGTTATTCATATATACAATTTAATAATACTATATATTCTGAGCGGATCGAAAAAAATGAAGTAATTTAGTGTAATGATGTGATTTTCTGTTTTGAATAGTAATATGTCTATTACATCACACACACTTATCATCGAATACATAATATGATATACATATCACTATGAACATGACGAATGCGTACACATATAATATATCTAATTTTTAAATTCCTCGCAATATACAAAATATATGTCCGTGGTCCAATGTCTCCAGCACCTCAACTTAACACATTTGTAACTTCTTAAAGTGTTTGGTATAAACAATGAATGCTGAGGTACAAATCAAAATGAACAAAATACAAACGATCGTTCTTTTTTTTTTTTTACTAAAACTGAATGCAAATATGAGTCTATTTTTATATCCTTTGTGCTGATGGGTGAATCAATCATATTATAATATATACACTACTATCATCGTAAATGTCAATAAAATATCTAACATCTATTTTTAATTAATTAGAAAAATTTTAATATTTTGTCATACGCATTTTTATGTTGAAATGTTTAAATCTATATCTTCACTACTTATATTTCTAAGATTATTAGGTTGAAGAAAATTAAATTGATTTTATTGGTTTACAATCCTGTTCGAGTTGTTAACTCACTAATCATATTGCCACAAGCCTGATAAATTCCTAATTATTGAGACTTGTCATGACTGAAAAGTGAAAAGTATAGAATCTTTTAATAACTACATACTGGACATTTTTTTATTTTTCGGATTAGTGATTATTTTTTTAAAGACATTTGAAGTTCAAAATTGTACGAAATTAGATATTTAAACGAAGAAAGGAAGATTTTAATCATTTTATTGTAATAATTCAAATATACAATCTGTGAATTTTACGTAGGTATATTATTATAATTTATTATACACAAGATGAATTGAATATTTAAAAAATATTTAGATTGATTTTATTTTTATCACGTAGGTATAAATATTAGTATAATATAATAAAAGCATGTTTTTCGAAAAAAAAAAAAATTTATTTATCATGATTCATAATACAAATAGTAAAATAAACAAAAATATATTAGTAATATAAAAATATATCATTAAATATTTATGTTATATAGGCTGAAAGATTGTTTTCGCTCAGAATCAATTTCGTATGCAATTATTTAGCATTAAATTCAAATTTAACAAATACATTACAATAATTTATTCAATGATGAAGGTACACTCAACACCTACTATAAGCAATGGGGTTACCTATTATCCTCTTGAAAATGTCTTATTCAGGCAGATTAATTATTTCAAATATTTTTCGAATTTGTATAAATAAACTCATTAGTCATATCCAGAAAAGTTGCATAATTTACTTGAAGAATTTCGAATAACATATTATTCATAATATTAGATAAATGTAAAATAGTCATTAAGTAGCCTTCTAACTGTTTTATAATTAACTAAATATTTATGTTAAAAATTATCTAATATTTAACCGAAATATGTTTTGTTTATTCTTTAACCATGTCAAATGCAAGTATATGAAAGTATAAAACCACTTTTTTTTTTTTTTTTTTTTTTTTTTTTTTTTAATTAACATAAGACATTCCTAGCCTAAGGCTATCTAAATCTAGGGATATTTACAGTTTACAATAGTTTTAACATTATACGTGATAATTAAAATAATTTTTATAAGTACTAAGGATAAATTACATAGGTAATAAAATATACATAAGTAACAAGTTGCTTACAATAATAAGATATTTACATATTTACAATAGTATTAACTATAAGTAACAGAAGTCGTAGAGTGATCTAGAAGAAGTGCATGTGTAAGGTGAAGATTTGAGTGTTGGGAGGTGGCTTAGTGTAGAAGGTCGTGGGGACGACCTCGTTTTAATCGACGATGAGTTGGGTGGGTGAGGAGGTTATAGTGAATTGCACCTGATGAGTTTGGAAGAGAGCAGTGGAAATTATTTGCTAATGTTTTAATATGAGCTTTGATATCTTGAATTTGAAAGTCTTTGTGGAGATTTGCATTTCTGACAAACCACGGAGCATTTGCAATTATTCTGAGGACTTTATTTTGAACAATTTGCATTTTTTTATTGTGCGAGGATGCACAATTACCCCATACCGGGCATGCGTAGGTAAGAATTGGGCGTATAATTTGTTTAAAAATTAGGAGAGAGCATTTTTTTTGAATAGTTGAATTTTTGTTCAGGATGGGATAAAGCATTGAGATGCGCTGGTATGCTTGCTGGACTTTGGATGAAATGTGGGGCCGCCACGTGAGTCGTTTGTCAAGAGTTACACCGAGGTATTTAACCGTCGGTTGCCAGGGTATATTTTCACTGTCAAATTTTAGTTGTGGGGGAGTAGTATAGCGACGTAGACTAAAAATAACACCTATGCTCTTCGAGGCGTTGATTTTGATCCTCCAGTTTTGACACCAGTGTGAAAGGGTATTTAAGTGATCTTGCAGATTTGTGGATATTGCTTCGATGTTGCGTGATTCCGTGAATATGGTTGTATCGTCAGCGAAGAGAGCAATTTGTGTGCGTGGTGATTGAGGGATGTCGGAAACGTAGAGGTTGAATAAAATAGGACCAAGTTTGGAACCTTGGGGTACACCAGCAGAGATAGACTTAAGGTTAGAGGCACTGTCGTTAATTCTGACTGAGTATTGTCTATTTGAGAGGAAAGAGCGAATTATATTAAAAAGATATGTTGGAGTATTAATGTTACGTAGCTTAAAAAGGAGGCCTTCATGCCACACTTTGTCGAACGCCTTTGAAATGTCAATAAATATTGCGCCAGTGTGACAGTGCATTTCAAACGCAGAGTTGATGTGTTCCGTGATCCTTAGAAGTTGTTGAACGGTAGAGTGGTTGGATTTAAAACCAAACTGGAATTTTGGAATAGTGTCTGTGATATTCAAATAATCAAGGAGCCTGGTGTGTATGACTTTTTCAAAAATTTTTGATAAGGATGTTAGGAGGCTAATAGGCCTGTAGCTATCAGGATTGGTCTTGTCTTTGCCAGGTTTCTTTATAAGAATTATCGTTGCAATTTTCCATTTAACAGGGAAATAACCAAGACGTAACAGTGAATTAAATAAGGTAGATAGCAGGACGAATCCTTTTGAAGGTAATTTTTTAAACATGAGATTCGTGATTTTGTCATGACCCGGTGCTTTTTTATTAGGAAGATTCTTAATAATTTTCTTAACTTCGTTTGGAGTTACGTAACCAATACATTTTTGAACTGAGTAGTCAGGTTGCTCCAATGCAAGCTTAACTCTAGAATCGTTGTTGAGATTACCTAAATGGTTATGCGAGAAAGTGAGATGCAGAATATCTGAGAACACGTTGCATTTATCTATGTCAGTTTTAACTAGATTTGAGTCAGTGCGGAGAGGAGGGATGATGTTAATTTCTTGATTGAGTAGTCTTTTAGTTTCTTTCCATAGGTTTGACTCTCCGGGGTGCATGTTAGACAAAAACTTATTATACGAGGACACTCTGTAGTTTTGAAGGGCCACTTGAACTTCTTTAGTGAGTTTATTTAGAATTTTTTTGACAGTAGGATTTCTTTGTTTTTGCCAAATGCACCTAATGATATGCTTGCGTCGTATAAGTGAAGAAATGGATGGCGGTAGGATACCGAAACTAGGTGGGTTTGTCGATGCAGGGTTTGAACAAGCACGCGCAGCATCCGTGACGACTTCCGTGAAGTGATCGGCTGTTTGTTCAGCGATTTGAGTCGTAGAAATAGTTTTAGGTATTAATAGACTTGAATGCACACTGTTGGAAAATTTGATCCAATCTGGTTTGCCTTTTATTAATGAGTCGTTTTTCCGGTAACTTTGGGGAGATGAATTTATTGTTATTTTTACCGGCACATGGTCTGAGTCGAGTTCTGCTAAGGGTTCATGTACACAGTTTAATGGGACTGATTTGAGTATTAAAATGTCTAATATATCGGGAAGTCGGTTTACGTCCGAAGGAAAGTACGTAGGTTCACTTGGAGCGGATACTGTATAGGACGTGTTGGCTAAAAATGATTGTAATTTACGGCCGTTCGGGTTAATGACACGACAGCCCCAATTTGTATGTTTGGAGTTTAGATCTCCGGCTATTATAATTGAGCTATTAAGACTCAATAATTGTTCATAGTCTGAGATATGCATATGACGGCTGGGTGGTTGATAAGCACTAACAAGAGTAACAGGTCGGTTATTGAGTCTAATTAGCACAGCTACGGCTTCTAGACATAATAGATTTAGTGTGGGCATTTGTTGTTGGATAATTTGATTACGGACCAAGATAGCTACTCCACCCATAGCGCGTATTTGTGTGACACGGTCAGCCCGGTACATTTTATATCCAGGGAAATTAAGTTTATCAGTATTTGATAGGTGCGTTTCTGTTATACATGCGATATCAATATTGTGATGGTTGAGAAAGGCTAGGAGAGCGTTTCTATGAGATTTCAGACCGTTGGCGTTCCAGTTTAGTAAAGTAGTACTACGAGGACTCATTTCGATTTATATGTAGGCTGTTAATGATGGTCGGCAGATTTTCAATTATTTTCTGCAGTAATTGCGATACGAATGCGTTAATTAACGGTAAGAGTGAATTCATAAAATCATTATCTGTGTTTTTGTTTGGATGGTTATTTAATTTGTTTTTTGTTGCGGAAGCATACGAACGCTTATCGGCGAACGCGTTATCTTGCGGTTTATTTGACGTATACACGGGGGGACTTTGTTCGGCTTGGAAATTGCTCCGCGGTAATCGAGATGTATTTTTACTATCGTTTTTTTTATTTTTATTTTTCGAGATATCTTTGTAATAAGTACAACCTCTGTAACTCGCCGGGTGGTTACTATTACAGTTAACACATTTGGGCGGCGTATCGTTAGATTTTTGGCAAAGGCTATAGTGATGGTCACCTGCGCATTTTACGCACCTAGGTGGTAGATGGCAGAATTTTTTCGTATGTGCGAAGCGTTGGCAGTTTGTGCATTGCGGGATGTCTTTTGATGGTCTTCTTGGTTCAACGACTACTACGCAGTGTAAGAGTCTGATTAAGGAGTATATACCTAAGGATGGTTTCGACAATAATACGGCTACAATGGGTAACGGATTTTTAAATTTGTTTTGAAGACGTGTAACTGATGTGACTTCAAATTTTTGTTCTATGAGCTCGTTGAAAATGCACTGTTCAGTAATATTTACAGGAAGGTTTCTGATAATTATTGATAACTGTTTATTTTCGGGAAGTTGAAATGTGTGATAGACGATAGTCAATTTTTGATTCGTCTAAATAATTTGTTGTGGCTCTGTAGTCGTCGACTGAGCACAGGTTCAATTTTAAGGCAGACTTTGTGTTGGTGATCGAGTAATCGTCGATTGTTATATTGTCTAGTGAATCATGGAATTTTACGTAATCCGAAATATTATGTACGTAAATTGGTGGAATTTTGGGTTTAGCCTGTGTACCTTGGGAGTTGTTTTCAGGACCACTGTTGTTTGTTAAATTTGTGGGTGGATTAACTTGATTAGAGTTCTCGATTTCTAATGGTGAGAAGCGATTTTGTGTGGGAAAGAAGGATGAACTTGCAGGTGATAAGTCGCGTGCCCTGACGGTTTTTCTTGGCGATCTAAATTCGTCGTCGGAATTTGGTGATGGAGAGTTAGAGTCATCATGATTTGATAGAAGTCTGTTTTTCTTTATGACGAGAGGCGGGACTTTTTGTTTATTTAATTTAGCTGGATTACCATTGTTAGCTATAGATGCTTTGGAGTTTGGATCCATTTTTGGAAATATATATAAGTTTAACGGGCTTTCGCCCGTGTGCGGCGATTGTTAGCTATGCGGTTTGTGTTAGCGTACTATGGACCCAATTAAAATGTTTCTATACATACCAGATAAGAGCAGCGCAGCGTAAACGTTTCGTACTGCTATCGAAAGCTATAAAAAACGTGACGCGGAATTAACGTGTGGACGGTTCGGCGTCCCAACACTGACTGATAAAACCACTAGAATTCAAACATTCACGAAAATAAAATACAAAATTAATTATTATTTAGATTTTGAGTTGAGTTAAAATTTGTTTTTTTTGTAATTCAGAAGGGAATGAAATTACAAATTTGTAATTTTTACCAAATATTTGATTAGAATTTCTATTAATAATAATGTGGTTTAAGAAATATTTTTGCACTTTTTAAGCTATTATTAATGGACATTTAAAATGATCTAATTTTTGAAGTTTTCATTCGAATTACCTATGTTAATAAATTGTTTGTTTCTATGTTAAAAAGCTTAAAAATGTAGTAAAAAGTTCCTCATAAGTGTATTAGATTTAGATTTTTAGATTCTGAACGGAGTGATGAATGTATTGATTTTACAATGATGTGTGTGTTTTTTTTTTTTTTGTGTCTGTCGACTACATTTGGGGCAGTAAAAATGCTTCGATTTTTGACTTCAGCCCCTCTTTGAAAAGGAAATCGAATCTAGTTGGTACTTTGGGGGGGTCAAAAGTAAAAAATTTTCAATATTTTTTAAATGAGTCGGGAAAAACCTTAAAAAAATGACGGAAAAACGGGATTTTTTACGCAAAACCAGTTTTCATCAAAATCAAATTTTTATTTTGCTATAACTCAAAAACTAATCGATGTAAATACTTGAAATTGTCAACAAATGTTTATATTAGCGTTCTCCATACACAGTTCAATTTTCAAAGAATTTAGACTTTTTTTGAACTATTTATAGACAATTGAAATTTTTAATTTTTCTAAGTATTTTTTTTTTAAATAACGATAAAAATTTTTTGGCCGACCAGAAAATCTTAAAAATTTAATACAAGGTTTCTTATAAGTTGTTCTTAAAGTGATAAAAAAAAAACCGAAATCGTTAGTCACAATTTTTTTTTATAAGTGCTTAAAGTTCGAATTTATACGAAATATGTCAAAATTGCGAAAATTTGCAAGTAATTTTGTGGTTGAAAAATCGTAAAATTTTTTTCTTTTATAACTAAGTTTTGAAAATTTGGTACAAGGTTCTCCATAAGTTTTTCTTCAAATATCTGTAAAAAAACTCTACCGGATTCAGACAAAAAATTTTTATGAGTGTTCGAAATTTAAATTTTTACAAAACCCCGTTAAATAACGGTTTAGCCTCAAACGGTTTTTGATATTTGTTGTTATTCAAATAGTATAAGTCGTAAATACTTGAAAATTTTACCAGTTATTTAGATTGCCATTTTCTTTACGTGATTTGATTTTCAAAATATTTTGACTTTTTTTTAGCTATTTATAGGCATTTGAAATAATCAATTTTTTTTTATTATTTTTTTATAAATGTTGATAAAAAAAATTTAGGTGGGACAAATTACTTGAAAATTTAATAGAAGGGTCTACATAACTTGTTCTAACTCTCATTAAAAAATTATAAAAATACATAGGCACAATTTTTTTTTATTAGCATTTGAAGTTCTAATATTGACAAAAATTCGTCAAATTCATGAATATTTTTCACTATTTGGTAGTTAAAAATTTATAAATATTTTACTATCAAAAACTAAGAATTGAAAATTTAATACTATGCTGTACATAAGTTAAACTTAGAATAATTATAAAAAAGTTTGAGGATTATTCAATTAAAAAAATTTTACGAGTGTTTAAAGTTTTAGTTTTAATTTGAAATCAAAAATACACGTGTAAAATAACGTTTTACTAATAAATAATTTTCGATTTTTGTTATTTTTAAAAAATTACTAAACGTAAGATCTTGAAACTTTTACTTAAATGTTTGAATTTGTTTCAAAATAGAATATATGACAATATTTAAATACAATATATCCTAGAGTCTAGACTGACAAATCATCTCCGTTCAGAATCGTTTTTCGTATACAATGATACCTATCATTGCATTCAAATTTAACCTGCCCTAGTCCGAGGTCCACCCCACCCCCTAATGTACAGCAGAGCGATTATTTGTTTTATTGCATTTAGCTTACAGATTGTTAAAAACAAACATAATATAATATCTCAATATGGTGATTTATTGATATTAGTTAATGACTATTTAGTAAATTGTTAAGTTTCAAGTTCAAATCTTTCTAAATTTTATAATAATTATATTTCATTTAAATTTTTCAATTGCGTCTTATTTTTGTCTTCATACTAGTATAAACTTTCTGTCCTATCATATTTTCTACATATATAAGTGGTTATTAATAACTCACTTGCATATTGTATTCAATTCCTATTTATTTATTTTTTATACATAAATAATATAATATATACGACTAGTATTATATACATGACATAATTTATTATAGTGAATTTTTTTTTTAATTTCATAAATTTATAACATACAATAATTATTCATTCTTTCTAGAATAATCGATTATTGAAATCAAACTACTTCAAAATGATCAAGTCACAATTCATTCTTTAATTTAGTTTATAATCTCAAATTACTAATTTACATACATTATTTGTTGTAATCTGTTATTTCAATAATATTAAATAATGGTTCACTGTTTAATTTGATTTGATGAGTGCAGCAATAACAATATTATCGTTAAATGTATCAACAATATTCTATAAAATATTAAAAAAGTTAATCAAAAATTTACACCAAGTAGTTTAACGTCATTATACTAAAAAAAGTCTGGTTTACGTTGTAAATTAAGTTGACTAAACTAGATACCCAAGCAATTTAGTCTGTACCTAAAGTAATTTAAATTGAACAGAACAATACCTTTATATTACCAAAAAGCTTTTTAACTCTCATTGTACTCGTATTTTGATGATTAATTAAGTATAAATAAAAATTAAAATATTATGAACTATTTAAAAACAAATCACAAATCCATAATACAAAATACATAATAATATATTTCCTATAAAGATGGTGTCGTGGTGAAGTAGCCTAAGTACAATAAATTAATGCGAAGATCACTAAAAAATACTCATTCATTATATTTAAAGATTCAATTTATTTTTTGAAAATATAATCTAGAACAAAAAAAGTCTAAAAAATTACCGAAAAAAACCATTGATTAAGTGAAACGCTTTTTACACAAACATTATTATAATATGTTCATGCCAATAAATAACAATAAATTATATAAAATTTATAATTTATATGACAAAAATTGTATGATATAATAATTTCTGGTTCAACCGCCTTTCATAAAATCAGTTTAAACTTATTTTTTTATTAATATAATTACTTTAAACGAAGATAAACATAACACTGGCTTGAAACATTGTGTTGACAACTAATATAATTCTTGATACATTAAATTGTCAATACGAATTATTTAGTACAATTGAGAAAATACGTGTGCGATAAGTCATTTGTTCATTTGTTGAGTATACATTCTCTGTAAGAATAAATATGGCCAGACACCAACTGAAGTATAAAGGTGAAAAACTGTACGCATGCTACGTATGTCACAACTACGTATCCCAACTGACTGTACACGAGCGGACGCATACGGGAGGAAAATCATACCAATGCAACGTGTGTGATATGGCGTTCTCCGCAAAAAGCAGACTGACTGTACACCAACGGACGCATACGGGAGAAAAACCATACCAATGCGACGTGTGTGATATGGCGTTCTCCCAAAAATCCAATCTGACTAAACACCAGCGTATCCATACAGGAGAAAAACCATACCAATGCGACGTGTGTGATAAGGCGTTCTTCCAAAAAAACAATCTGACTGTACACCAACGGACGCATACGGGAGAAAAACCATACCAATGCGACGTGTGTGATATGGCGTTCTCCCACAAACCCTCTCTGACTGCACACCAGCGGAAACATACATAATTATTATTATTAAAATCTATTATATGTTTAATTCAAAAGATTATAAAACAGTATTATTAACTACAAAATATTATATTTAATTATTTTAATTTAAGTAAAAGTTTCAATATCTTACGTTTAGTAATTTTTTAAAAATAACAAAAATCGAAAATTATTTATTAGTAAAAAGTTATTTTACACGTGTATTTTTGATTTCAAATTAAAATTAAAACTTTAAACACACGTACCTTTTTTTAAATTGAACAATCCTCAAACTTTTTTATAATTATTCTAAGCTTAACTTATGGACAGCATAGTATTAAATTTTCAATTCTTAGCTTTTGATAGTAAAATATTTATAAATTTTTAACTACCAAATAGTGAAAAATATTCATGATTTTGACGAATTTTTGTCAATATTTGAACTTCAAATGCTAATAAAAAAAAATTGTGCCTATATATTTTTATAATTTTATAATGAGAGTTAGAACAAGTTATGTGGACCCTTCTATTAAATTTTCAAGTAATTTGTCCCACCTAAATTTTTTTTATCAACATTTATAACAAAAAAATAAAAAAAATTTGAAAATTTCAATTGTCTATAAATAGCTCAAAAAAAGTCAAAATGTTTTGAAAATCAAATCACGTAAAGAAAATGGCAATCTAAATAACTGGTAAAATTTTCAAGTATTTACGACTTATACTGTTTGAATAACAACAAATATCAAAAATCGTTTGAGGCTAAACCGTTATTTAACGCGGTTTTGTAAAAAATTAAATTTCAAACACTCATAAAAATTGTTTGTCTTAATCCGGTAGAGTTATTTTTGCAGATAGTTGAAGAAAATTTTATGGAGAACCTTGTACCAAATTTTCAAATGTAAGTTATAAAAGAAAAAAATTTTACGATTTTTCAACCACAAAATAACTTGCCAATTTTCGCAATTTTGACATATTTCATATAAATTCGAACTTTAAGCACTTATAAAAAAAAATTGTGACTAACGATTTCGGATTTTTTTTAATCACTTTAAGAAAAACTTATAAGAAACCTTGTATTAAATTTTCAAGATTTTCTGACGGCCAAAAAAATTTTATCGTTATTTAAAAAAAAAATACTAAAAAAAATTAAAAATTAAAATTGTCTATAAATAGCTCAAAAAGAGTCAAAATTCTTTGAAAATTTAACTGTGTATAGAGAACGCTAATATAAACATTTGGTGAAAATTTCAAGTATTTACATCGATCAGTTTTTGAATTACAACCATATAAAAAAATCGGTTTGGTCGAAAACTGTTTTTGCGTAAAAATTCCCGTTTTCTGTCATTTTTTTTATGTTTTTCTCGATTTTTTTGAAAACTGTTGGAAAATGTTTACTTTTCACCTCTATAATGCACCAAGGATATCCACTTTTCCATCGGAAACCACCCCCAAAGTTTGAAATTGAAGCATTATTTCGACTAGTTATGCTGTACACATATTATGTATAAAAAACTAAACATGCGTTTTTTAATTGTTTTATTCTAATAGAACAATTTATTTAATTTTCGAAATATGATTTTTAAATCATGAATATTTCAGTAAATAGTTGAATTTGTTGTTTCCTAAACTGTTTCCTAAACTGTTTTAGTAATCAGTTTTTTCTATTAATCACTCGGGAAACCTTAAATAAATTGTTTCCTAAAATTAAAGTTTTTTTTTCAAAAATTTAAAACAATGTTTTAAACTTCTAACAATAACCAGGTCAAAATGCGTATAAGTATGTTAGCCTGGTAGCTTGGTATTGAAAATTAAGTATATTATTGTATGTAGCAATTCGACAAGATACTTAAACTTTAAATAAATAATTATAAATCTGTGTAGTAAACTAGTAAATGGCATTATTTATATATTATTGTGTTTGTAATACACAAATCATTTTTTGCTATATGTGATTTTCAAAAAATAACTATTTTGTTATCTAGCGTATAATTTTTTATTAATCAATTACATCATTATATGGTATTATTTATTATCATTTATCAATTATCATTCGAATATTGTCGTATATCATACATTATATAAATTAATTTATGGTACAAGAATTAAACACGGGAAATCGTATCACTGTTTAAATTCAATTTTATTTGTTTATATGAAATTAAAATACCTAGTATAGAACATTGTAGTTTTCGATTTATGTTAATATAATTCTCGTCCATGTCATAAGCTTAAAAAATTATTAATTAATATATTATGAATTTCTTATACATTTTTCTTACCACAAATAAAATATATCGAAATTACATAATTACAATTTATTGATCAAATTGGGTAGACGGATAGTTAAACGTATAATATTATAATAATGATTTCTTTTCAAACAAATTTCGTCATTGTTTAAACAATAATTAACCTAAAAATTTAAAACATTCCATGATTAAGTATTAACTATTTATTTCAAATATAAATTTTTATACACAATAACATTTTCAAAATACTTGTACTAATTTTTAGTTATTTATTTTAGGAACATACTATTTTCGGTGTTTTTGATATGGGGTATTGATTTATAAGTTAATAACAATAATATTATATGATTTTATACGATAAGTGTTTTTTTTTTATGAAAAATTAGATTTACGTATCTATCCATCTAAAGTTAGCTTGGCCTCTTTCCTGCCGGTTTCCAGGATAAAAACAGTATTTATTATGTTATTAACACTTTCACGTAGTATAATATGCCCGACCCATTAGATCCTTTCACCTTTGACTTCTAAAGTAGTTCTTAACACTTAACTGGGAGTATACCAGTTTTCTCCAACAGTTTCTTGTTGAAATTTTTACTTTACTTACCAGGTTAGGTATAGCTTTGGCCCACGGATCATCCACCGAATTTTATTTTCAAACGTGCTATGTCTTCGTTTTATTGTGCTCGTAGCCTTTATGCTTTGCATCCACAGGTCAATGTATCTCTTACTGTTGTCGTGTACAGTTTAGTTTTTATCTTCTCGATGTTGATGTGAAGGATATTCTCTCCAACTTATGGCTATCCGAACTCCTATTTTCCGTGACCAGTCGTTTTTTGTATCTAGGCATATACTTTGGTATTGGAACTCATTGCATTTTTCATAGTTTCTTTTATAAGGACAGTTCTATCTAGCGTAGTTAATACATGTAATACATGTACGTTGAAAAAGAAATAACTCAACTTCCCCGGTTTTATGTAATTATTTCACGTTTGGAATAATATTATAATATTAATAATTGTAATATTCAATAAATTTATTTATTTTATATTGACATTACGAACAATAAAACGCGATAATTCTTTATGAGGATTTGTAGATATGATACATCAATGTGTTTTTAACAGGGTCCTACTATTCCAGCAATGAATGCTTTGTTGGTTCAGTGGGTGCCTATCAACGAACGATCACGTATAGGATCATTTGTATTCGCAGGTAAATATTAACTAAATATAATATATTATGCTGTGATACTCGTTTTTGCACAGTACACAATTTTTACCTGTAAACTGACAACTCGTTTGCGTACATCAAAAAACGTGAAAACTCGGTTAATACTAATTTTGACCTGAAAAATGACGACTCGTTTGCGTACAGCTATTAAATTAGACTTATATTGTTACTTGTAGAGCAAATTTCGATAAGATACACGTAATTGATTAACTAATGTGCGGTTCTAAACGATAATGTGATTTTAGATGAATGGGTGCGTTATTGACGAGTGCTGGATGTTACTATAGGTATGCTTATTATTTAGTCGAACGTGTGATGCTATCGAGATAAGAGTCATTTTATTTCATGTAGTACCTACCATGGACATTCAAATATCAAATGTTTTTGAAACGCCCAGAGGAAAACGTTGTTTTAATATTGAAAAATATAAGTATAGTGAGTTTCGTGTTTTAAAATCAGGTGATCTTAAACATTATTTTTGTTAAAGGTTTTAGTAGACTTTTGCTAGTTTATGTACGCAAACGAGTACTATGTTTTGGATCATTTATCAAAGGTATTAAAAATTTGTGTGCGCAATCGAGTTGTATATTTGTACGCAAACGAGTCGCAAAAAAGGTTAAATGTACGCAAACGGGTATCGTCCATATTATGTATTATTGACCGATCAGTAATTAAAAATTTAACTGTTGTTAACAGGAAATATGATTGGAACGATTGTAGCTCAAAGTTCCGCTGGTTATTTACTTAAGGTAACCGATGACAATTGGCCACTGGTGTTTTATGTTTGTGGCGTTGTAGCGCTGATTTGGTATGTTTTTTGGAATTTCTTGGTATATAGTTCACCGAGCGAACACCCCACAATAACCGACTACGAACTTACATATTTAGAACGTCATTTAAAAGGAGTAAATAAAAATAAGGTAAATGTTCATTTTTTGTATACATTAATATTATTACAACTATATTCGAATGTACGGGTCCTAAACTTATATTTACTTCTTTTTAGAATAAACTAAAATCTACACCATGGCTGTCAATGTTGTCATCAGGTCCCATGTGGGGCTTAATGATAGGTCAAATTGCTCACGATTGGGCTCTATTCATGATAAATGCTGATTTGCCGAAGTACATGAAGAGTGTCATGAAATTTTCTATTGCAGAAGTGAGCATTTCAAATAAATATAAAATAATTATATTACACTTTGATAATAATTTTAAATTTATTATATTTTTATTTTATACAACTGCAAAGATAGAATAAAACTTATAATTTGTAAATTACTGTAAAATGTAAATTCTATAGATACTTTTCTTATAAATAGTCCAGATATTATTATATATATTTTATAATACATTTTTTTAAATTATATTTTACAAAAACAGCGATCAAACAATGTAATATATTTAATTTGTTTAGACCGGTGTATGGAGTTCAATGCCGCATGTCTTAATGTGGGTTTTTGCCATATTGACAGGATGGTTAAGTGACTATTTGATATCTAACGGAAAATTGGGAATATTACAACAAAGAAGATTATTTTCGACCATAGGTATTATACTATTATGATATTTTTATTTATTACAGATGTGTTTTTAATTGTGCTTAAATTTATAGAATGTTACATATTGAATAAATGTAGTAGTTATAACCTATTTAAAATTATATTCAGTACAAGAAAATCGTGTTTTATAAATGGAGATTTAAAAAATAAAAATTTCTATCTGAACTTTACAAACTGGATATAGTTGAAACTACTAAATTGTTTTAGGCAAATGTAGGTATTGTATTTTAATACTTCAGTTAATTATTTATTTATTCATTTTACATAAAACACGACTTGACACGTCGTAACATAATACAAGTCAATAATTTTTACACACTTCGTTTAAGTTGAACTTGTGTTAGAGATGTTAAATCATTAGTTTTTTACTTTCAGTGTAGATGATGAAGTGCGGTATGTTCGTAATTATTTAAGTTATTTTGATTTATTTATTTAATTTAGTATGATGAACATATGAATTCACAGGCAAACTTAAAAATAGGTACCGTAAAATTCTACACGTGGTACTGTCGTCGACTGATGTACAGTTGTTAAGTGTGTGAAATATTTGTAACTTTTAAATTTATACTTAATTTCTTTGATAACATCAATCTAAATAGTTCCCAATATTCTCTAATCGATTTGTAATCGACTTCAAACAATTTGGAATTTTTTAGCTTGTATTGGACCTATGTTGGGCACATTAGCAGCGTCATATGCCGGTTGCGACAAGATAAAAGTAGTCGTTCTATTTACCGTCGGTATGGCTACCATGGGCTTCTTTTATTCGAGCATGAAAGTTAACGTGATGGATTTGAGTCCAAATTATGCTGGTCCTGCAATGGCCATGGTAAACGGAGTTGGAGCTGTCGCTGGAATTGTTTCTCCTCCCCTCATTGGATATTTAATACCAAATGTAATAAACAATGAGGATTTTTTTTTGTTAATTATTTTTTACTGTTGTTAACAAATGTTATTTATAGAATACCCTATTGGAATGGCGTAATGTGTTCTGGATTAGTGGTGGTGTAGTAATCGTAGCAAATTCGATATATTTGGTATTGGCCTCGGCATCCATACAGTGGTGGAATGATCCGGTACCAACTTCTGAGACTGACGATGGTGGTGAGTAATATATAATAAAAATTTATTTTACTAAATTTGCGTTTTTCAATTCAAATATTTTAGTAAATAGTAATGAATGTTTTCACACATTAGATAATCTATTGATCGTGCTAATATTATTCATATTATCAGTACACATTTGTTCTTATTTTATCCCATTAATTTTTGTATATTTTAAAAATAATTATAAAATAATATTGTATACAATTATAATACTAAATAAATCAAAATTTTGAACTTATATTTTATTAGTCATAATTCGTAATAATATTGTCATTGTGAATCATTTTGTTAGTTAAATATTATTGTAATATAAAATGTATAGTTACTATTGATTAACGTGTTCATAATATTCGTAATTGACCTTGAATAGAAATACTTTATTATATTATATTTAATAACTCAGTAACTATATTTAAGTAGAACTTACATTTTGTTAACCTAATATTATTTCTTTGTAGTAATGTAATAGTTTTATGCTTGTACCTGAATAAATATTTAAAAGTGTAAACGTGTGTTCACATTTTATATTTTGATAATGTTTGTTATCTACACAAATTATGTTATAGTTGGCGAATAGGGTAATATTTAGCCCGTCTATTTACAAACAAGTCAATAATTAATTTTAACTTACACGGGGAGTAAATTTTTATCCTGATTATGTGGTATTATTTATATGTGTATTTAATTGCTTGGTGTTGTTATTCATATAAATATATGCGTGATTTATACACGATATTAAATTCAACACAATATAGTTTTGAATCTTTTAATATACAATCATAATATCTTTATTTTAAAATTTTGTTTTTAGTATTGATTTGTCTCTGATTTCCATTGATTTTTATGATTTTTAATATATGTAATAACTAATAACACTAACAAAAATTAACAACCATAGTCGTATCAATCATAAATTATTTACCATAATCAATTAAATAATTTATGATTGATGCGACTATGGTTGTTAATTTTTGTTAGTGTTATTAGTTATTAATGATTATGAATAAAAACTTATAATATAAATTGTAAAAACAGTACAAGCCGAAAAGACAAATATTTAAAACGGCGCTTCGGGTAGGCAATTTAATAATACTATATATTCTGAGCGGATCGAAAAAAATGAAGTAATTTAGTGTAATGATGTGATTTTCTGTTTTGAATAGTAATATGTCTATTACATCACACACACTTATTATCGAATACATAATATGATATACATATCACTATGAACATGACGAATGCGTACACATATAATATATCTAATTTTTAAATTCCTCGCAATATACAAAATATATGTCCGTGGTCCAATGTCTCCAGCACCTCAACTTAACACATTTGTAACTTCTTAAAGTGTTTGGTATAAACAATGAATGCTGAGGTACAAATCAAAATGAACAAAATACAAACGATCGTTCTTTTTTTTTTTTACTAAAACTGAATGCAAATATGAGTCTATTTTTATATCCTTTGTGCTGATGGGTGAATCAATCATATTATAATATATACACTACTATCATCGTAAATGTCAATAAAACTTCTAACATCTATTTTTAATTAATTAGAAAAATTTTAATATTTTGTCATACGACTTTTTATGTTGAAATGTTTAAATCTATATCTTCACTACTTATATTTCTAAGATTATTAGGTTGAAGAAAATTAAATTGATTTTATTGGTTTACAATCCTGTTCGAGTTGTTAACTCACTAATCATATTGCCACAAGCCTGATAAATTCCTAATTATTGAGACTTGTCATGACTGAAAAGTGAAAAGTATAGAATCTTTTAATAACTACATACTGGACATTTTTTTATTTTTCGGATTAGTGATTATTTTTTTAAAGACATTTGAAGTTCAAAATTGTACGAAATTAGATATTTAAACGAAGAAAGGAAGATTTTAATCATTTTATTGTAATAATTCAAATATACAATCTGTGAATTTTACGTAGGTATATTATTATAATTTATTATACACAAGATGAATTGAATATTTAAAAAATATTTAGATTGATTTTATTTTTATCACGTAGGTATAAATATTAGTATAATATAATAAAAGCATGTTTTTCGAAAAAAAAAAAATTTATTTATCATGATTCATAATACAAATAGTAAAATAAACAAAAATATATTAGTAATATATAAATATATCATTAAATATTTATGTTATATAGGCTGAAAGATTGTTTTCGCTCAGAATCAATTTCGTATGCAATTATTTAGCATTAAATTCAAATTTAACAAATACATTACAATAATTTATTCAATGATGAAGGTACACTCAACACCTACTATAAGCAATGGGGTTACCTATTATCCTCTTGAAAATGTCTTATTCAGGCAGATTAATTATTTCAAATATTTTTCGAATTTGTATAAATAAACTCATTAGTCATATCCAGAAAAGTTGCATAATTTACTTGAAGAATTTCGAATAACATATTATTCATAATATTAGATAAATGTAAAATAGTCATTAAGTAGCCTTCTAACTGTTTTATAATTAACTAAATATTTATGTTAAAAATTATCTAATATTTAACCGAAATATGTATTGTTTATTCTTTAACCATGTCAAATGCAAGTATATGAAAGTATAAAACCACTAGAATTCAAACATTCACGAAAATAAAATACAAAATTAATTATTATTTAGATTTTGAGTTGAGTTAAAATTTGTTTTTTTGTAATTCAGAAGGGAATGAAATTACAAATTTGTAATTTTTACCAAATATTTGATTAGAATTTCTATTAATAATAATGTGGTTTAAGAAATATTTTTGCACTTTTTAAGCTATTATTAATGGACATTTAAAATGATCTAATTTTTGAAGTTTTCATTCGAATTACCTATGTTAATAAATTGTTTGTTTCTATGTTAAAAAGCTTAAAAATGTAGTAAAAAGTTCCTCATAAGTGTATTAGATTTAGATTTTTAGATTCTGAACGGAGTGATGAATGTATTGAGTTTACAATGATGTGTGTGTTTTTTTTTTTTTTGTGTCTGTCGACAACATTTGGGGCAGTAAAAATGCTTCGATTTTTGACTTCAGCCCCTCTTTAAAAAGGAAATCGAATCTAGTTGGTACTTTGGGGGGGTCAAAAGTAAAAAATTTTCAATATTTTTTAAATGAGTCGGGAAAAACCTTAAAAAAATGACGGAAAAACGGGATTTTTTACGCAAAACCAGTTTTCATCAAAATCAAATTTTTATTTTGCTATAACTCAAAAACTAATCGATGTAAATACTTGAAATTGTCAACAAATGTTTATATTAGCGTTCTCCATACACAGTTCAATTTTCAAAGAATATAGACTTTTTTTGAACTATTTATAGACAATTGAAATTTTTAATTTTTCTAAGTATTTTTTTTTTAAATAACGATAAAAATTTTTTGGCCGACCAGAAAATCTTAAAAATTTAATACAAGGTTTCTTATAAGTTGTTCTTAAAGTGATAAAAAAAAAACCGAAATCGTTAGTCACAATTTTTTTTTATAAGTGCTTAAAGTTCGAATTTATACGAAATATGTCAAAATTGCGAAAATTTGCAAGTAATTTTGTGGTTGAAAAATCGTAAAATTTTTTTCTTTTATAACTAAGTTTTGAAAATTTGGTACAAGGTTCTCCATAAGTTTTTCTTCAAATATCTGTAAAAAAAACTCTACCGGATTCAGACAAAAAATTTTTATGAGTGTTCGAAATTTAAATTTTTACAAAACCGCGTTAAATAACGGTTTAGCCTCAAACGGTTTTTGATATTTGTTGTTATTCAAATAGTATAAGTCGTAAATACTTGAAAATTTTACCAGTTATTTAGATTGCCATTTTCTTTACGTGATTTGATTTTCAAAATATTTTGACTTTTTTTGAGCTATTTATAGACAATTGAAATTTTCAAATTTTTTTTATTTTTTTGTTATAAATGTTGATAAAAAAAAATTAGCTTGGACAATATACTTGAAAATTTAATTGAAGGGTCTACATAACTTGTTCTAACTCTCATTCAAAAATTATAAAAATACATAGGCACAATTTTTTTTTATTAGCATTTGAAGTTCAAATATTGACAAAAATTCGTCAAAATCATGAATATTTTTCACTATTTGGTAGTTAAAAATTTATAAATATTTTACTATCAAAAACTAAGAATTGAAAATTTAATACTATGCTGTCCATAAGTTAAACTTAGAATAATTATAAAAAAGTTTGAGGATTATTCAATTAAAAAAATTTTACGAGTGTTTAAAGTTTTAATTTTAATTTGAAATCAAAAATACACGTGTAAAATAACGTTTTACTAATAAATAATTTTCGATTTTTGTTATTTTTAAAAAATTACTAAACGTAACTACGTAAGATCTTGAAACTTTTACTTAAATGTTTGAATTTGTTTCAAAATAGAATAAATGACAATATTTAAATACAATATATCCTGGAGTCTAGACTGACAAATCATCTCCGTTCAGAATCGTTTTTCGTATACAATGATACCTACAGTGGCGTCGGAGAAGGGGGGGCAGAGGGGGCAATTGACCCCTCAGATATAATCCAAAGGGGCAAAAGTATACTATTGCCCCCCCCACATACTACATTAAAATTAAAGGGTATATAATCGTAAATTACGTAATACGTTTAATTTATACGTTTACTTACTCAAAATTGGTCTCATTTTCTTGAATGTGTGTAATAATATTATTATTATTATCGATTTAGTATTTTTACTAATTTTGAATTGTTATTAGGTTTTTATGTTTTGCCCCCCCTCATGAAAAATAGTTCCTGCGCCACTGGATACCTATCATACCTAGCATTCAAATTTAACCTGCCCTAGTCCGAGGTCCACCCCACCCTCTAATGTACAGCAGAGCGATTATTTGTTTTATTGCATTTAGTTTACAGATTGTTACAAACAAACATAATATAATATCTCAATATGGTGATTTATTGATATTAGTTAATGACTATTTAGTAAATAGTTAAGTTTCAAGTTCAAATCTTTCTAAATTTTATAATTATTATACTTCATTTAAATTTTTTAATTGCGTCTTATTTTTGTCTTCATACTAGTATAAACTTTCTGTCCTATCATATTTTCTACATATCTAAGTGGTTATTAATAACTCACTTGCATATTGTATTCAATTCCTATATTTATTTATTTTTTTTATACATATATAATATAATATATACGACTAGTATTATATACATGACATAATTTATTATAGTGAATTTTTTTTTTAATTTCATAAATTTATAACATACAATAATTATTCATTCTTTCTAGAATAATCGATTATTGAAATCAAACTACTTCAAAATGATCAAGTCACAATTCATTCTTTAATTTAGTTTATAATCTCAAATTACTAATTTACATATATTATTTGTTGTAATCTGTTATTTCAATAATATTAAATAATGGTTCACTGTTTAATTTGATTTGATGAGTGCAGCAATAACAATATTATCGTTAAATGTATCAACAATATTCTATAAAATATTAAAAAAGTTAATCAAAAATTTACACCAAGTAGTTTAACGTCATTATACTAAAAAAAGTCTGGTTTACGTTGTAAATTAAGTTGACTAAACTAGATATACCCAATCAATTTAGTCTGTACCTAAAGTAATTTAAATTGAACAGAACAATACCTTTATATTACCAAAAAGCTTTTTAACTCTCATTGTACTCGTATTTTGATGATTAATTAAGTATAAATAAAAATTAAATTATTATGAACTATTTAAAAACAAATCACAAATCCATAATACAAAATACATAATAATATATTTCCTATAAAGGTGGTGAAGTAGCCTAAGTACAATAAATTAATGCGAAGATCACTAAGAAATACTCATTCATTATATTTAAAGATTCAATTTATTCTTTGAAAATATAATCTAGAACAAAAAAAAATCTAAAAAATTACCGAAAAAACCATTGATTAAGTGAAACGCTTTTTATACAAACATTATTATAATATGTTCATGCCAATAAATAACAATAAATTGTATAAAATTTATTATTTATATGACAAAAATTGTATGATATAATGATTTCTGGTTCAACCGCCTTTCATAAAATCAGTTTAAACTTATTTTTTAGATTCTGAACGGAGTGATGAATGTATTGATTTTACAATGATGTGTGTTTTTTTTTTTTTATTTTTTTTTTTTTTTTTTGTGTCTGACGACAACATTTGGAGCAGTAAAAATGCTTCGATTTTGGACTTCAGCCCCTCTTTGAAAAGGAAATCGGATCTAGTTGGTACTTTGGGGGGTCAAAAGTTAAAATTTTTCAATATTTTTTAAATGAGTCGGGAAAAACATAAAAAAAATGACGGAAAAACGGGATTTTTTACGCACAACTAGTTTTCGACAAAATCGAATTTTTTATTTTGCTATAATTCAAAAACTAATAGATGAAAATACTTGAAACTTTCACCAAATGTTTATATTAGCGTTCTCCATACATAGGTAAATTTTCAAAGAATTTTGACTTTTTTCGAGCTATTTATAGACAATTGAAATTTTTAATTTTTTTTAGTATTTTTTTTTTAAATAACGATAAAAATTTTTTGGCCGGCCAGAAAATTTTGAAAATTTAATACAAGGTTTCTTATAAGTTGTTCTTAAAGTGATAAAAAAAAATCCGAAATTGTTAGTCACAATTTTTTTTTATAAGTGCTTAAAGTTCGAATTTATACGAAATATGTCAAAATTGCGAAAATTGGCAAGTAATTTTGTGGTTGAAAATTCGTAAAATTTTTTTCTTTTATAACTAAGTTTTGAAAATTTGATACAAGGTTCTCCATACATTTTTCTTCAATTATCTGTAAAAAAAACTCTACCAGACTAAGACAAAAAATTTTTATGAGTGTTTGAAATTTAAATTTTTACAAAACCGCGTTAAATAACGGTTTAGCCTCAAACGATTTTTGATATTTGTTGTTATTCAAACAGTATAAGTCGTAAATACTTGAAAATTTTACCAGTTATTTAGATTGCCATTTTCTTTACGTGATTTGATTTTCAAAACATTTTGACTTTTTTTGAGCTATTTATAGACAATTGAAATTTTCAAATTTTTTTTATTTTTTTTTTATAAATGTTGATAAAAAAAATTTAGGTGGGACAAATTACTTGAAAATTTAATTGAAGGATCCACATAACTTGTTCTAACTCTCATTCAAAAATTATAAAAATACATAGGCACAATTTTTTAGCATTAGCATTTGAAGTTCAAATATTGACAAAAATTCGTCAAAATCATGAATATTTTTCACTATTTGGTAGTTAAAAATTTATAAATATTTTTCTATCAAAAGCTAAGAATTGAAAATTTAATACTATGCTGTCCATAAGTTAAGCTTAGAATAATTATAAAAAAGTTTGAGGATTGTTCAATTTAAAAAATTTTGCGAGTGTTTAAAGTTTTAATTTTAATTTGAAATTAAAAATACACGTGTAAAATAACTTTTTACTAATAAATAATTTTCGATTTTTGTTATTTTTAAAAAATTACTAAACGTAAGATCTTGAAACTTTTATTTAAATGTTTGAATTAGTTTCAAAGTAGAATATATTACAATATTTAAGTATTATATATCCTAGACTGACAAATCATCTCCGTTCAGAATCGTTTTTCGTATACAATGATACCTATCATTGCATTCAAATTTAACCTAGCCTAGTCCGAGGTCCACCCCACCCCCTAATGTACAGCAGAGCGATACTCACTTACCCGCTTTTTTATTAATATAATTACTTTAAACGAAGATAAACATAACACTGGCTTGAAACATTGTGTTGACAACTAATCTAATTATTGATACATTAAATTTTTAATACGAATTATTTAGTACAATTGAGAAAATACGTGTGCGATAAGTTATTTGTTCATCACTGTCATCTACCTGTGCATCTGCGGACGCATACGAGTGAAAAACCGCATCACTAGTATATATTCTACAAACAGTATACATTCTCTGTAAGACAAAATATGACCAGACACCAACTGAAGTATAAAGGTGAAAGACTATACGCATGCTACGTATGTCACAAGGTGTTCTGAAACTGACTTTACACGAGCGGAAGCATACGGGAGAAAAACCATACCAATGCGACGTGTGTGATAAGGCGTTCTCCCAAAAATCCAATCTGACTAAACACCAGCGAATCCATACAGGAGAAAAACCATACCAATGCGACGTGTGTGATAAGGCGTTCTCCCAAAAATCCGATCTGACTAAACACCAGCGTATCCATACAGGAGAAAAACCATACCAATGCGACGTGTGTGATATGGCGTTCTCCCACAAACCCTCTCTGACTTTACACCAGCGGAAGCATATGGGAGAACAACCATACCAATGCGACGTGTGTGATAAGGCGTTCTCCCAAAAATCCGATCTGACTAAACACCAGCGAATCCATACAGGAGAACAACCATACCAATGCGACGTGTGTGATAAGGCGTTATCCACGAAAGACAATCTGACTGTACACCAGCGAATCCATACAGGAGAAAAACCATACCAATGCGACGTGTGTGATAAGGCGTTCTCCCAAAAATCCGATCTGACTAAACACCAGCGTATCCATACAGGAGAAAAACCATACCAATGCGACGTGTGTGATAAGGCGTTCTCCCAAAAATCCGATCTGACTAAACACCAGCGTATCCATACAGGAGAAAAACCATACCAATGCGACGTGTGTGATAAGGCGTTCTCCCAAAAATCCGATCTGACTAAACACCAGCGAATCCATACAGGAGAAAAACCATACCAATGCGACGTGTGTGATAAGGCGTTATCCACGAAAGACAATCTGACTGTACACCAGCGAATCCATACAGGAGAAAAACCATACCAATGCGACGTGTGTGATAAGGCGTTCTCCCAAAAATCCGATCTGACTAAACACCAGCGAATCCATACAGGAGAAAAACCATACCAATGCGACGTGTGTGATAAGGCGTTCTTCCAAAAAAACAATCTGACTGTACACCAACGGACGCATACGGGAGAAAAACCATACCAATGCGACGTGTGTGATATGGCGTTCTCCCACAAACCCTCTCTGACTTTACACCAGCGGAAGCATACGGGAGAACAACCATACCAATGCGACGTGTGTGATAAGGCGTTCTCCCAAAAATCCAATCTGACTAAACACCAGCGAATCCATACAGGAGAAAAACCATACCAATGCGACGTGTGTGATATGGCGTTCTCCCACAAACCCTCTCTGACTTTACACCAGCGGAAGCATACGGGAGAACAACCATACCAATGCGACGTGTGTGATAAGGCGTTATCCCAAAAATCCGATCTGACTAAACACCAGCGAATCCATACAGGAGAAAAACCATACCAATGCGACGTGTGTGATATGGCGTTCTCCCACAAACCCTCTCTGACTTTACACCAGCGGAAGCATACGGGAGAACAACCATACCAATGCGACGTGTGTGATAAGGCGTTATCCACGAAAGACAATCTGACTGTACACCAGCGAATCCATACAGGAGAAAAACCATACCAATGTGACGTGTGTGATATGGCGTTCTCCCACAAACCCTCTCTGACTTTACACCAGCGGAAGCATACGGGAGAACAACCATAACAATGCGACGTGTGTGATAAGGCGTTATCCACGAAAGACAATCTGACTGTACACCAGCGGAAACATACATAATTATTATTAAAATCTATTATATGTTTAATTCAAAAGATTATAAAACAGTATTATTAACTACAAAATATTATATTTAATTATTTTATTTGATGCTTAGGTATTTCATATATTTGTATTTAATTTAAACTCTTAAAGTATTTAGTTTAACTTTATAACGCCTTTTTAAACTCTTTCAAAAATTAGAATTCATCATAAGTAAAAATATGAATATTTAATGACTTAAAAGACTTATTTATGAAAATTAATACGATGTTCTAAGTGTTTCAATTTAAGATGACTGCATGCCACATAAATCTTTAAAAGTTTGAAACTATATTGTAAAGTAAAATCAATAAGATTAAATAGTAAGTGAACAATTAATGTTAAAGCAATTTTCTATTCCATTTATATATATTTATATATAGAATACAAAGGAAAGTTTAATTTAAAAAAAAAAAATAGGGAACTTAAAGTTGTTATGTACAGTAAAATATAACGAATGAAACAGGCGAAAAACAATCGGTGGCATACGACTTTTGCAGTTAAAGTCAAGTGTTGTTTAACGAGTTGAAAAAAAAATAACGCGAGAAATGAGTTAGTTGTATTTTGTGACTAGGTCCTAAAAAAAAATGTTTGTCCTTTAATGGTGAAAAAAAGATGACATGAAGGTAAAAAAATGATTTTTTTAAAAGGATATAATTTAAACATTACTGGATCAGTGAATAAATGTGATAGTCCTTAATGCGATGTCACAGGTGGTATTATCACACTGGACATTATATAATTTAATAGATAAGAAGTAATTAAAGTTTTAAAAAATACCATACTTACTCCCTTAATAATAATGAATTTAAATTTATATTTAAATACTTATAGTAATTCAAAATATATCTAATGTATTAATGGTTTTATTTAGCATAGTTATTAAAAACGTGAGTATAAATTTAATTTAATGGCTTTTATTAGAAACCTGGGTACAATTGTATATGTGACTACTAATTGTGTTTTGATATATTCAATACACTATGTGAACATTTTGCATTCATTTTTAATTTTTAGCTATATAATGCAATTCCCACATTCAATAATTGTTTTATAAATTTTTATCAAATCAGCCTTGTATATTAAAATATGTGTTTACTACGTCGAAATTATATTTTCCTTACCCAAATAATTTGATTTTTTTTTCAATATTAAATGTACCTACAATATTTTAAACTACTAAAATCATTTGAACTTCATACGATCAGCATAAAAACGGGTCATTCACCGGAATCGAAAACGATATTTTCACCTCTCTTCCATCAGTAAATATTTGTTACCTACATAAAACTTTAGAGGTAATGGATTTCGGATTAATATTTTTTACTATATATAATAAGCAGTTAGCGGACACATTTATTTAAGTTTCGAAAATTCACTGATTACATTCTATTATCATATTCTATGTAATAGTGAAATTGATCATTTTTTTTTTGTATTTAGGCTTAAATAATCATATTTTTCATAAACTGTACTATATTTAATTTTTTAATATCAGACAAATTTTAAAAATGTTATCAAAATATTAATAATCAAAATTGATAATCAACAAATAACCGGAGTATTAATTTAATTTTTATTGTTTTGTTATTAAAATAATACTTAATAGTACTAAAATACCTACTTAAATTATAGCGTTAAGGAATCGTTTTGGAACAATTTCATGTTGAACATTAACATAGCAATTTATCTTCGAGTTTTTTGTCATCAATATCAACTTGATGTATATTTTTGACGTGAAAATAATATTTTTGTTGTAGTTACTCTACGACGTTATAAGTACCGTCTCGAAACGTTAACATATCGTTCTCAGTCAAAAAACCTTTGGCGAACATCCGTGCCTAACTGTACACAGATTATATTATTCTCGTCCACGTCTATTGTTCCTGTCGGCTGTCACATAGTTTCATTATAAATTATAATGTCTTTATTTATGTACATATGGTATTTAATATTGACAGTATTCTGATGGCCTTCCATAACAGTATTTCGTTTCGATTTTCGTCACTGCAATGCAGTCTAGTGCCCGTTGTAATGTGGTGGTGGCACTCTTAGCGTGTGCTGAGTATGTTGCAGTGAACAGATAAAGGTCATTAGACGCTAGTATTACCGGCAATAATTTGATCGATTGTGACAAATGGTGTATGAAAATAGTATGTTAACCAATTTAGCTAGTTTTATGTGGACATGGACGAAAATACGAATTAAAAAAAATAGACATAGTATAACAAGAAAATAAACAAACACTCTCACGGTTTGTTTTATTTACTTTGGCTTTTTAATATGTATGCCGTTCGTGTTCGGCACTTACCTTAAACTACTTTTAAGGAGTACGAAATATAATATTTATCACATACCGTTATAATACCGATGACCTACTATTATAAAAAGCGGCTGAAAACGGATGAACTTTATAACAATATGCATTTATCCAATATAATTTCGTAAAATATTAAATGTGTTCATAGACGTACTTATGTACTTTTATTTCGATCTGTTTAAAGCGGATAACATTGAAAAAACATTAAATTTCCAGAAAAAAAGACTTCTTGTAATAGAGGAACGTTGAAGGGCAGATAATATTATGAGGACATCGCTATATTGACTATTTAGAGCAGGGCAATCACAATATTTCAAAGAAGTGTTTTTGCGAGTATAGCTGTTTCGCCAAATTTTTCTTCGATAATAAGAATTAATGGAATTCAAAACATTTTATACCTTTATACAAATTATATTATCAATAAATTGTAAACAAAAAATTATCAACAGGCATGTTTTAATATAATAGAGAGAGGCTGCTGGAGCCTGAGTACTGTAATTACATTTTCTGATATTTTAGCGTACTTTGATTTGTAATTAAATTAGGATAGGTATATACAATGGTATTTTATTAAGGATTTTTTTTTATTAAATTACAGTTAATAGTATTATTATTAAAAAAAAACCTGTTTATTTTTAGTATTTGATATATTATAATAATAATTTTGTAATAATTTCATTAGTATTAAGTACTAAGTTGTAAGTAAACCACAGTTGTAGATAGATCTAAAACCTATATAACTATGACCAATACAAAACAAAAAGACTCGGATTCTTGGATATATTTTTGTTAAAAGTTAAAATGGTAAAATATTTACATTTATGAAGTTAAATTTATTTTTAATAGCGATTTTCGTTTTACGTATTACACCTTTCAGCTCGCTCACTGTATCCAAGATGCGGAATAAAGCTTAAGAAAAACCAAATTACTCTGATACCCAAACGATTCGTCGCAATGGCGACTAATGAAGACAATATGTAGACGTATTCGATACGTCGAGTTGTATATCCATTGATATCATTGAGAAACGCGTTCTTAATAAGCAAATCATCAGCTCACTGACTACGGATAAATATAAGAAATAATAAAATAAATTACATAACAAACAAAAAACATATGATTACAGCTCGTTGTAGGTACTAATGGATTTTTGCGTTAAACGACATATTTATTTTGATTATCCGTTGTCGAATTCCTTCCATCATCGTTATAACTTAATGCCTCTATATCTACTATAGGGTCATTAGTAGAAAACTTCGCAATCGATATTTCTGAAGCTCTGCCAGCTGAATTGGGCCATAAAGTTTGATGAATGTCAGTAGCTGCAACGTGGACATCCGAAACCTAAAGGTATTTATTTTTTGTCTTCTATTTCTATAATAATAATTATAATAATATGTGTCACAACTGCCAGGACACTTCAAAGCCTGTAATTAGGTTTTAATCTACATCTGTTGCGGGAAAGATCATCTTTAAAATTACTGAACCATATAGATAAAAGCCGCACAGGCACCCAGTTAAGTGCACATAATAATATAATATGTGGGGTGCTCATCTCTCAAACATATTCAATTTCCAGGCGTACCTATACTACAAATTTCTTATTAAACGCCGAAAAAATAATAATTTAAACAATCATAATCTAAATACTTGAATAAGAAAATACACCCTTCCTCGGATTAAGTATTTAACCTATCGTATACATCTGTTACTTCCAGATCCAATAATATTAAAATAGAAGTAATATTTATCCATCGAATGTGTATACTTTTTTTTCCCATAAAAAGAATATCTCGTTCTTTTCTACCAGATCTGTTTCCATTAAAACAATTTCTCTATTAATATAACTTACAAGCTGTTTTGCTGAAAGTTATTTAAAATAGTTACTATTAAATAGTGAAAAACGGTATAAACGTATTATACATACAAATAAAATTATATTTTAAGAATAATTAAATAATAATAATTCTGAAACGGAATTGAAGTCTTCAGTCGGCCGATTACAAAATAATGTTGACAATGAGAAATTTGTAAAAAGTAAATAATATATTATTTTTTTAAATTTAAAATTTCTTTTAATAAAAAAAAAAAGTAAAAATTGATGGATTTATCTTTTTAGATTCTGAACGGAGTGATGAATGTATTGATTTTACAATGATGTGTGTTTTTTTTTTTTTTTATTTTTTTTTTTTTGTGTCTGACGACAACATTTGGAGCAGTAAAAATGCTTCGATTTTGGACTTCAGCCCCTCTTTGAAAAGGAAATTGAATCTAGTTGGTACTTTTACAATTTTTTAAATGAGTCGGGAAAAACCCTAAAAAAATGACGGAAAAACGGGATTTTTTACGCAAAATCAGTTTTCGACAAAATCGAATTTTTTATTTTGCTATAACTCAAAAACTAATAGATGTAAATACTTGAAATTTTCACCAAATGTTTATATTAGCGTTCTCCATACACAGTTAAATTTTCAAAGAATTTAGACTTTTTTTGTGCTATTTATAGACAATTGAAATTTTTAATTTTTTTTAGTATTTTTTTTTAAAATAACGATAAAAATTTTTTGGCCGGCCAGAAAATCTTGAAAATTTAATACAAGGTTTCTTATAAGTTGTTTTTAAGGTGATAAAAAAAAATCCGAAATCGTTAGTCACAATTTTTTTTTGTAAGTGCTTAAAATTCGAATTTATACGAAATATGTCAAAATTGCGAAAATTTGCAAGTAATTTTGTGGTTGAAAAATCGTAAAATTTTTTTCTTTTATAACTAAGTTTTGAAAATTTGTTGCAAGGTTCTCCATACATTTTTCTTCGATTATCTGTAAAAAAAACTCAACCGGATTCAGACAAAAAATTTTTATGAGTGTTTGAAATTTAAATTTTTACAATACCGCGTTAAATAACGGTTTAGCCTCAAACGATTTTTGATATTTGTTGTTATTCAAACAGTATAAGTCGTAAATACTTGAAAATTTTACCAGTTATTTAGATTGCCATTTTCTTTACGTGATTTAATTTTCAAAATATTTTGACTTTTTTTGAGCTATTTATAGACAATTGAAATTTTAAATTTTTTTAAATTTTTTTTTTATAAATGTTGATAAAAAAAAATTAGCTTGGACAATATACTTGAAAATTTAATTGAAGGGTCCACAAAACTTGTTCTAACTCTCATTCAAAAATTATAAAAATACATAGGCACAATTTTTTTTTATTAGCATTTGAAGTTCAAATATTGACAAAAATTCGTCAAAATCATGAATATTTTTCACTATTTGGTAGTTAAAAATTTATAAATATTTTTCTATCAAAAGCTAAGAATTGAAAATTTAATACTATGCTGTCCATAAGTTAAGCTTAGAATAATTATAAAAAAGTTTAAGGATTGTTCAATTTAAAAAATTTTACGAGTGTTTAAAGTTTTAATTTTAATTTGAAATTAAAAATACACGTGTAAAATAACTTTTTACTAGTAAATAATTTTCAATTTTTGTTATTTTTAAAAAATTACTAAACGTAAGATCTTGAAACTTTTACTTAAATATTTGAATTAGTTTCAAAATATAATGTATGACAATATTTAAATATAATATATCCTAGACTGACAAATCATCTCCGTTCAGAATCGTTTTTCGTATACAATGATACCTATCATTGCATTCAAATTTAACCTTCCCTAGTCCGAGGTCCATCCCACCCCCTAATGTACAGCAGAGCGATACTCACTTACCCGCTTTTTTTAACTATATTATATACATAGTCAACTTTTTAAAAATGTTCATAAGTATAACTAATAATTACGCAATATCAAAATTTGTATTAAAAAGATGAAAATAAATATTTTTAAACATTGTAGATACTTATTGATACTTTTTACTAAATTGTATCTGTAATTTAAAACGAAATTTCATTTTTATAAATATTTAGTATAATATTTTATTATATTACATAATTGTTCTATTTATGTAGTCTGTTATTATTCCATATTTCCGTCACCTTTCATTAAAAATTAAAATACATTGTATCCGACCAATTCACAACTTCTGCACCGATATATATAGACTACAGAGTTATAACTTATATTATTATTTATTATTACTAAAAAAACAATATATTACTAATATGTATAATATTATACTGCTTTTAAATGTTTTATAGCATTTCAAATAAACTATAAATCATTTTGGTGTACACAGATATTAGTGTGAAAGATCGAGACACACTTTTGGTGCAGTAAACGAGTATTGGTGCAAAAAAAAAAAAGATAAATTTTTGATGGAAATTTAATTATAAAAATTACTATCGAAATTTCTTTCCGATTTTACTTCATAGATTAACCTCCTATTTTTCTTTCTTATCGCTGTATTGCATACGCAATATTATATACCATTGTCTAAAATTATATGTTTATCCTAGTACTTTTAATTACCAACAACATATACCACCATTAAATACTTACTTTTATAACGTAACTATATGCCTTATCTTTGATCAAAGTTGCCTCGACGTTTAATTATATAGTACCTATTAATTACTTTTTTTTTTTAACAAAAATTAACAAAAATTGTATTCTTAAATATTATAATTAGGTATATTATATTTATTTGGGTGTCTGAACTGTGAGACCTCAATTTTATTTGTTCATGTTACTGTATCTAGTAAAAGTACCTGATTGAATATTTAATGATTAATATTTATTACTAAGAAAAAATAAGATACTTATTTAATCAATATTTTTTCAGTGTTATTATGTTGTATATTTTTTACGTACATAAAAAAATAAAATGAAATTATAAGTTTTGTATTTTGAAAAAATTAGGTATCTATACCATCCAATCATCCAAATATGATACTTCTATATAAATATATAATAGGTACATTATTAAGGAAATATGTATCCATTTTCCCGGTTGATGAGGTTATGTAAAATGTTATTATGAAAATAAACCGGTTGAAACTACTATTATACGTACTTATATTTGACATATATAATGTTTGGATTATAGTATACATATGTATAAATGTATAATACATACTGGGAGGTCAAAACCTGTTACAACAGTGGAATATACATATAGTAATATAGACGTATTCATAATGAAATCAGATGTTTAATATTATACTTACATGCGAGAGATGATAAAATTTTTCAATTATTTCCAATCAAATACAAAATATTAAAGTTATATCATTGCATTGTCAACTATATCGTATAAAATAATAGATACTTATAAATTATAAATAATTTAAGCAGTTTTAGAGTCTGGGGTATTGGATTAGTTACATTCACTGTGTTATGAATCTTAACCCATTAAGGCCTAGCGTAACCGTATGGTAACACAATTATAGTCATGTTTGAATGCATGCTATTTTTAAACTTATGGGATTATCCAGTTCCAACGTCGTTCATATCGTTGATAATGACCCGGTGATTAATTTTACACACAGATATCTTTATTATATGTTGACATTAAATATTTATCAAGAAATTCAATTTAGTTTGAAAATTATTTCGTAGAACATGGATATCAATTTCGAGTAAGTAAATTATATATATTTTAAATATATGAATCAACTATAATTTTTATTTATGCGTATTCAGTATACTATAGGGATTAATATTAACTTAATAAAGTGTGATATTATTCAATATTGAATAAGTTATGAAAGTTAAAAGTTTGATGTTACCGTATGGTAACGCTAGGCGCAAGTACTACATATAATTTAAATTTTTTCAACAGAACTGGATTTTCGCTGTCTGAGGCGTTAGACATTTTGTACAATGACATAGATGCAGACGAGATATATATCGAACCACCTGAACCATGTGTACAAACTGATGAAGATTCCGGGGATGAAAACAATGGTGAAGTAGACAACTTATCAGCACGCCAATTACGATCTAAAGCAGAAATTAAATTAGCCAATAATAAGAGGTACGGCGGTATTGGTGATGATAATATTGGTCTAGAAAACATTTTGAGCAGTAAATCTGTGACATCGAGTGAACAATATAAACACGTAAGCACGAAAAGTATAGATGAGTGGATGAAAAAAATAAAAACTGGTAAGAAATCTTTTACGTGGATAAAAGGGGGAGATTTTGAAGAGCTTCAAAAGAACTTTCCTGAGCCTGATTTTTCAAGTTACAAAAACTTATCTATTGTAGACATTTTTGAAACTTTTTTGGATTACGACATAATTAATTATCTTGTGGATGAAACTAGGCGTTATGCACTTTTTTTAAATTGTCCAGATCCACATATAACACATGACGAAATTCGATGTTTTATTAGTATTTTATACCTTAGTGGATACAATAAATTACCTTCAAAAAAGTCGTTTTGGGACTCTATGGATGATATGAAAAATGAGGCTGTCTGTAATGCAATGCGCCGTGATAGATTTTTGCAAATATGTCGCTTTATTCATTGTGCTGATAATACACAAATTGATGCTAAAGATAAGGCTTGGAAAATTAGACCTCTTATGAATATGATAAAAAATAAGTGCTTAGAAAATTTTGTACCTCAAAAACATCTTGCTTATGACGAATCAATGGTGAAGTACTTTGGTAACATGGATGTAAGCAATTTATTAGAGGTAAACCAATACGATTTGGTTACAAAATGTGGTGTGTAAATACGAATGACGGTTATCTTGTAAATTTTGAATTGTATCAAGGCAAAGATCCTCGTGAAAACGAAAAATATAATTCTATATTTGGAAAGGCAGTATCACCTCTTATTTTAATGCTTGAAGACTTACCCAATTCTAAAAAAAAATTACCTTACTCATTGTACATGGATAACTTATTTACTGGGATAAATGTTTTTAATTATTTCAAATATCTGGGTTACTCAGCGATTGGTACTATCCGACAGAATAGAATACCAAAAAATTGTCCTTTGACCGACAAAAAAAAATTTTCAAAAAAAGAACGCGGAAGTTTTGAAACCGCAATAGAAAAAAATGAGGGTATTTTGTTGGTTAGGTGGATGGATAATGCAGTTGTTACAATGGCTTCCACTGATGTCGGCACCGAAAAAGTATCTAGTGTAAAAAGATATTCACAAAAACATAAAAAACATATAAATGTAAGTCGCCCCAATCTTGTTGCGCAATATAACCAGTATATGGGCGGAACTGATCAGATGGATCAAAACATAGCCACTTATAGAATTGGGGTGAGAGGTAAAAAATGGTGGTGGCCAATTTTTACTTGGCTATTGGAAATTCCAATGAACAACAGTTGGACTTTGTACAAAAAAGCTAACTCTAAACAAATTACTCAATTGGATTTCCGCCGTGAATTAGTTCAAACATATTTACAAAGATATGGTATAGCTCGAATAGGTGCAGGGAGACCTTCAAGATCTCTGTCATCATCCGACAGTCGTATTTCCGATGATATTAGATATGATCGTATGGACCACTTAGTTTCATATACTCAAGAGAAGAAAAGAAGGAGGTGTGCAAAAGATGGCTGTAAATCAGTAGGACGGACAATGTGTGTCAAATGTGACGTTGGACTATGTATAGATTGTTTCGTGAACTTCCATAAAAAATAAATTTGATTACAACTATTCAGTTTTAATGTAATATTTATAATTATAATTATGCAATCATTGTTAAAATAATACAATTGATTTCGTCAATAATAATTGGTTGTTGAAATTGTATACCTACTATAACGATATTTATTTGTAAAAAAAATATGATGATTTTAAAATAGGTAGTATATACTTCTAGCGTTACCATATGGTCACGGAACTTATCTTAAAAACGGGGTAAAAAAAAAAAAAAAAAATTATAGACAATTATTATATAAGTACGTAAGGTGACCTTTTAATCAAAATCAACTTCAAATTAAAAAAAAAAAAAATTCCGGACTTAATGGGTTAACATATAAATATGTTGTATAATAATATTCATTAATGAAAGTACATTAAACAAAACCCCAAAAATAGTCTATCCACCAATCATTATTATGGTTACATTATTTTTATTAATTTTAGGTACTTAAAAATATCGCCACAAGTATGCACATATAATGCATGTAATATTATGTTAGTTCAGTTAATTCAGATACACTTATAGCTTATAATACCGAACCTATACATAATATATTCACAGCGCGCAGTTATTATCATATAGTCGCACTTACCTATACGTGTTTGAACATTTTATAAAGTATAATATTGTAAAATTTGTTTGTTTTTTTTATTTATATAAGTTTTATTTTTAAGTACACTCGTTATTAGTGATTGTATTCTTTAGTATTATATAAAAGAATTTCAAATTGTTTATATTAGCAAAAACATAAAACATACAAAAGCATTTACAATATCACATACATTATACTTAAATATAGTAATATGTGTCAACCAACTCATTCAATGCATAAATATCATCAATATATTATTTTATGAGAAAAAAAATGCAATGTTTCACGTTTTTGAGAAATGTTTCACCATATAACAAAAACATATTTTAAAATTAAATATTTCAGAAATATAGACTTCAAACATTAAACCACACAAATTTATGAAATTTCGTAATCTATATAAATTCAGTTTATTACAATTTTGTTTAAATGTATATTGTATAATAAATATTAGTTACCTATTGGTTATTGTCGATTAAATTCTAAATGTGTTTATAATAAATAGTTCTAGTGAAAAAAAAATGTATAACAGTATTAACTTTTAGAATATCGATACCGCGAAAGCTGGATATTAGATTTTTTTTTTATATTTCAATTGGATTATAAATTATAATATATCTCCGAAGATACAAACTATATTGTAATATACGATTGAAAAAAAAGTTTTGAGTATAATTAGTCAATTAATAACTAATTTAATTTAGATAAACGTCCAAATATGTCTTTTAGCATGGTGTTGGATTAAGGGATGATAGCCGGAATGCTAGTCTTGTATCCCTTAAGGATTCCTGGCATTAGCCATTGGGGTCAACTTATCCAATAATAATTTTTTCTTAATTATTTAAAGTGAGCGTATAACAAAGTTCTATTGGGGCTTTGGTTATTACTTTATTATAGTCATTTAGTCATCGAAATATATTAACGTATTTCATAAAAGTTCTAATTGTTTCTTAGATACTCAAATATTCTAGAATTACAAATTATAAATTTGTGAAAGCAGCCAGTTACTGAATTACACTGGTGTTAAATTTTAAGCAGTTTGTTCGTATAGTTAGTTTTTGGGAAGATGATCCCTAGTGGCCCTGAAATATATTCTACCAATCGTTTAAATTTTAAAATTACCTTTATGACAATCATAGGTATATGACATATGTATAATTTTTTTTTTATTATACTTTATAACTAGGCCTAGGTTCCGAAATGCTTACAAAACTTACGTATTTCTACTGTTAAGTTAAAAAATAGCTGGATAAGACAAATTCGAATCTGAAAGCCTCACGAGTTAGTGGGTGAAATTTTGCTTTGAATATTTTTGCATATTTAGTAGAGATGTTCCGAGTACCCGGCAATTACTCGATGGCCGAGTATTCGGTATCATATTTAAGACTCGGCTCTTACCCGGTACCCGGCGTAATACTAAATTTTTACCCGGCATTTACTCGGTACCCGGCGTAATACCATCATTTTTACCCGGTCCTTGCTCGGTACCGGCGTAATACCTTCATTTTTACCCGGCTTTTACTCGGTAGACTCGGTAAAAAGATTCGCTCACACGATTATTTTCGTAATGCAATATTTTTCCTTATCGGGATAGCAAAGTGGCTGTTTATCGATAAATCTATTTTTAATTATTTCCTTATGATGTAAGTACTATAAATTTAGGGGAAATACAACTGCGAACAAGCTATGTACATGTCAGAAAATATGACAGTTTAACAAATTATTAGATAATAATCTGCAATCGTAACGCACTAATCACTATATTATATTCCTGAATATTAGTAATATTCAATCTGTGTTAAAAAACATTTTTTACTCGGTCAGTACTCGATATTCGGTTAGTATTAAAATTTTTACTCGGCCAGTACTCGGTACCCGGTTAGTATTAAAAATTTTACTCGGCTAATACTCGGTACCCGGTTAGTATTAAAAATTTTACTCGGCCAGAACTCGGTACTCGGTTTAGTATTAAAAATTTTACTCGGCCAGAACTCGGTACTCGGTTTATAACAAATTATCTACCCGGAACATCTCTAATATTTAGTACTTTTTTAATCACCATGTAAATTTAAAGTGTTTAAAAAATATAATACATATATTGAAAAAAATAGCACTTAGTTAATATTATGACCTAACCAAAGTTATATTCGAATAAAAAAAAACATATTTTTACCCATGTATTGAATCGTAGACCCATCAAATAATTTTCGACTATTTTACAATACTCAATTGATATTTGTTCTATTTTATTATCAAAAAAAAACCATAACCGTTAAAGAATAAAATGTGAAAATTGCTTAATTATATTATTCTAAACAATATTTTAAATATTATAAAATAGACATATATTTTACAAACTTTTGGAATATATGATTACTATGTTATTTTGTATTCTTAAATTCATATTACGTGTACAGGAAATCGTCGTCTGTAGTTACATATCAAATAGGTGGCTTTGGTGGTATCTAGCAACGGACACAATTGTTACCCGCCATGTAGCCTTGATCTTTTCCAAACTTTGCAAACGTTTATGGATTTCTTTTTTTATGTTTTAATGCGTCTCGACGATTTTAGTTTAAAGTAATTATTCAGTTTTCATTAATTATCTTTTATGTTAATTTAATAATTAAAAACGTTGCATAGAAAATATAATATATTTACATATGCGTGAATACGAATGATATAGCAATAAATTGTATTCTCGCATTACAATATTTATACATTATAAAAGTTGTAATATGTATATTGATGTACATCATTTTGTTTTATACTTAAATATTTTTTTTTTCTTTACAGTGCACCCACTACAATACATATATATAGGAAAAAATCTAACCTACCTTCTTTGCCTAGGTTAGGTTATATTTATTGAAATACAGTGTTTCCCTATTTGCTTGAATTTTGTTGTGATACCTAAATTAGAGTTTTCCGTTCTAAAAACTGATAATATCGTAAAGAGAAATCTAAAGAGCATTTATCAAAAATGAATTAAAATAATAAGTGACTACGTCTGAAACAGTGGTATGGACTTAAAGTTTTAAACGATATTGTTGATATTATTATTTATTAGTATAGTATATAACGTAATATAATATATTATATAGCTCGATTTATAGCTTATAATTATATTATAAAAAGAAAGAATACATATAATACTATTAATCCATAAAGTATGGGAAAATTTTATAATACAGAAAGTTTTAGGTATACGTTAAAAACATGTTCCTTATTAAAATGTTAGTAATATAGTTATTAACGTATTATTATAGAATTGTTTATAAATTAAGTAAATAAACATGAAAATATTTCTATTATATATGTATAATATCATAATTATAGAGCAGTTTTTTGATATATTCATAATTATTGTACTAATCAAAAAATTGTAACAAATTATACTTATTTTATAATTTGAAGCAAAGCAGTACACTATTGATTTGATATACTTTTATTCCCTTAATATTATATTATTTGTATTTACAGGTACGATCAAAAGATACATCATTATTAACAATTTATCAAATGTTATTTCAAGATTAAAATGAAAAATATATTAGCTAGCTGAGGTTCAACGTTCTTATTTTTCTGTAATTATGAGATTTTAGTCACGCCGTTATGACGTATTCATCGCAAATGTACCCGGTTATTCGTCATTGTTACCCAATCTGGCAGGTTAACTTGCTCATAATACTATAAATAATAACTACGATAAAGCGCATGAGTTATGAAACATAATATTATACGTTTATGTGATGCATAATATAATAATTATTATGTAAATATTTAAATGTTGGGCACAAACCCGCAGCACTAGTAAATCATATTAATTATTGTATATAGCTTTTAATTTATTGTACATGATCTAAAATTTAATAATTATACCTACATCATCACAGTCATGCATAAAGTTTCAGTTCCGGATGTAAATTGTTGCAAATCTGAAATCTACCCATTTTTTATTTTTCTGCTGTGGACAATTTATTCCAAGATAATGCTTGAGAAATTAAATCAAAAACATATATTGGTATCTCAAAAAAATATTACTAATTTACAAATTTACTCGTATATTTTAATTATTTTATAAATATGTTGCAGCAAGTAAAAAGTTGAATACACTTTGTTTAAGAATATTGTGGTTTACAATATATTGTACTATTGTTTTATTTATATAAAAAGCTTATAGGGACCTTTAATTTGTATTGTTGGTAACAAATAACAATAACATAGGTAATGTATATTATATTACATGTTATAAAATTACTAGATAATTAACAATGAAAATAATTTAATTTAATTTAAATAATTAATAACTAATATTAATAAATACAATGTATTTAATACATTTTATTAATTTTATGTGTTTTTACTGATCACACGTAATGTTTTATCTTTAATCTTTGTATAGTGTAAGTATTATTACCGGAGTTGGGCAAAATATTATCTAGATAATTATTCGAATACACACTTATTATTCGAATAATTTTCAAATATTATTATTCAAATAAAAATTGATTCGAATAATTTTCAAATATGATTATTCGAATAAAAATATATTTAAATAATTTTCAAACATAATGCTAATACAAAATACAAATATATTCGAATTCTTTTTCTAGTTTCATCTTTAAATAGTTTTGTATTTGTTTTATTTATAGTATTTATCTATTTAATATTTCAAATAAAAAAAAAAATTATAATCGTGAATTTAAAATATAATTCTAACTATTATTTTTAATACCTACATAATGTTTTAATTACCATAATATCAACCATATTTTAACTAAGATAAAATTACTGTAAACTATACTTGAAAATTATTCGAATAATTTTTATTTAAATAAATAATAATAATTTAGTCATATAACTTACCATAGATATAATGACGATGTAGATTTTTACATTATTCTTGTGCAAAAATGATAGTTTTTATTAAAAATCACGTTTCCATTATATTAAAGAGACTAACTAACTTCAGCTTCGTCCTGAATAGTCATTTAGTGTTAAAAATATTATATTTCAAATAGAGGTCGCCTTTAGATCATTGTATTTTTATTATTATCATTAACCTAAAAACAGTCGTTTCTAAACACTTTTCGAAAATTATTGTTAGGTCTTAGGAAGTCGTTTTAACATTATTACGTTATGATAATATAAAAATTCACCAACATTTAAATTGATAAATTATTTTATAATTCAACTAGTAAATTGTATAGTATTAAAAATCTGTTATTAATGGTTATACAAATTGGCATGATAACAAATTTTCTGTTATACAGTTGAGTCGCGATAACTTGAAGCTGAAGGGAGATAAAAATTCACTTCGAGATGTGTATTATTCGAGATATTTAACTCGAATTTATATTAATTTATATTTGTAGGGGATTTGAAAAAAAAATTTGAGTTGTCAAGTTTTTCAAGTTATTGTGACGACTGTATTTTTTTTTATTATTACAATTAAAATGTTTCAGTATATTACATGGTATTACAAGTGTGCTTACCTACTAATTACAAGTTATAAATTATAATAATTTTTAATTAAAGTTTGTTATTGATCTTCGTCTTCGCTTGATTCTGAAAGAAGGAGATCTTACGATAGACATGGTTTTAAACGCCGATTTTTTGTTTTGTTGTCCAGCTAGATTATAAAACCGTGCGCCATCGGATGTGTTTAAATTTGCAATATAGGATACAAAATTCTGTTATAGTGCACCTATAAGTCATAAAACGAAAATACTGGCCAAATTTCATACTTATAGCTTCAGCGGTTCCGGCTAAGTGATGATGAATCGGTGAGTCAGGTTATTGTGTTATTATGCATAAAAGATATAGATATGATTTATATTTACTTATACTTTATGGTTATTTGAATATAAATAAAAAGTTTAAAAACTATCAATTTGTGGTGATTTATAAGTTATCACTTTTATATTACTAATAATTGCATATACAGTTGATTGCCAATAATTAGTGGCTTGTGTGCAATGAGCAGTGTTACATGGTATATACGAAAGTAAATTATCGTATTTATTTATAAATTATAAAAATACATTTATTTACTACCTATACTTATTGATTTTTAATTCTACGATTATTACTTATTAATTATTATTTATTAGTACCTATAAATATATATATATACCTATAGCAAGTAATGTTACTATAGAGTTAAAATATAATTTATTGTTAAGCAATAGTTCATGGCTTTTAAATTATTTCAAATATTTAGAGCTACCTATCTTCAAAAATGTGCATTTATTTTAATTGTTCTTATATAATATATATTATAATCTATGCGAACTTGGTTAACATGAAACGTATATGAATTTATAGCTAATTAAATGTTCTACTCTACAGTAAATATATAATTATTGTTATATCTAAACTTATAAGTAATACAAAAATTTCAATTAAATTAAAAAAACACTAGTTTAAGGTATAATTGTATTAATACAGTTAAAATATAAGGACTCTATATCATTTATTTGAGTTTTCAAAAGAACAATAAAAAATATTGTGGATAATTTTTATAAATTGAAATCAACATACAAGTAAATGATTCGTTTCAAAAAAATCTCGAATTTGAAGATGATTTTTGGTTTAAATTTGACATTTTAAAGTAGAACATTTTTCTGAATGTATCGATAAATGAAATATAAATTTTGAACGATTAGAGAGGGTACCTATAGATCAACATTATTCATACATTTAAAAAAATAATTTAATACTCAATACCAACTCTTTGAAAATTTAATTCGTATGGATCGAAAAGTATTCTTCATAATATATTAAATGGAAATTGTATTTTCTCAACAAAAAAGTAAAAATGTAAAAAAATGTTTAATATTTAAATTTTTTTTATTCAAAAACGAATAGTTTCAAAATAACGTATAAAATAAAAATGTTTTCAAAAGTGTTAATATTTTTTGAGATAATGATTGTTAACTAGGAAATACTGTACATAAAATATATTATTTTTAAAGCTATTGTGTATACCTGTATGTGTGAGTCGTTAACACGGGACTAAGCCATTCTCAATAATTTTCTGTATACATATTCATCCGAGGGGAAAGCGGTTTTCTCCAAATACATATGATGATAAAGCGGTAATAACATCGCTTACATAATGCAACACTGATTGTATACATATTGGTACACGATTTGTCGATTTGAGAGTTACTTTTTCAAAAAAAAAAAAAATTCTACTCCATTTATGAACTGTTCTAAGATATCGATTCCCGCCAAGGTGGTGGTCTGTTTTGTACCACGTATCGAAGGGTGAGAGAGGGGAAAATAGAAAGGACAAGTGTCCGACGTCCTCGTTTTCGTAGCGTATAGTCGTAGCGTACACACCGATCAAACCTCCGGCAAAGACGCGTTGTCCGATGTCAGTTACAATCTAGACACAACGCGATTCTGACTTGTCTTTCCATTCGAGAATTTAAATTTGTTTTGTGTATTTTTCTATTTTGTTTATTTTAATTCACATACGAATAAATATAGATACGTACGTATCTGTACACTGTATACACACACCACGCAATCGTAAATGTGTTCCGGGCGGTTTGTGCGCGAACAACAGTGACCGAGTGGCAGCACTCCCATTTGGATTTTGACAAATAAAAATGGTAATTTTATGTATAATATTATAATAATATATACTCTAAAGTCTAAGGGTCAGATAAATATCCATTTTTTTCAAATGACTTAAGTACGATAAAAAAAAAAAACAAAAAAAAATCACTATATGATTATAACACTGTCATACCCACGTTAAAGTCTCTGGATAAATGAACTTCGTATATATTTACTCCTGGAGGGACATAACATTACATAAGTGTCTTATTACTCTGTTTTTTTTTTTATATTATAATACTATGTGTTATGCATAAAAGTGAAAATTAACGCCACCGGTATATGTGATATAGTGTTATTCTGTTCCATAATTAAATAGAAAGCGGTTAATATATTATATCGTAGCACGGCACTCGAATGAATTGCTTTCTCGATCAGTTGTCTAGTGCAGTGTTAGTGCCTATGCATCAATTAATTTTAATAATAAATTTTAAAACATTCAAATACACAAAGGGTGTGGTTCTATAGCAATGATCACTGTGTTGCGAAACCTTGTTAATGGTTAATATAATATTATAGTTTTCAAAACAGTTTCCATGTTAATTCAACATGAATTGACCTATGCACGTGTATGGATTAATATTCATTTAACATTGATAAAGATCGTTAAAATTAATATTTACATAATATTAATAAGATATTTCCAAGATTTCGAATTATGTGTACCGCAGTCTGCATTGATCAATATAATTAATAACAATGAAAAAAATATATATTTCTGCAGAGTGGGTTATGTGACGAATTATTATTATTATGTTCATCGATACGATACCCGGGGACCGGGGAGTGTATATTTTATATTAAGTACTAGGAATCGAATTGCGTAAAGTGCATACGTGTTTCGTAAAGATACGTATATGTGTTGGCAACCTGACAGTTCAATCAACCGTCATTTTATATTGACAGGAAGTGCATTTAATATGCTCGACGTGAGGTGCGGTCAGTAGCGCGAATATTATCGGATGTTATAAATAGACGAAAAAAAAAAACAATTTCAATATCTATACATAATATTATATTCATCGTTATATTGTAAAAACATAAAAAAATAATAATAACGAGTATACGTTTTTAATACTTTTATACAAATATACAATATTATATTCGGCAACTATATATTATATTATTCTACATCGAAAATATGGCGTGCGTTTTTATAGAGTTATTGATATTCAGCGATATTCCAAAATTCCGAAAACTATCGTGGTAAACTAATGAGTAATTATACATAGCCATGACATAAGTATAGGTAGACGAGGAGCAGAAACCGTTTTCATTATTTGATTAATACAGTATAATAATAGTACAATGCAGTTTAATAACTTCCTACTGGATACATATTATATGTGGTCGATCTATAGTATATTATAATATATGTGCGTACTGCGTATTATACCTAATATACTAATACGTTATATCGTATAGGTATATTATATCAAGAGATTGCGAGACGAAACAAAAAACACACGTTAGATAATATCACATAGAAAATATGTAGATTTCTCGTAGCTATAGGTAATTAGCTGGTGTGTATACATATATGTGTGTGTAATTTTTCACGCGTGTTATATTATATTTTGTCCGCTTTATACTATTTATGCATTATGCTGCGGCTAAAATAACTATTATGCCAACAGCGTATAATTTTTATCTCAATACGGCTATAAATTATTATAATTTATTTATTTGATTTTTTTTTTTTTAAATTTATGTCAATAGCACTACAGTGACGGCTGGCGTAGGTATTATACTCGGAAATTATAACTATAGAGGACAGATCGATTGGAAGTCTGCAGCGGTAGATAGGTACCCGAAAACGCGTACACATCTGAGATACCTATATACCGTATAATCGTATATACATATATACATTACACACGAACGTATAATAATATATTGCTTGAGTTTTGGAGGCCGATCTGTCGCGTACGATTATAGTGTTGTGGACACTATTTCGCAAGGGGAATGTCTGTGAGACGAAAAGGTGATGAGAACAAGGCGTAGGTACTCGCCGTCTACCGTCTGATATACATTCGTAATACATAAAACTCGCGTACCGATTTATATATATATATATATAATATAAGTAATAACATAATGATTTTTAATTAAGTCACGTGGGAGCCGTAATTAATTTCCCTGCTCTTCGTGTGTCGCGTTGTTATTATTATTATTATTATTATTATCGTTAGACTATTATTATTTTTTTATTTTTTTTTCTTGCCCCGAGAGAAAGGAGGTTGACACATTCACGTATCGGCCGCCGGTCTATTCGCAGCGCGTAGACCATGCGTCCAGAAGTTGCACAATTACTGCTATGTTGACACGTGCGCGTTTGAAAAAAAAAAAAAATAATAGGTACGTTTATAAAATTATAAAAAATAATGTATCCAGCATAAAATTATTATTATATCGTGCACGTCCAAGACGTAGGACCACATATTATGTATATGTACCCACCACATTCTACGATATTACAATATCGTTACACATATCGCAGTAGCCACTGCGCAACGCAACCGTGTAATACGACTTTACGTCTGTTATACTCGCGCGCGGAGAATACAATATATATTATATTATATCGAAAAGAGAAAAATCAACAAATCTGAAGTGCTACTTGAACATTGTTCTTCCCACGTAGGCGCGCGGTCAGTTTCAGGTCCGCGGCGTTATAACGTCGTGTTGTATAATAATAAAACGCCTAAATCGTCACGGCGCGGCGGCGCATCGCATCCACCTATACCTATATTATATTATTATAGAAACGCGGGTGACTATACACTATATATCGTAAACATGACGATGATGACAATAATAATAATAATAATAATAATAACAATAAAGACTATATTATTATTATTCAATAGGTACACTTCTACGTAGAAAAGTACCTACTGCGTGCGATACGGACACATATTATATATCGACGCCCACGCGGCTTACGTCAATATTGAATATACTGTATAGGTATATTATGTTCGTGTATATACTCGTCCATTTACGCCACGACCACTTAACCCAGTTGACTCACGCCACTGACGAAGAGGATGTCTGGATATGTCGGTATGAAGATCTCGTCTATTATATTACTGTGCGACTGTGTATTATAATAGGTTTTTTAATCGTCGGCCGTCCGCGCTCGTGGACGTGATCGATTCAACAAAAAAAAAAAAAAACCGCTTTCGACCAAACTAACTTAACGCCTATGAAAATATGTACCCATCAGACGTTATCGGTGTGTTAGACTCTGGGTCATATAAGATCCATTTAGGAGATTCGAAAACGTTTTCCGTCCAGTTTCGGCCCGGTCAAGGTAGCTAGGCAGTGATCAGTATCCGAGTCCCCCAATAGTCTCTAATTTTTTTTTAACCAAAATACAGCGGAGACTGCCGTTTTTATTTCAGATCCTGGGTTCTATTTTCTTTTGTATTCCGTCTTCAAACGATCGTTCTGTAGCCGAACCACTATATATAATAAGCCGCAAAATTCGTCTCGTTTCCCTTGCGATACTCATTATTTGTCTACGGTACATTTTGTTTTGTGTGTTACGACGAAAGCTTTCTGCGAGTGTGATTCCGTATTTCCGTGTATTTGTACTTTTTTTTGCTCATGAATTAGGCTACACATTTTGCTCAAGGGGTAGATTAACTATAGTACTGTAAACAAACGAGTAAATAATATATTAAAGCAGATATTCAGCAACAGAATTTAAATACCTACTTGAGCTTTGTTCTCGTACAGCGCATATAGTGTATTATCGTATTATATATTATATAGGTAGTTCAAAATCACTGCGTATATATATGTACACGTCGTGTTTGAATAATACAAATACTACAATAACACACTATAAAATTTATCACCGTACCGATATTATTGGTAGGATTTTGTTTTTAAAAACAAACGCAAAGCCTATAGTGTAAACCGATGTATATCGTTAATGTCCGGTGAGCCATATGAATGTTATTGTTGTTGATATATTTCTTGTGTGGCCATCGGCTGACCCTGAAATAAAAATACTATACGAAATAAAAAGACATAAAATAAATAAAATATATATGCATATACGCGTACAATAAGTTGAAAAAAGTATTATACGTACATAATGCATATACAGTATACACACACACACACATATTATAGTATATATATATACTCGGGGAAAC